>OU426988.1:34387544-34987544 GCA_911387755.1 Chrysotoxum bicinctum
TTCTGGTTTTCACCAGTGAATAGCTCTTGAAAAGTTAACCAGGGATTTTGAAAGCCGCGACCTTTTACAATGCCTGGTTTTGGAAATATCGCCACCCAAACACATTGTTGAGTAGTTAAAGCTCAAAAATCTGTGGAATCACTGAAATCACTTTGGATGGCCATATTTCGATAACCAGACCACGCAGGACAATTTAGCTTGCATGTGTGTGTAGGTATTGAACAGACCTTTCGTTTGATGTATATTTCGGTGCGATTGGTGAACTTCGAAAATATAATGATTTTTAAAGACAAGTGGTTATCCATGATTTTTCCCAAAATTAATAAAAAAATTAATTTTTGAGTTTGGCACATCCATGGAAAGGTCTGTTAATTCTCTATTCAGAATTGAAAACTATAACTCGTTACGAGCCTTGGTTGCGGAAATATCTCCATCTGCATCCGATGACTTTTTTAGATTTGGGTCAATTTTCAGAAATATCACTTTGGGTGGTCATATCTCGATAGCCAGATATCGCAGAATCTTCTGGTTTTCACCAGTGAATAGCTCTTGAAAAGTTAACCAGGGATTTTGAAAGCCGCGACCTTTTACAATGCCTGGTTTTGGAAATATCGCCACCCAAACACATTGTTGAGTAGTTAAAGCTCAAAAATCTGTGGAATCACTGAAATCACTTTGGATGGCCATATTTCGATAACCAGACCACGCAGGACAATTTAGCTTGCATGTGTGTGTAGGTATTGAACAGACCTTTCGTTTGATGTATATTTCGGTGCGATTGGTGAACTTCGAAAATATAATGATTTTTAAAGACAAGTGGTTAGTCCATGATTTTTCCCAAAATTAATAAAAAAATAAATTTTTGAGTTTGGCACATCCATGGAAAGGTCTGTTAATTCTCTATTCAGAATTGAAAACTATAACTCGTTACGAGCCTTGGTTGCGGAAATATCTCCATCTGCATCCGATGACTTTTTTAGATTTGGGTCAATTTTCAGAAATATCACTTTGGGTGGTCATATCTCGATAGTCAGATATCGCAGAACCTTCTGGTTTTCACCAGTGAATAGCTCTTGAAAAGTTAACCAGGAATTTTGAAAGCCGCGACCTTTTACAATGCCTGGTTTTGGAAATATCGCCACCCAAACACATTGTTGAGTAGTTAAAGCTCAAAAATCTGTGGAATCACTGAAATCACTTTGGATGGCCATATTTCGATAACCAGACCACGCAGGACAATTTAGCTTGCATGTGTGTGTAGGTATTGAACAGACCTTTCGTTTGATGTATATTTCGGTGCGATTGGTGAACTTCGAAAATATAATGATTTTTAAAGACAAGTGGTTAGTCCATGATTTTTCCCCAAAATTAATAAAAAAATAAATTTTTGAGTTTGGCACATCCATGGAAAGGTCTGTTAATTCTCTATTCAGAATTGAAAACTATAACTCGTTACGAGCCTTGGTTGCGGAAATATCTCCATCTGCATCCGATGACTTTTTAGATTTGGGTCAATTTTCAGAAATATCACTTTGGGTGGTCATATCTCGATAGCCAGATATCGCAGAACCTTCTGGTTTTCACCAGTGAATAGCTCTTGAAAAGTTAACCAGGGATTTTGAAAGCCGCGACCTTTTACAATGCCTGGTTTTGGAAATATCGCCACCCAAACACATTGTTGAGTAGTTAAAGCTCAAAAATCTGTGGAATCACTGAAATCACTTTGGATGGCCATATTTCGATAACCAGACCACGCAGGACAATTTAGCTTGCATGTGTGTGTAGGTATTGAACAGACCTTTCGTTTGATGTATATTTCGGTGCGATTGGTGAACTTCGAAAATATAATGATTTTTAAAGACAAGTGGTTAGTCCATGATTTTTCCCAAAATTAATAAAAAAATAAATTTTTGAGTTTGGCACATCCATGGAAAGGTCTGTTAATTCTCTATTCAGAATTGAAAACTATAACTCGTTACGAGCCTTGGTTGCGGAAATATCTCCATCTGCATCCGATGACTTTTTTAGATTTGGGTCAATTTTCAGAAATATCACTTTGGGTGGTCATATCTCGATAGTCAGATATCGCAGAACCTTCTGGTTTTCACCAGTGAATAGCTCTTGAAAAGTTAACCAGGAATTTTGAAAGCCGCGACCTTTTACAATGCCTGGTTTTGGAAATATCGCCACCCAAACACATTGTTGAGTAGTTAAAGCTCAAAAATCTGTGGAATCACTGAAATCACTTTGGATGGCCATATTTCGATAACCAGACCACGCAGGACAATTTAGCTTGCATGTGTGTGTAGGTATTGAACAGACCTTTCGTTTGATGTATATTTCGGTGCGATTGGTGAACTTCGAAAATATAATGATTTTTAAAGACAAGTGGTTAGTCCATGATTTTTCCCAAAATTAATAAAAAAATAAATTTTTGAGTTTGGCACATCCATGGAAAGGTCTGTTAATTCTCTATTCAGAATTGAAAACTATAACTCGTTACGAGCCTTGGTTGCGGAAATATCTCCATCTGCATCCGATGACTTTTTTAGATTTGGGTCAATTTTCAGAAATATCACTTTGGGTGGTCATATCTCGATAGCCAGATATCGCAGAATCTTCTGGTTTTCACCAGTGAATAGCTCTTGAAAAGTTAACCAGGGATTTTGAAAGCCGCGACCTTTTACAATGCCTGGTTTTGGAAATATCGCCACCCAAACACATTGTTGAGTAGTTAAAGCTCAAAAATCTGTGGAATCACTGAAATCACTTTGGATGGCCATATTTCGATAACCAGACCACGCAGGACAATTTAGCTTGCATGTGTGTGTAGGTATTGAACAGACCTTTCGTTTGATGTATATTTCGGTGCGATTGGTGAACTTCGAAAATATAATGATTTTTAAAGACAAGTGGTTAGTCCATGATTTTTCCCAAAATTAATAAAAAAATAAATTTTTGAGTTTGGCACATCCATGGAAAGGTCTGTTAATTCTCTATTCAGAATTGAAAACTATAACTCGTTACGAGCCTTGGTTGCGGAAATATCTCCATCTGCATCCGATGACTTTTTTAGATTTGGGTCAATTTTCAGAAATATCACTTTGGGTGGTCATATCTCGATAGTCAGATATCGCAGAACCTTCTGGTTTTCACCAGTGAATAGCTCTTGAAAAGTTAACCAGGAATTTTGAAAGCCGCGACCTTTTACAATGCCTGGTTTTGGAAATATCGCCACCCAAACACATTGTTGAGTAGTTAAAGCTCAAAAATCTGTGGAATCACTGAAATCACTTTGGATGGCCATATTTCGATAACCAGACCACGCAGGACAATTTAGCTTGCATGTGTGTGTAGGTATTGAACAGACCTTTCGTTTGATGTATATTTCGGTGCGATTGGTGAACTTCGAAAATATAATGATTTTTAAAGACAAGTAGTCCATGATTTTTCCCAAAATTAATAAAAAAATAAATTTTTGAGTTTGGCACATCCATGGAAAGGTCTGTTAATTCTCTATTCAGAATTGAAAACTATAACTCGTTACGAGCCTTGGTTGCGGAAATATCTCCATCTGCATCCGATGACTTTTTTAGATTTGGGTCAATTTTCAGAAATATCACTTTGGGTGGTCATATCTCGATAGCCAGATATCGCAGAATCTTCTGGTTTTCACCAGTGAATAGCTCTTGAAAAGTTAACCAGGGATTTTGAAAGCCGCGACCTTTTACAATGCCTGGTTTTGGAAATATCGCCACCCAAACACATTGTTGAGTAGTTAAAGCTCAAAAATCTGTGGAATCACTGAAATCACTTTGGATGGCCATATTTCGATAACCAGACCACGCAGGACAATTTAGCTTGCATGTGTGTGTAGGTATTGAACAGACCTTTCGTTTGATGTATATTTCGGTGCGATTGGTGAACTTCGAAAATATAATGATTTTTAAAGACAAGTGGTTAGTCCATGATTTTTCCCAAAATTAATAAAAAAATAAATTTTTGAGTTTGGCACATCCATGGAAAGGTCTGTTAATTCTCTATTCAGAATTGAAAACTATAACTCGTTACGAGCTTTTTTTGCGGAAATATCTCCATCTGCATCCGATGACTTTTTTAGATTTGGGTCAATTTTCAGAAATATCACTTTGGGTGGTCATATCTCGATAGCCAGATATCGCAGAACCTTCTGGTTTTCACCAGTGAATAGCTCTTGAAAAGTTAACCAGGGATTTTGAAAGCCGCGACCTTTTACAATGCCTGGTTTTGGAAATATCGCCACCCAAACACATTGTTGAGTAGTTAAAGCTCAAAAATCTGTGGAATCACTGAAATCACTTTGGATGGCCATATTTCGATAACCAGACCACGCAGGACAATTTAGCTTGCATGTGTGTGTAGGTATTGAACAGACCTTTCGTTTGATGTATATTTCGGTGCGATTGGTGAACTTCGAAAATATAATGATTTTTAAAGACAAGTGGTTATCCATGATTTTTCCCAAAATTAATAAAAAAATTAATTTTTGAGTTTGGCACATCCATGGAAAGGTCTGTTAATTCTCTATTCAGAATTGAAAACTATAACTCGTTACGAGCCTTGGTTGCGGAAATATCTCCATCTGCATCCGATGACTTTTTTAGATTTGGGTCAATTTTCAGAAATATCACTTTGGGTGGTCATATCTCGATAGCCAGATATCGCAGAATCTTCTGGTTTTCACCAGTGAATAGCTCTTGAAAAGTTAACCAGGGATTTTGAAAGCCGCGACCTTTTACAATGCCTGGTTTTGGAAATATCGCCACCCAAACACATTGTTGAGTAGTTAAAGCTC
This sequence comes from Chrysotoxum bicinctum, assembly GCA_911387755.1. Taxonomy (NCBI): domain Eukaryota; kingdom Metazoa; phylum Arthropoda; class Insecta; order Diptera; family Syrphidae; genus Chrysotoxum; species Chrysotoxum bicinctum. The sequence continues at coordinate 34,392,379 of OU426988.1, forward strand.
AAAAATCTGTGGAATCACTGAAATCACTTTGGATGGCCATATTTCGATAACCAGACCACGCAGGACAATTTAGCTTGCATGTGTGTGTAGGTATTGAACAGACCTTTCGTTTGATGTATATTTCGGTGCGATTGGTGAACTTCGAAAATATAATGATTTTTAAAGACAAGTAGTCCATGATTTTTCCCAAAATTAATAAAAAAATAAATTTTTGAGTTTGGCACATCCATGGAAAGGTCTGTTAATTCTCTATTCAGAATTGAAAACTATAACTCGTTACGAGCTTTTTTTGCGGAAATATCTCCATCTGCATCCGATGACTTTTTTAGATTTGGGTCAATTTTCAGAAATATCACTTTGGGTGGTCATATCTCGATAGCCAGATATCGCAGAACCTTCTGGTTTTCACCAGTGAATAGCTCTTGAAAAGTTAACCAGGGATTTTGAAAGCCGCGACCTTTTACAATGCCTGGTTTTGGAAATATCGCCACCCAAACACATTGTTGAGTAGTTAAAGCTCAAAAATCTGTGGAATCACTGAAATCACTTTGGATGGCCATATTTCGATAACCAGACCACGCAGGACAATTTAGCTTGCATGTGTGTGTAGGTATTGAACAGACCTTTCGTTTGATGTATATTTCGGTGCGATTGGTGAACTTCGAAAATATAATGATTTTTAAAGACAAGTGGTTATCCATGATTTTTCCCAAAATTAATAAAAAAATTAATTTTTGAGTTTGGCACATCCATGGAAAGGTCTGTTAATTCTCTATTCAGAATTGAAAACTATAACTCGTTACGAGCCTTGGTTGCGGAAATATCTCCATCTGCATCCGATGACTTTTTTAGATTTGGGTCAATTTTCAGAAATATCACTTTGGGTGGTCATATCTCGATAGCCAGATATCGCAGAATCTTCTGGTTTTCACCAGTGAATAGCTCTTGAAAAGTTAACCAGGGATTTTGAAAGCCGCGACCTTTTACAATGCCTGGTTTTGGAAATATCGCCACCCAAACACATTGTTGAGTAGTTAAAGCTCAAAAATCTGTGGAATCACTGAAATCACTTTGGATGGCCATATTTCGATAACCAGACCACGCAGGACAATTTAGCTTGCATGTGTGTGTAGGTATTGAACAGACCTTTCGTTTGATGTATATTTCGGTGCGATTGGTGAACTTCGAAAATATAATGATTTTTAAAGACAAGTGGTTAGTCCATGATTTTTCCCAAAATTAATAAAAAAATAAATTTTTGAGTTTGGCACATCCATGGAAAGGTCTGTTAATTCTCTATTCAGAATTGAAAACTATAACTCGTTACGAGCCTTGGTTGCGGAAATATCTCCATCTGCATCCGATGACTTTTTTAGATTTGGGTCAATTTTCAGAAATATCACTTTGGGTGGTCATATCTCGATAGTCAGATATCGCAGAACCTTCTGGTTTTCACCAGTGAATAGCTCTTGAAAAGTTAACCAGGAATTTTGAAAGCCGCGACCTTTTACAATGCCTGGTTTTGGAAATATCGCCACCCAAACACATTGTTGAGTAGTTAAAGCTCAAAAATCTGTGGAATCACTGAAATCACTTTGGATGGCCATATTTCGATAACCAGACCACGCAGGACAATTTAGCTTGCATGTGTGTGTAGGTATTGAACAGACCTTTCGTTTGATGTATATTTCGGTGCGATTGGTGAACTTCGAAAATATAATGATTTTTAAAGACAAGTGGTTAGTCCATGATTTTTCCCAAAATTAATAAAAAAATAAATTTTTGAGTTTGGCACATCCATGGAAAGGTCTGTTAATTCTCTATTCAGAATTGAAAACTATAACTCGTTACGAGCCTTGGTTGCGGAAATATCTCCATCTGCATCCGATGACTTTTTTAGATTTGGGTCAATTTTCAGAAATATCACTTTGGGTGGTCATATCTCGATAGTCAGATATCGCAGAACCTTCTGGTTTTCACCAGTGAATAGCTCTTGAAAAGTTAACCAGGAATTTTGAAAGCCGCGACCTTTTACAATGCCTGGTTTTGGAAATATCGCCACCCAAACACATTGTTGAGTAGTTAAAGCTCAAAAATCTGTGGAATCACTGAAATCACTTTGGATGGCCATATTTCGATAACCAGACCACGCAGGACAATTTAGCTTGCATGTGTGTGTAGGTATTGAACAGACCTTTCGTTTGATGTATATTTCGGTGCGATTGGTGAACTTCGAAAATATAATGATTTTTAAAGACAAGTGGTTAGTTAGTCCATGATTTTTCCCAAAATTAATAAAAAAATAAATTTTTGAGTTTGGCACATCCATGGAAAGGTCTGTTAATTCTCTATTCAGAATTGAAAACTATAACTCGTTACGAGCTTTTTTTGCGGAAATATCTCCATCTGCATCCGATGACTTTTTTAGATTTGGGTCAATTTTCAGAAATATCACTTTGGGTGGTCATATCTCGATAGCCAGATATCGCAGAACCTTCTGGTTTTCACCAGTGAATAGCTCTTGAAAAGTTAACCAGGGATTTTGAAAGCCGCGACCTTTTACAATGCCTGGTTTTGGAAATATCGCCACCCAAACACATTGTTGAGTAGTTAAAGCTCAAAAATCTGTGGAATCACTGAAATCACTTTGGATGGCCATATTTCGATAACCAGACCACGCAGGACAATTTAGCTTGCATGTGTGTGTAGGTATTGAACAGACCTTTCGTTTGATGTATATTTCGGTGCGATTGGTGAACTTCGAAAATATAATGATTTTTAAAGACAAGTGGTTATCCATGATTTTTCCCAAAATTAATAAAAAAATTAATTTTTGAGTTTGGCACATCCATGGAAAGGTCTGTTAATTCTCTATTCAGAATTGAAAACTATAACTCGTTACGAGCCTTGGTTGCGGAAATATCTCCATCTGCATCCGATGACTTTTTTAGATTTGGGTCAATTTTCAGAAATATCACTTTGGGTGGTCATATCTCGATAGCCAGATATCGCAGAATCTTCTGGTTTTCACCAGTGAATAGCTCTTGAAAAGTTAACCAGGGATTTTGAAAGCCGCGACCTTTTACAATGCCTGGTTTTGGAAATATCGCCACCCAAACACATTGTTGAGTAGTTAAAGCTCAAAAATCTGTGGAATCACTGAAATCACTTTGGATGGCCATATTTCGATAACCAGACCACGCAGGACAATTTAGCTTGCATGTGTGTGTAGGTATTGAACAGACCTTTCGTTTGATGTATATTTCGGTGCGATTGGTGAACTTCGAAAATATAATGATTTTTAAAGACAAGTGGTTAGTCCATGATTTTTCCCAAAATTAATAAAAAAATAAATTTTTGAGTTTGGCACATCCATGGAAAGGTCTGTTAATTCTCTATTCAGAATTGAAAACTATAACTCGTTACGAGCCTTGGTTGCGGAAATATCTCCATCTGCATCCGATGACTTTTTTAGATTTGGGTCAATTTTCAGAAATATCACTTTGGGTGGTCATATCTCGATAGTCAGATATCGCAGAACCTTCTGGTTTTCACCAGTGAATAGCTCTTGAAAAGTTAACCAGGAATTTTGAAAGCCGCGACCTTTTACAATGCCTGGTTTTGGAAATATCGCCACCCAAACACATTGTTGAGTAGTTAAAGCTCAAAAATCTGTGGAATCACTGAAATCACTTTGGATGGCCATATTTCGATAACCAGACCACGCAGGACAATTTAGCTTGCATGTGTGTGTAGGTATTGAACAGACCTTTCGTTTGATGTATATTTCGGTGCGATTGGTGAACTTCGAAAATATAATGATTTTTAAAGACAAGTGGTTAGTCCATGATTTTTCCCAAAATTAATAAAAAAATAAATTTTTGAGTTTGGCACATCCATGGAAAGGTCTGTTAATTCTCTATTCAGAATTGAAAACTATAACTCGTTACGAGCTTTTTTTGCGGAAATATCTCCATCTGCATCCGATGACTTTTTTAGATTTGGGTCAATTTTCAGAAATATCACTTTGGGTGGTCATATCTCGATAGCCAGATATCGCAGAACCTTCTGGTTTTCACCAGTGAATAGCTCTTGAAAAGTTAACCAGGGATTTTGAAAGCCGCGACCTTTTACAATGCCTGGTTTTGGAAATATCGCCACCCAAACACATTGTTGAGTAGTTAAAGCTCAAAAATCTGTGGAATCACTGAAATCACTTTGGATGGCCATATTTCGATAACCAGACCACGCAGGACAATTTAGCTTGCATGTGTGTGTAGGTATTGAACAGACCTTTCGTTTGATGTATATTTCGGTGCGATTGGTGAACTTCGAAAATATAATGATTTTTAAAGACAAGTGGTTAGTCCATGATTTTTCCCAAAATTAATAAAAAAATAAATTTTTGAGTTTGGCACATCCATGGAAAGGTCTGTTAATTCTCTATTCAGAATTGAAAACTATAACTCGTTACGAGCTTTTTTTGCGGAAATATCTCCATCTGCATCCGATGACTTTTTTAGATTTGGGTCAATTTTCAGAAATATCACTTTGGGTGGTCATATCTCGATAGCCAGATATCGCAGAACCTTCTGGTTTTCACCAGTGAATAGCTCTTGAAAAGTTAACCAGGGATTTTGAAAGCCGCGACCTTTTACAATGCCTGGTTTTGGAAATATCGCCACCCAAACACATTGTTGAGTAGTTAAAGCTCAAAAATCTGTGGAATCACTGAAATCACTTTGGATGGCCATATTTCGATAACCAGACCACGCAGGACAATTTAGCTTGCATGTGTGTGTAGGTATTGAACAGACCTTTCGTTTGATGTATATTTCGGTGCGATTGGTGAACTTCGAAAATATAATGATTTTTAAAGACAAGTGGTTATCCATGATTTTTCCCAAAATTAATAAAAAAATTAATTTTTGAGTTTGGCACATCCATGGAAAGGTCTGTTAATTCTCTATTCAGAATTGAAAACTATAACTCGTTACGAGCCTTGGTTGCGGAAATATCTCCATCTGCATCCGATGACTTTTTTAGATTTGGGTCAATTTTCAGAAATATCACTTTGGGTGGTCATATCTCGATAGCCAGATATCGCAGAATCTTCTGGTTTTCACCAGTGAATAGCTCTTGAAAAGTTAACCAGGGATTTTGAAAGCCGCGACCTTTTACAATGCCTGGTTTTGGAAATATCGCCACCCAAACACATTGTTGAGTAGTTAAAGCTCAAAAATCTGTGGAATCACTGAAATCACTTTGGATGGCCATATTTCGATAACCAGACCACGCAGGACAATTTAGCTTGCATGTGTGTGTAGGTATTGAACAGACCTTTCGTTTGATGTATATTTCGGTGCGATTGGTGAACTTCGAAAATATAATGATTTTTAAAGACAAGTGGTTAGTCCATGATTTTTCCCAAAATTAATAAAAAAATAAATTTTTGAGTTTGGCACATCCATGGAAAGGTCTGTTAATTCTCTATTCAGAATTGAAAACTATAACTCGTTACGAGCCTTGGTTGCGGAAATATCTCCATCTGCATCCGATGACTTTTTTAGATTTGGGTCAATTTTCAGAAATATCACTTTGGGTGGTCATATCTCGATAGTCAGATATCGCAGAACCTTCTGGTTTTCACCAGTGAATAGCTCTTGAAAAGTTAACCAGGAATTTTGAAAGCCGCGACCTTTTACAATGCCTGGTTTTGGAAATATCGCCACCCAAACACATTGTTGAGTAGTTAAAGCTCAAAAATCTGTGGAATCACTGAAATCACTTTGGATGGCCATATTTCGATAACCAGACCACGCAGGACAATTTAGCTTGCATGTGTGTGTAGGTATTGAACAGACCTTTCGTTTGATGTATATTTCGGTGCGATTGGTGAACTTCGAAAATATAATGATTTTTAAAGACAAGTGGTTAGTCCATGATTTTTCCCAAAATTAATAAAAAAATAAATTTTTGAGTTTGGCACATCCATGGAAAGGTCTGTTAATTCTCTATTCAGAATTGAAAACTATAACTCGTTACGAGCTTTTTTTGCGGAAATATCTCCATCTGCATCCGATGACTTTTTTAGATTTGGGTCAATTTTCAGAAATATCACTTTGGGTGGTCATATCTCGATAGCCAGATATCGCAGAACCTTCTGGTTTTCACCAGTGAATAGCTCTTGAAAAGTTAACCAGGGATTTTGAAAGCCGCGACCTTTTACAATGCCTGGTTTTGGAAATATCGCCACCCAAACACATTGTTGAGTAGTTAAAGCTCAAAAATCTGTGGAATCACTGAAATCACTTTGGATGGCCATATTTCGATAACCAGACCACGCAGGACAATTTAGCTTGCATGTGTGTGTAGGTATTGAACAGACCTTTCGTTTGATGTATATTTCGGTGCGATTGGTGAACTTCGAAAATATAATGATTTTTAAAGACAAGTGGTTAGTCCATGATTTTTCCCAAAATTAATAAAAAAATAAATTTTTGAGTTTGGCACATCCATGGAAAGGTCTGTTAATTCTCTATTCAGAATTGAAAACTATAACTCGTTACGAGCTTTTTTTGCGGAAATATCTCCATCTGCATCCGATGACTTTTTTAGATTTGGGTCAATTTTCAGAAATATCACTTTGGGTGGTCATATCTCGATAGCCAGATATCGCAGAACCTTCTGGTTTTCACCAGTGAATAGCTCTTGAAAAGTTAACCAGGAATTTTGAAAGCCGCGACCTTTTACAATGCCTGGTTTTGGAAATATCGCCACCCAAACACATTGTTGAGTAGTTAAAGCTCAAAAATCTGTGGAATCACTGAAATCACTTTGGATGGCCATATTTCGATAACCAGACCACGCAGGACAATTTAGCTTGCATGTGTGTGTAGGTATTGAACAGACCTTTCGTTTGATGTATATTTCGGTGCGATTGGTGAACTTCGAAAATATAATGATTTTTAAAGACAAGTGGTTATCCATGATTTTTCCCAAAATTAATAAAAAAATTAATTTTTGAGTTTGGCACATCCATGGAAAGGTCTGTTAATTCTCTATTCAGAATTGAAAACTATAACTCGTTACGAGCCTTGGTTGCGGAAATATCTCCATCTGCATCCGATGACTTTTTTAGATTTGGGTCAATTTTCAGAAATATCACTTTGGGTGGTCATATCTCGATAGCCAGATATCGCAGAATCTTCTGGTTTTCACCAGTGAATAGCTCTTGAAAAGTTAACCAGGGATTTTGAAAGCCGCGACCTTTTACAATGCCTGGTTTTGGAAATATCGCCACCCAAACACATTGTTGAGTAGTTAAAGCTCAAAAATCTGTGGAATCACTGAAATCACTTTGGATGGCCATATTTCGATAACCAGACCACGCAGGACAATTTAGCTTGCATGTGTGTGTAGGTATTGAACAGACCTTTCGTTTGATGTATATTTCGGTGCGATTGGTGAACTTCGAAAATATAATGATTTTTAAAGACAAGTGGTTAGTCCATGATTTTTCCCAAAATTAATAAAAAAATAAATTTTTGAGTTTGGCACATCCATGGAAAGGTCTGTTAATTCTCTATTCAGAATTGAAAACTATAACTCGTTACGAGCCTTGGTTGCGGAAATATCTCCATCTGCATCCGATGACTTTTTTAGATTTGGGTCAATTTTCAGAAATATCACTTTGGGTGGTCATATCTCGATAGTCAGATATCGCAGAACCTTCTGGTTTTCACCAGTGAATAGCTCTTGAAAAGTTAACCAGGAATTTTGAAAGCCGCGACCTTTTACAATGCCTGGTTTTGGAAATATCGCCACCCAAACACATTGTTGAGTAGTTAAAGCTCAAAAATCTGTGGAATCACTGAAATCACTTTGGATGGCCATATTTCGATAACCAGACCACGCAGGACAATTTAGCTTGCATGTGTGTGTAGGTATTGAACAGACCTTTCGTTTGATGTATATTTCGGTGCGATTGGTGAACTTCGAAAATATAATGATTTTTAAAGACAAGTGGTTAGTCCATGATTTTTCCCAAAATTAATAAAAAAATAAATTTTTGAGTTTGGCACATCCATGGAAAGGTCTGTTAATTCTCTATTCAGAATTGAAAACTATAACTCGTTACGAGCTTTTTTTGCGGAAATATCTCCATCTGCATCCGATGACTTTTTTAGATTTGGGTCAATTTTCAGAAATATCACTTTGGGTGGTCATATCTCGATAGCCAGATATCGCAGAACCTTCTGGTTTTCACCAGTGAATAGCTCTTGAAAAGTTAACCATTGATTTTGAAAGCCGCGACCTTTTACAATGCCTGGTTTTGGAAATATCGCCACCCAAACACATTGTTGAGTAGTTAAAGCTCAAAAATCTGTGGAATCACTGAAATCACTTTGGATGGCCATATTTCGATAACCAGACCACGCAGGACAATTTAGCTTGCATGTGTGTGTAGGTATTGAACAGACCTTTCGTTTGATGTATATTTCGGTGCGATTGGTGAACTTCGAAAATATAATGATTTTTAAAGACAAGTGGTTAGTCCATGATTTTTCCCAAAATTAATAAAAAAATAAATTTTTGAGTTTGGCACATCCATGGAAAGGTCTGTTAATTCTCTATTCAGAATTGAAAACTATAACTCGTTACGAGCCTTGGTTGCGGAAATATCTCCATCTGCATCCGATGACTTTTTTAGATTTGGGTCAATTTTCAGAAATATCACTTTGGGTGGTCATATCTCGATAGTCAGATATCGCAGAACCTTCTGGTTTTCACCAGTGAATAGCTCTTGAAAAGTTAACCAGGAATTTTGAAAGCCGCGACCTTTTACAATGCCTGGTTTTGGAAATATCGCCACCCAAACACATTGTTGAGTAGTTAAAGCTCAAAAATCTGTGGAATCACTGAAATCACTTTGGATGGCCATATTTCGATAACCAGACCACGCAGGACAATTTAGCTTGCATGTGTGTGTAGGTATTGAACAGACCTTTCGTTTGATGTATATTTCGGTGCGATTGGTGAACTTCGAAAATATAATGATTTTTAAAGACAAGTAGTCCATGATTTTTCCCAAAATTAATAAAAAAATAAATTTTTGAGTTTGGCACATCCATGGAAAGGTCTGTTAATTCTCTATTCAGAATTGAAAACTATAACTCGTTACGAGCCTTGGTTGCGGAAATATCTCCATCTGCATCCGATGACTTTTTTAGATTTGGGTCAATTTTCAGAAATATCACTTTGGGTGGTCATATCTCGATAGCCAGATATCGCAGAATCTTCTGGTTTTCACCAGTGAATAGCTCTTGAAAAGTTAACCAGGGATTTTGAAAGCCGCGACCTTTTACAATGCCTGGTTTTGGAAATATCGCCACCCAAACACATTGTTGAGTAGTTAAAGCTCAAAAATCTGTGGAATCACTGAAATCACTTTGGATGGCCATATTTCGATAACCAGACCACGCAGGACAATTTAGCTTGCATGTGTGTGTAGGTATTGAACAGACCTTTCGTTTGATGTATATTTCGGTGCGATTGGTGAACTTCGAAAATATAATGATTTTTAAAGACAAGTGGTTAGTCCATGATTTTTCCCAAAATTAATAAAAAAATAAATTTTTGAGTTTGGCACATCCATGGAAAGGTCTGTTAATTCTCTATTCAGAATTGAAAACTATAACTCGTTACGAGCTTTTTTTGCGGAAATATCTCCATCTGCATCCGATGACTTTTTTAGATTTGGGTCAATTTTCAGAAATATCACTTTGGGTGGTCATATCTCGATAGCCAGATATCGCAGAACCTTCTGGTTTTCACCAGTGAATAGCTCTTGAAAAGTTAACCAGGGATTTTGAAAGCCGCGACCTTTTACAATGCCTGGTTTTGGAAATATCGCCACCCAAACACATTGTTGAGTAGTTAAAGCTCAAAAATCTGTGGAATCACTGAAATCACTTTGGATGGCCATATTTCGATAACCAGACCACGCAGGACAATTTAGCTTGCATGTGTGTGTAGGTATTGAACAGACCTTTCGTTTGATGTATATTTCGGTGCGATTGGTGAACTTCGAAAATATAATGATTTTTAAAGACAAGTGGTTATCCATGATTTTTCCCAAAATTAATAAAAAAATTAATTTTTGAGTTTGGCACATCCATGGAAAGGTCTGTTAATTCTCTATTCAGAATTGAAAACTATAACTCGTTACGAGCCTTGGTTGCGGAAATATCTCCATCTGCATCCGATGACTTTTTTAGATTTGGGTCAATTTTCAGAAATATCACTTTGGGTGGTCATATCTCGATAGTCAGATATCGCAGAACCTTCTGGTTTTCACCAGTGAATAGCTCTTGAAAAGTTAACCAGGAATTTTGAAAGCCGCGACCTTTTACAATGCCTGGTTTTGGAAATATCGCCACCCAAACACATTGTTGAGTAGTTAAAGCTCAAAAATCTGTGGAATCACTGAAATCACTTTGGATGGCCATATTTCGATAACCAGACCACGCAGGACAATTTAGCTTGCATGTGTGTGTAGGTATTGAACAGACCTTTCGTTTGATGTATATTTCGGTGCGATTGGTGAACTTCGAAAATATAATGATTTTTAAAGACAAGTGGTTAGTCCATGATTTTTCCCAAAATTAATAAAAAAATAAATTTTTGAGTTTGGCACATCCATGGAAAGGTCTGTTAATTCTCTATTCAGAATTGAAAACTATAACTCGTTACGAGCCTTGGTTGCGGAAATATCTCCATCTGCATCCGATGACTTTTTTAGATTTGGGTCAATTTTCAGAAATATCACTTTGGGTGGTCATATCTCGATAGTCAGATATCGCAGAACCTTCTGGTTTTCACCAGTGAATAGCTCTTGAAAAGTTAACCAGGAATTTTGAAAGCCGCGACCTTTTACAATGCCTGGTTTTGGAAATATCGCCACCCAAACACATTGTTGAGTAGTTAAAGCTCAAAAATCTGTGGAATCACTGAAATCACTTTGGATGGCCATATTTCGATAACCAGACCACGCAGGACAATTTAGCTTGCATGTGTGTGTAGGTATTGAACAGACCTTTCGTTTGATGTATATTTCGGTGCGATTGGTGAACTTCGAAAATATAATGATTTTTAAAGACAAGTGGTTAGTCCATGATTTTTCCCAAAATTAATAAAAAAATAAATTTTTGAGTTTGGCACATCCATGGAAAGGTCTGTTAATTCTCTATTCAGAATTGAAAACTATAACTCGTTACGAGCTTTTTTTGCGGAAATATCTCCATCTGCATCCGATGACTTTTTTAGATTTGGGTCAATTTTCAGAAATATCACTTTGGGTGGTCATATCTCGATAGCCAGATATCGCAGAACCTTCTGGTTTTCACCAGTGAATAGCTCTTGAAAAGTTAACCATTGATTTTGAAAGCCGCGACCTTTTACAATGCCTGGTTTTGGAAATATCGCCACCCAAACACATTGTTGAGTAGTTAAAGCTCAAAAATCTGTGGAATCACTGAAATCACTTTGGATGGCCATATTTCGATAACCAGACCACGCAGGACAATTTAGCTTGCATGTGTGTGTAGGTATTGAACAGACCTTTCGTTTGATGTATATTTCGGTGCGATTGGTGAACTTCGAAAATATAATGATTTTTAAAGACAAGTGGTTAGTCCATGATTTTTCCCAAAATTAATAAAAAAATAAATTTTTGAGTTTGGCACATCCATGGAAAGGTCTGTTAATTCTCTATTCAGAATTGAAAACTATAACTCGTTACGAGCCTTGGTTGCGGAAATATCTCCATCTGCATCCGATGACTTTTTTAGATTTGGGTCAATTTTCAGAAATATCACTTTGGGTGGTCATATCTCGATAGTCAGATATCGCAGAACCTTCTGGTTTTCACCAGTGAATAGCTCTTGAAAAGTTAACCAGGAATTTTGAAAGCCGCGACCTTTTACAATGCCTGGTTTTGGAAATATCGCCACCCAAACACATTGTTGAGTAGTTAAAGCTCAAAAATCTGTGGAATCACTGAAATCACTTTGGATGGCCATATTTCGATAACCAGACCACGCAGGACAATTTAGCTTGCATGTGTGTGTAGGTATTGAACAGACCTTTCGTTTGATGTATATTTCGGTGCGATTGGTGAACTTCGAAAATATAATGATTTTTAAAGACAAGTAGAGGAAGTTAGGGTATTGTGGTATACATGTTTGTTTTTTTGACTTAACAGAAAAAGTTATGAAACAAATGCTCCTAAATTTGGTAGATTTTACCAAAAACATATAAGCTACCAAGTGATTTCTTTTTGTCGAATTCTAACAAAAACTAACAAAGATTTAGACAAAATACTGATATAACCTCAAAATCGTCACTTTTGAAAGTTAAAGGGTAATGTGGTACACTATGCTGTCTATTGTGGTATACTTTACAACATTACCCAGTAGATTTTTTAAATGTGTGTGAAATCTCAAATTTCCTATTTTTTTCATTCCTCACAGTATGATTCCATGTCCTTTGAATCTCATTTTGTTACTTCAACCCTTTTAGACATTTTAACGAATGAATCTTTAGAAAAAACACTAATAGCCAAAAAAAGGAATAAACTTTTATGATGGGTAAAGTGGTATACTACCACAGTAGCCATGGCTAGTATACCACATTAGCCGAAACTGTATATTTTTACAAAAATAAATAATAAAATATAAAATAAACACCTTTGAACAAAACTAACAGTTGTTTTTCGTAGATGATTAATTAAGTTTTGTTAAAAATTTATAAACTAGCTTGAAACACAACTTTTGAGAGCACACAAACACTTTTTGTTTGACCCAAAAAAAAACTCAACTTCACGCAATAACCCTTCTCAAATATTTGCTTGAGATATACGAAGATTTTTGACTTGATTGAACACGAGTACTTAGTTTTATTTATATTACCGTCCGCTAAGGAAAAAACCGTTGAAGAAACATGCTTAGTTTTTGAGAAAACTGCCTATACCACATTACCCGCCTATACCACATTACCCCAAGTTACTCTAGTCCATGATTTTTCCCAAAATTAATAAAAAAATAAATTTTTGAGTTTGGCACATCCATGGAAAGGTCTGTTAATTCTCTATTCAGAATTGAAAACTATAACTCGTTACGAGCCTTGGTTGCGGAAATATCTCCATCTGCATCCGATGACTTTTTTAGATTTGGGTCAATTTTCAGAAATATCACTTTGGGTGGTCATATCTCGATAGCCAGATATCGCAGAATCTTCTGGTTTTCACCAGTGAATAGCTCTTGAAAAGTTAACCAGGGATTTTGAAAGCCGCGACCTTTTACAATGCCTGGTTTTGGAAATATCGCCACCCAAACACATTGTTGAGTAGTTAAAGCTCAAAAATCTGTGGAATCACTGAAATCACTTTGGATGGCCATATTTCGATAACCAGACCACGCAGGACAATTTAGCTTGCATGTGTGTGTAGGTATTGAACAGACCTTTCGTTTGATGTATATTTCGGTGCGATTGGTGAACTTCGAAAATATAATGATTTTTAAAGACAAGTGGTTAGTCCATGATTTTTCCCAAAATTAATAAAAAAATAAATTTTTGAGTTTGGCACATCCATGGAAAGGTCTGTTAATTCTCTATTCAGAATTGAAAACTATAACTCGTTACGAGCTTTTTTTGCGGAAATATCTCCATCTGCATCCGATGACTTTTTTAGATTTGGGTCAATTTTCAGAAATATCACTTTGGGTGGTCATATCTCGATAGCCAGATATCGCAGAACCTTCTGGTTTTCACCAGTGAATAGCTCTTGAAAAGTTAACCAGGGATTTTGAAAGCCGCGACCTTTTACAATGCCTGGTTTTGGAAATATCGCCACCCAAACACATTGTTGAGTAGTTAAAGCTCAAAAATCTGTGGAATCACTGAAATCACTTTGGATGGCCATATTTCGATAACCAGACCACGCAGGACAATTTAGCTTGCATGTGTGTGTAGGTATTGAACAGACCTTTCGTTTGATGTATATTTCGGTGCGATTGGTGAACTTCGAAAATATAATGATTTTTAAAGACAAGTGGTTATCCATGATTTTTCCCAAAATTAATAAAAAAATTAATTTTTGAGTTTGGCACATCCATGGAAAGGTCTGTTAATTCTCTATTCAGAATTGAAAACTATAACTCGTTACGAGCCTTGGTTGCGGAAATATCTCCATCTGCATCCGATGACTTTTTTAGATTTGGGTCAATTTTCAGAAATATCACTTTGGGTGGTCATATCTCGATAGTCAGATATCGCAGAACCTTCTGGTTTTCACCAGTGAATAGCTCTTGAAAAGTTAACCAGGAATTTTGAAAGCCGCGACCTTTTACAATGCCTGGTTTTGGAAATATCGCCACCCAAACACATTGTTGAGTAGTTAAAGCTCAAAAATCTGTGGAATCACTGAAATCACTTTGGATGGCCATATTTCGATAACCAGACCACGCAGGACAATTTAGCTTGCATGTGTGTGTAGGTATTGAACAGACCTTTCGTTTGATGTATATTTCGGTGCGATTGGTGAACTTCGAAAATATAATGATTTTTAAAGACAAGTGGTTAGTCCATGATTTTTCCCAAAATTAATAAAAAAATAAATTTTTGAGTTTGGCACATCCATGGAAAGGTCTGTTAATTCTCTATTCAGAATTGAAAACTATAACTCGTTACGAGCTTTTTTTGCGGAAATATCTCCATCTGCATCCGATGACTTTTTTAGATTTGGGTCAATTTTCAGAAATATCACTTTGGGTGGTCATATCTCGATAGCCAGATATCGCAGAACCTTCTGGTTTTCACCAGTGAATAGCTCTTGAAAAGTTAACCATTGATTTTGAAAGCCGCGACCTTTTACAATGCCTGGTTTTGGAAATATCGCCACCCAAACACATTGTTGAGTAGTTAAAGCTCAAAAATCTGTGGAATCACTGAAATCACTTTGGATGGCCATATTTCGATAACCAGACCACGCAGGACAATTTAGCTTGCATGTGTGTGTAGGTATTGAACAGACCTTTCGTTTGATGTATATTTCGGTGCGATTGGTGAACTTCGAAAATATAATGATTTTTAAAGACAAGTGGTTAGTCCATGATTTTTCCCAAAATTAATAAAAAAATAAATTTTTGAGTTTGGCACATCCATGGAAAGGTCTGTTAATTCTCTATTCAGAATTGAAAACTATAACTCGTTACGAGCCTTGGTTGCGGAAATATCTCCATCTGCATCCGATGACTTTTTTAGATTTGGGTCAATTTTCAGAAATATCACTTTGGGTGGTCATATCTCGATAGTCAGATATCGCAGAACCTTCTGGTTTTCACCAGTGAATAGCTCTTGAAAAGTTAACCAGGAATTTTGAAAGCCGCGACCTTTTACAATGCCTGGTTTTGGAAATATCGCCACCCAAACACATTGTTGAGTAGTTAAAGCTCAAAAATCTGTGGAATCACTGAAATCACTTTGGATGGCCATATTTCGATAACCAGACCACGCAGGACAATTTAGCTTGCATGTGTGTGTAGGTATTGAACAGACCTTTCGTTTGATGTATATTTCGGTGCGATTGGTGAACTTCGAAAATATAATGATTTTTAAAGACAAGTAGTCCATGATTTTTCCCAAAATTAATAAAAAAATAAATTTTTGAGTTTGGCACATCCATGGAAAGGTCTGTTAATTCTCTATTCAGAATTGAAAACTATAACTCGTTACGAGCCTTGGTTGCGGAAATATCTCCATCTGCATCCGATGACTTTTTTAGATTTGGGTCAATTTTCAGAAATATCACTTTGGGTGGTCATATCTCGATAGCCAGATATCGCAGAATCTTCTGGTTTTCACCAGTGAATAGCTCTTGAAAAGTTAACCAGGGATTTTGAAAGCCGCGACCTTTTACAATGCCTGGTTTTGGAAATATCGCCACCCAAACACATTGTTGAGTAGTTAAAGCTCAAAAATCTGTGGAATCACTGAAATCACTTTGGATGGCCATATTTCGATAACCAGACCACGCAGGACAATTTAGCTTGCATGTGTGTGTAGGTATTGAACAGACCTTTCGTTTGATGTATATTTCGGTGCGATTGGTGAACTTCGAAAATATAATGATTTTTAAAGACAAGTGGTTAGTCCATGATTTTTCCCAAAATTAATAAAAAAATAAATTTTTGAGTTTGGCACATCCATGGAAAGGTCTGTTAATTCTCTATTCAGAATTGAAAACTATAACTCGTTACGAGCTTTTTTTGCGGAAATATCTCCATCTGCATCCGATGACTTTTTTAGATTTGGGTCAATTTTCAGAAATATCACTTTGGGTGGTCATATCTCGATAGCCAGATATCGCAGAACCTTCTGGTTTTCACCAGTGAATAGCTCTTGAAAAGTTAACCAGGGATTTTGAAAGCCGCGACCTTTTACAATGCCTGGTTTTGGAAATATCGCCACCCAAACACATTGTTGAGTAGTTAAAGCTCAAAAATCTGTGGAATCACTGAAATCACTTTGGATGGCCATATTTCGATAACCAGACCACGCAGGACAATTTAGCTTGCATGTGTGTGTAGGTATTGAACAGACCTTTCGTTTGATGTATATTTCGGTGCGATTGGTGAACTTCGAAAATATAATGATTTTTAAAGACAAGTGGTTATCCATGATTTTTCCCAAAATTAATAAAAAAATTAATTTTTGAGTTTGGCACATCCATGGAAAGGTCTGTTAATTCTCTATTCAGAATTGAAAACTATAACTCGTTACGAGCCTTGGTTGCGGAAATATCTCCATCTGCATCCGATGACTTTTTTAGATTTGGGTCAATTTTCAGAAATATCACTTTGGGTGGTCATATCTCGATAGTCAGATATCGCAGAACCTTCTGGTTTTCACCAGTGAATAGCTCTTGAAAAGTTAACCAGGAATTTTGAAAGCCGCGACCTTTTACAATGCCTGGTTTTGGAAATATCGCCACCCAAACACATTGTTGAGTAGTTAAAGCTCAAAAATCTGTGGAATCACTGAAATCACTTTGGATGGCCATATTTCGATAACCAGACCACGCAGGACAATTTAGCTTGCATGTGTGTGTAGGTATTGAACAGACCTTTCGTTTGATGTATATTTCGGTGCGATTGGTGAACTTCGAAAATATAATGATTTTTAAAGACAAGTGGTTAGTCCATGATTTTTCCCAAAATTAATAAAAAAATAAATTTTTGAGTTTGGCACATCCATGGAAAGGTCTGTTAATTCTCTATTCAGAATTGAAAACTATAACTCGTTACGAGCTTTTTTTGCGGAAATATCTCCATCTGCATCCGATGACTTTTTTAGATTTGGGTCAATTTTCAGAAATATCACTTTGGGTGGTCATATCTCGATAGCCAGATATCGCAGAACCTTCTGGTTTTCACCAGTGAATAGCTCTTGAAAAGTTAACCAGGAATTTTGAAAGCCGCGACCTTTTACAATGCCTGGTTTTGGAAATATCGCCACCCAAACACATTGTTGAGTAGTTAAAGCTCAAAAATCTGTGGAATCACTGAAATCACTTTGGATGGCCATATTTCGATAACCAGACCACGCAGGACAATTTAGCTTGCATGTGTGTGTAGGTATTGAACAGACCTTTCGTTTGATGTATATTTCGGTGCGATTGGTGAACTTCGAAAATATAATGATTTTTAAAGACAAGTAGTCCATGATTTTTCCCAAAATTAATAAAAAAATAAATTTTTGAGTTTGGCACATCCATGGAAAGGTCTGTTAATTCTCTATTCAGAATTGAAAACTATAACTCGTTACGAGCCTTGGTTGCGGAAATATCTCCATCTGCATCCGATGACTTTTTTAGATTTGGGTCAATTTTCAGAAATATCACTTTGGGTGGTCATATCTCGATAGCCAGATATCGCAGAATCTTCTGGTTTTCACCAGTGAATAGCTCTTGAAAAGTTAACCAGGGATTTTGAAAGCCGCGACCTTTTACAATGCCTGGTTTTGGAAATATCGCCACCCAAACACATTGTTGAGTAGTTAAAGCTCAAAAATCTGTGGAATCACTGAAATCACTTTGGATGGCCATATTTCGATAACCAGACCACGCAGGACAATTTAGCTTGCATGTGTGTGTAGGTATTGAACAGACCTTTCGTTTGATGTATATTTCGGTGCGATTGGTGAACTTCGAAAATATAATGATTTTTAAAGACAAGTGGTTAGTCCATGATTTTTCCCAAAATTAATAAAAAAATAAATTTTTGAGTTTGGCACATCCATGGAAAGGTCTGTTAATTCTCTATTCAGAATTGAAAACTATAACTCGTTACGAGCTTTTTTTGCGGAAATATCTCCATCTGCATCCGATGACTTTTTTAGATTTGGGTCAATTTTCAGAAATATCACTTTGGGTGGTCATATCTCGATAGCCAGATATCGCAGAACCTTCTGGTTTTCACCAGTGAATAGCTCTTGAAAAGTTAACCAGGGATTTTGAAAGCCGCGACCTTTTACAATGCCTGGTTTTGGAAATATCGCCACCCAAACACATTGTTGAGTAGTTAAAGCTCAAAAATCTGTGGAATCACTGAAATCACTTTGGATGGCCATATTTCGATAACCAGACCACGCAGGACAATTTAGCTTGCATGTGTGTGTAGGTATTGAACAGACCTTTCGTTTGATGTATATTTCGGTGCGATTGGTGAACTTCGAAAATATAATGATTTTTAAAGACAAGTGGTTATCCATGATTTTTCCCAAAATTAATAAAAAAATTAATTTTTGAGTTTGGCACATCCATGGAAAGGTCTGTTAATTCTCTATTCAGAATTGAAAACTATAACTCGTTACGAGCCTTGGTTGCGGAAATATCTCCATCTGCATCCGATGACTTTTTTAGATTTGGGTCAATTTTCAGAAATATCACTTTGGGTGGTCATATCTCGATAGCCAGATATCGCAGAATCTTCTGGTTTTCACCAGTGAATAGCTCTTGAAAAGTTAACCAGGGATTTTGAAAGCCGCGACCTTTTACAATGCCTGGTTTTGGAAATATCGCCACCCAAACACATTGTTGAGTAGTTAAAGCTCAAAAATCTGTGGAATCACTGAAATCACTTTGGATGGCCATATTTCGATAACCAGACCACGCAGGACAATTTAGCTTGCATGTGTGTGTAGGTATTGAACAGACCTTTCGTTTGATGTATATTTCGGTGCGATTGGTGAACTTCGAAAATATAATGATTTTTAAAGACAAGTGGTTAGTCCATGATTTTTCCCAAAATTAATAAAAAAATAAATTTTTGAGTTTGGCACATCCATGGAAAGGTCTGTTAATTCTCTATTCAGAATTGAAAACTATAACTCGTTACGAGCCTTGGTTGCGGAAATATCTCCATCTGCATCCGATGACTTTTTTAGATTTGGGTCAATTTTCAGAAATATCACTTTGGGTGGTCATATCTCGATAGTCAGATATCGCAGAACCTTCTGGTTTTCACCAGTGAATAGCTCTTGAAAAGTTAACCAGGAATTTTGAAAGCCGCGACCTTTTACAATGCCTGGTTTTGGAAATATCGCCACCCAAACACATTGTTGAGTAGTTAAAGCTCAAAAATCTGTGGAATCACTGAAATCACTTTGGATGGCCATATTTCGATAACCAGACCACGCAGGACAATTTAGCTTGCATGTGTGTGTAGGTATTGAACAGACCTTTCGTTTGATGTATATTTCGGTGCGATTGGTGAACTTCGAAAATATAATGATTTTTAAAGACAAGTGGTTAGTCCATGATTTTTCCCAAAATTAATAAAAAAATAAATTTTTGAGTTTGGCACATCCATGGAAAGGTCTGTTAATTCTCTATTCAGAATTGAAAACTATAACTCGTTACGAGCTTTTTTTGCGGAAATATCTCCATCTGCATCCGATGACTTTTTTAGATTTGGGTCAATTTTCAGAAATATCACTTTGGGTGGTCATATCTCGATAGCCAGATATCGCAGAACCTTCTGGTTTTCACCAGTGAATAGCTCTTGAAAAGTTAACCAGGGATTTTGAAAGCCGCGACCTTTTACAATGCCTGGTTTTGGAAATATCGCCACCCAAACACATTGTTGAGTAGTTAAAGCTCAAAAATCTGTGGAATCACTGAAATCACTTTGGATGGCCATATTTCGATAACCAGACCACGCAGGACAATTTAGCTTGCATGTGTGTGTAGGTATTGAACAGACCTTTCGTTTGATGTATATTTCGGTGCGATTGGTGAACTTCGAAAATATAATGATTTTTAAAGACAAGTGGTTATCCATGATTTTTCCCAAAATTAATAAAAAAATTAATTTTTGAGTTTGGCACATCCATGGAAAGGTCTGTTAATTCTCTATTCAGAATTGAAAACTATAACTCGTTACGAGCCTTGGTTGCGGAAATATCTCCATCTGCATCCGATGACTTTTTTAGATTTGGGTCAATTTTCAGAAATATCACTTTGGGTGGTCATATCTCGATAGCCAGATATCGCAGAATCTTCTGGTTTTCACCAGTGAATAGCTCTTGAAAAGTTAACCAGGGATTTTGAAAGCCGCGACCTTTTACAATGCCTGGTTTTGGAAATATCGCCACCCAAACACATTGTTGAGTAGTTAAAGCTCAAAAATCTGTGGAATCACTGAAATCACTTTGGATGGCCATATTTCGATAACCAGACCACGCAGGACAATTTAGCTTGCATGTGTGTGTAGGTATTGAACAGACCTTTCGTTTGATGTATATTTCGGTGCGATTGGTGAACTTCGAAAATATAATGATTTTTAAAGACAAGTGGTTAGTCCATGATTTTTCCCAAAATTAATAAAAAAATAAATTTTTGAGTTTGGCACATCCATGGAAAGGTCTGTTAATTCTCTATTCAGAATTGAAAACTATAACTCGTTACGAGCCTTGGTTGCGGAAATATCTCCATCTGCATCCGATGACTTTTTTAGATTTGGGTCAATTTTCAGAAATATCACTTTGGGTGGTCATATCTCGATAGTCAGATATCGCAGAACCTTCTGGTTTTCACCAGTGAATAGCTCTTGAAAAGTTAACCAGGAATTTTGAAAGCCGCGACCTTTTACAATGCCTGGTTTTGGAAATATCGCCACCCAAACACATTGTTGAGTAGTTAAAGCTCAAAAATCTGTGGAATCACTGAAATCACTTTGGATGGCCATATTTCGATAACCAGACCACGCAGGACAATTTAGCTTGCATGTGTGTGTAGGTATTGAACAGACCTTTCGTTTGATGTATATTTCGGTGCGATTGGTGAACTTCGAAAATATAATGATTTTTAAAGACAAGTGGTTAGTCCATGATTTTTCCCAAAATTAATAAAAAAATAAATTTTTGAGTTTGGCACATCCATGGAAAGGTCTGTTAATTCTCTATTCAGAATTGAAAACTATAACTCGTTACGAGCCTTGGTTGCGGAAATATCTCCATCTGCATCCGATGACTTTTTTAGATTTGGGTCAATTTTCAGAAATATCACTTTGGGTGGTCATATCTCGATAGTCAGATATCGCAGAACCTTCTGGTTTTCACCAGTGAATAGCTCTTGAAAAGTTAACCAGGAATTTTGAAAGCCGCGACCTTTTACAATGCCTGGTTTTGGAAATATCGCCACCCAAACACATTGTTGAGTAGTTAAAGCTCAAAAATCTGTGGAATCACTGAAATCACTTTGGATGGCCATATTTCGATAACCAGACCACGCAGGACAATTTAGCTTGCATGTGTGTGTAGGTATTGAACAGACCTTTCGTTTGATGTATATTTCGGTGCGATTGGTGAACTTCGAAAATATAATGATTTTTAAAGACAAGTAGTCCATGATTTTTCCCAAAATTAATAAAAAAATAAATTTTTGAGTTTGGCACATCCATGGAAAGGTCTGTTAATTCTCTATTCAGAATTGAAAACTATAACTCGTTACGAGCTTTGGTTGCGGAAATATCTCCATCTGCATCCGATGACTTTTTTAGATTTGGGTCAATTTTCAGAAATATCACTTTGGGTGGTCATATCTCGATAGCCAGATATCGCAGAATCTTCTGGTTTTCACCAGTGAATAGCTCTTGAAAAGTTAACCAGGGATTTTGAAAGCCGCGACCTTTTACAATGCCTGGTTTTGGAAATATCGCCACCCAAACACATTGTTGAGTAGTTAAAGCTCAAAAATCTGTGGAATCACTGAAATCACTTTGGATGGCCATATTTCGATAACCAGACCACGCAGGACAATTTAGCTTGCATGTGTGTGTAGGTATTGAACAGACCTTTCGTTTGATGTATATTTCGGTGCGATTGGTGAACTTCGAAAATATAATGATTTTTAAAGACAAGTGGTTAGTCCATGATTTTTCCCAAAATTAATAAAAAAATAAATTTTTGAGTTTGGCACATCCATGGAAAGGTCTGTTAATTCTCTATTCAGAATTGAAAACTATAACTCGTTACGAGCCTTGGTTGCGGAAATATCTCCATCTGCATCCGATGACTTTTTTAGATTTGGGTCAATTTTCAGAAATATCACTTTGGGTGGTCATATCTCGATAGCCAGATATCGCAGAATCTTCTGGTTTTCACCAGTGAATAGCTCTTGAAAAGTTAACCAGGAATTTTGAAAGCCGCGACCTTTTACAATGCCGGGTTTTGGAAATATCGCCACCCAAACACATTGTTGAGTAGTTAAAGCTCAAAAATCTGTGGAATCACTGAAATCACTTTGGATGGCCATATTTCGATAACCAGACCACGCAGGACAATTTAGCTTGCATGTGTGTGTAGGTATTGAACAGACCTTTCGTTTGATGTATATTTCGGTGCGATTGGTGAACTTCGAAAATATAATGATTTTTAAAGACAAGTAGTCCATGATTTTTCCCAAAATTAATAAAAAAATAAATTTTTGAGTTTGGCACATCCATGGAAAGGTCTGTTAATTCTCTATTCAGAATTGAAAACTATAACTCGTTACGAGCCTTGGTTGCGGAAATATCTCCATCTGCATCCGATGACTTTTTTAGATTTGGGTCAATTTTCAGAAATATCACTTTGGGTGGTCATATCTCGATAGCCAGATATCGCAGAATCTTTTGGTTTTCACCAGTGAATAGCTCTTGAAAAGTTAACCAGGAATTTTGAAAGCCGCGACCTTTTACAATGCCTGGTTTTGGAAATATCGCCACCCAAACACATTGTTGAGTAGTTAAAGCTCAAAAATCTGTGGAATCACTGAAATCACTTTGGATGGCCATATTTCGATAACCAGACCACGCAGGACAATTTAGCTTGCATGTGTGTGTAGGTATTGAACAGACCTTTCGTTTGATGTATATTTCGGTGCGATTGGTGAACTTCGAAAATATAATGATTTTTAAAGACAAGTGGTTAGTCCATGATTTTTCCCAAAATTAATAAAAAAATAAATTTTTGAGTTTGGCACATCCATGGAAAGGTCTGTTAATTCTCTATTCAGAATTGAAAACTATAACTCGTTACGAGCCTTGGTTGCGGAAATATCTCCATCTGCATCCGATGACTTTTTTAGATTTGGGTCAATTTTCAGAAATATCACTTTGGGTGGTCATATCTCGATAGCCAGATATCGCAGAACCTTCTGGTTTTCACCAGTGAATAGCTCTTGAAAAGTTAACCAGGGATTTTGAAAGCCGCGACCTTTTACAATGCCTGGTTTTGGAAATATCGCCACCCAAACACATTGTTGAGTAGTTAAAGCTCAAAAATCTGTGGAATCACTGAAATCACTTTGGATGGCCATATTTCGATAACCAGACCACGCAGGACAATTTAGCTTGCATGTGTGTGTAGGTATTGAACAAACCTTTCGTTTGATGTATATTTCGGTTCGATTGGTGCACTTCGCAAATATAATGATTTTTAAAGACAAGTGGTTAGTCCATGATTTTTCCCAAAATTAATAAAAAAATAAATTTTTGAGTTTGGCACATCCATGGAAAGGTCTGTTAATTCTCTATTCAGAATTGAAAACTATAACTCGTTACGAGCCTTGGTTGCGGAAATATCTCCATCTGCATCCGATGACTTTTTTAGATTTGGGTCAATTTTCAGAAATATCACTTTGGGTGGTCATATCTCGATAGCCAGATATCGCAGAACCTTCTGGTTTTCACCAGTGAATAGCTCTTGAAAAGTTAAACAGGGATTTTGAAAGCCGCGACCTTTTACAATGCCTGGTTTTGGAAATATCGCCACCCAAACACATTGTTGAGTAGTTAAAGCTCAAAAATCTGTGGAATCACTGAAATCACTTTGGATGGCCATATTTCGATAACCAGACCAGGCAGGACAATTTAGCTTGCATGTGTGTGTAGGTATTGAACAGACCTTTCGTTTGATGTATATTTCGGTGCGATTGGTGAACTTCGAAAATATAATGATTTTTAAAGACAAGTGGTTAGCCCATGATTTTTCCCAAAATTAATAAAAAATAAATTTTTGAGTTTGGCACATCCATGGAAAGGTCTGTTAATTCTCTATTCAGAATTGAAAACTGTAACTCGTTACGAGCTTTTTTTGCGGAAATATCTCCATCTGCATCCGATGACTTTTTTAGATTTGGGTCAATTTTCAGAAAAATCACTTTGGGTGATCATATCTCGATAATCAGATGTCGCAGAACCTTCTGGTTTTCACCAGTAAATAGCTCTTGAAAAGTTAACCAGGGATTTTGAAAACCGCAACCTTTTTCAATGCCCGGTTTCGGAAATATCGCCACCCAAACACATTGTTGAGTAGTTAAAGCTCAAAAATCTGTGGAATCACTGAAATCACTTTGGATGGCCATATTTCGATAACCAGACCACGCAGGACAATTTAGCTTGCATGTGTGTGTAGGTATTGAACAGACCTTTCGTTTGATGTATATTTCGGTGCGATTGGTGAACTTCGAAAATATAATGATTTTTAAAGACAAGTGGTTAGTCCATGATTTTTCCCAAAATTAATAAAAAAATAAATTTTTGAGTTTGGCACATCCATGGAAAGGTCTGTTAATTCTCTATTCAGAATTGAAAACTATAACTCGTTACGAGCCTTGGTTGCGGAAATATCTCCATCTGCATCCGATGACTTTTTTAGATTTGGGTCAATTTTCAGAAATATCACTTTGGGTGGTCATATCTCGATAGCCAGATATCGCAGAATCTTCTGGTTTTCACCAGTGAATAGCTCTTGAAAAGTTAACCAGGGATTTTGAAAGCCGCGACCTTTTACAATGCCTGGTTTTGGAAATATCGCCACCCAAACACATTGTTGAGTAGTTAAAGCTCAAAAATCTGTGGAATCACTGAAATCACTTTGGATGGCCATATTTCGATAACCAGACCACGCAGGACAATTTAGCTTGCATGTGTGTGTAGGTATTGAACAGACCTTTCGTTTGATGTATATTTCGGTGCGATTGGTGAACTTCGAAAATATAATGATTTTTAAAGACAAGTGGTTAGTCCATGATTTTTCCCAAAATTAATAAAAAAATAAATTTTTGAGTTTGGCACATCCATGGTGTAATGGTTGACGAGGTGGTCTTCAGTTCTTACGAACAAAATTTCTTAGCCTAAAAGGCCGCTTGTGTCTCCGCGCATCAAAATGCACGATTTTAAAAATAGATTGAGTCGTGGTTAAGGTTTTAACTAGACTGATTTTATTTTCCAAATTTTCTTCTATTTATACTTACAACTAGTTTTACATAATATCATTTTCATACATATTCTTGTTCTACTTCTTTAATTATTTATTTTGCCTATGACCTACACTACACTGTCCCACATGACGTAAGAATTAAATGTCCACTTGACAAAATACACCTTCGGTTGTATTTCCTCATAGGCATTCTGAATGCTCAGTCAATGTGTCGCATATGATTGCAGTCATAAGCAAAAATCGATTTATGCACTTGGCGCATAGTGACCGAACATGCTTAGTGTGTAATACGATCAGTTCAATGCACGATGGTATCGCTTGGTGACGGCTGATGATTAACACAATTACATGTAGGTCGACATGCGTCGAGTTCATGAATGTTTACATTATTATTGTTTTGATTTTTATTGTTTACATTTTTTTTATTAATTGTTTTGGTTCTGTTTTTATTGTTTACATTTATTTTTGGTTTTTGGGTGTTACACACAACACCCTCACCCTTTTTTTAAAAAAAATTAAAAATAATTTTGTTATCTTTAAATGAAAAAAATTATTTTTTTGAAATTATATCTTGTTACACATAGCGATTGAAAAATGATGGGTATATTTACAAATTTACATTATATATATATACTCGTATATATGTGTATATATTTTTATTTATTTCTTGCTTTTATTAAATTATTATTGTGAACTTCTTTATTTTCATTGACAATTCTTACAATACTATTTGGTCCATTTTGTTCTATTATTTTATAAGGACCTCTGAATGGTTTATCTAACTTTTTTTTTATTTCCAACTTTTAAATAGACATAGTCTCCAACTTTAAAATTTGAATTATTTACATTAGATTGATTTGTACATGTTTTATTTTTACTTTGTTCTAAATTTTCTTTAGCTTTTTCATGAGCGTATTTCAATTTTAATTTTAGTTCATTAACATAATTATCAATATTGTATGTTTTTTCTTTATTTTTAATAATTTCACAAGGTAAAGCACATAATTTTCCGTATACTAATTCAAATGGTGAATAATTTGTAGTACTGTGTGGTGTGGTGTTATATGTGTAAGTGTAGTAAGGTAATAATTCTTCCCAATCGTCTTTTCCGTCTGTAGTCATTAAATAATCATTTAGAACTCTATGATTTCTCTCTACTGTCCCTAAAGTTTCATGATGATATGGTGTAGACGTAGTTTTTTCTATTTTTAGTAATTTACAGATATTAACTAATAGTTCATTAGTAAATTCTGTGCCTTTGTCTGTTTTTAGCTTCCTAAAACAACCATATTTCAAAATGAATTTTTCTACAATGGTTTTTGCTACTGAAACAGCGTCTTTAGTGACTAGTGGAAATGCTTCTATAATCTTGGTTAGTTCACATTGAATGGTGAGAATATACCTATATCCATTCGATGGTCTGAGTGGTCCTACTGTATCTACTGTTATTACTTCAAATGATGTGCAAGGTGTTTCTGTTCTTATGAATTGTTCTTTAGTATATTTATTAATTTTAACTTCATTACAAACTCTACAACTATTTATATATTTTCTTACCATCTTATTCATATTCTTCCATACATATTTCTGCTTAAGTTTCGCAATGCATCTTCTAATACCTATATGTCCTCCTAACTTGTCATCATGATACTCTTTTATTAATTTGTTCATCTCACTCGCATGCTCTATTCTTCTTGGTGAATTATATAATATAATGTCTAGACAATTTTCTTTCTTATTTTCTTGCAGTTCTGTAAATATCTTTTTGAATTTTTGCACTGATATCTTTTCAAAAATTTTATTATTCATTGCTAGCGCTAGCTTTTCTATTTTCACATGCTTTGTATAGGATAGCAATTTCTTCAAAATCAATTTTAACTCTGACAGAGAATTATCATTGTATCCAACATGTATTGTATCTTTAACTGCATATATTGTTTCTTTTGGTGGCCCCATTAAATTCTTTATATTTTCAAATTGCAATTTCTTAACGTTTCTTGTGTCTGAGATAGATATGCATTCCGATATGTGGAGGTGTACAGTCTCCACTGGAGGCATAATTTCCGGATTTTCTTCTCTTTCACTAATATATTCCTTATCTTTTAACTTCATTGTTCTTGTTAGGACATTTATATTGTTTACTGGTATCATTTCTTTTAATTCTTCTGAACTTAACTTTATTCTAGACAATGCATCAGCATTTGTATTCATCTTTCCTTGCTTAAAAATTATATCAAAATCATAATCCATTAAATCTACTCTAATTCTAGTTAATTTAGATGAAGGATTTTTATGAGTAAAAAGACTAACTAATGGCCTGTGATCTGTATAAACAACAAATCTTCTACCGTATAAGTATGGTCTAAAGTGGTTTATTCCCCAGTGTATAGCTAGCAATTCTTTCTCTATTACTGCTTTATTAAGCTCATGTTTGTTTAAAGATTTACTTGCATAGGCAATGGGTTTATCATTACCTACTTCTCCTTGAGATAAAATAGCTCCTAATGCATAATTTGATGCATCTGTTGTTAATATGAACGGTTTCGAAAAATCTGGATAGTTTAGTATTGGAGGTGTCATTAATTTCGTTTTAAGGTTTTCAAAAGCATTTTGACAACTTTGTGTCCAGCTAAAGATTTGATCTTTTTTTAATAATTGATTCAAAGGTTTTGCAATTTCAGCGAAGTTCTGTATAAAACGTCGGTAATAGTTACAGAAAGCTACAAATCTTCGAACTTCATCTGCATTTTCTGGTTTTGGGTATTCTTTTATAACATTATATTTACTTGGGTCTGTTGTTACTCCTTGTGAAGTTATAAGATGTCCAAGATAAACTACTTCTGGTCGCAAAAAGTTACATTTATTTGGATTTAATTTCAGATTGTATTTTCGTAATCTTTTAAATACTTCTATAAGGTTATTATTATGTTCTTTTAAATTTGAACCGAATACAATTATATCATCTACATATAGAAATGCAGATGTTTGTAGACCACTTAATGCAATTGATAACATCCTTTGAAAGCTATTCGTTGATATTTTTAATCCAAAAGGTAATCTTTTGAATTGGAAGTGTCCCGAATCGGTTGAAAAAGCTGTTAATGGTCTTGATCTGGGATTTAGTGGTATCTGATGAAATGAACTTGTCATATCTAAAGTTGAAAAATATTTAGCCTTTCCTAACTTATCAAGTACATCTTCTAGTCTGGTTAATGGAAATTTGTCATCAACTACTTTTTTATTCAGAGACCTAAAGTCTACAACTAATCTCCACTTCTTTGATTCTCCTGTGCTTTTCTTTGGTACAATCAGCAATGGTGAGTTATATGGACTTGTTGATGGTTCAATGATGTCCTCATCCAGTAATTTGTCAACCTGTTCCTCTATTTCATGCAAATTTGCATGTGGTAACCTGTAATTTTTTATATAAACGGGTGTTTTGTCTGTTAATGCTATTTTCTGCTCATAAAAGTTATTTTTACTTAATTCTTCTCCTTCTAAATGAAATATATTTTGAAATTGTTTACATATTCTGAAAACTTCATCTTTTGCATTATTATCTAAATTATCTACTTTTATCTCACTTTTTATTTTTTTAAACCTATCTTCATCTTCTAAGCTGTTTTTAAAATGTAGTATTTGATAGCTTGAGATTGGTTCTATTCCTAACGAAATATGTTTCAAATTGACCTCATTTTCTGTTGTATTAAGTATTTTTATATGCTTATTTCCTTCTTTTGGAATAATTACGTTTGCTAGGAATATCCCTTTCTTAATTTCTTTTCCATAAATCATACTATCTTCTTTTAAATCTATATTTATTAGTTGAATTACCTCTGTTCTTGGCGGTAATTTTATATTATCATAAATATCTCTTGTATTCATATTCATTGGCAATACTATATCTTCTCCATCTAGGGAAATCGTTAATGTGCACGTCTCATAATCAATTTTACAATTATACTTTATTAAAAAGTCTCTTCCTAGTATTCCATCAGTGGTTAAATTTATTTTATTATCAATTATACTAAATTTATGTTCAACTTCATTATTTTCGAACCATAAATTTAATTTTGTGACTCCTAAAGTTATTATGGATTCTTTTGCTATTCCATCTATCTGACAATTGTTATCATATTCTATGTTGTAATTACTACTGACTATGCTATTCTTAATTATTGAAATATCGGCTCCTGTATCTATTAGTAAATTTATTGGTTGATTTCTGCCTTTTATTTTTAATTTTATAAAATTTGTATCTTTGTTGGAATTTTTTATGAAAATTATCTTCCTCTTAATGTGTGCCCCGGGTTTTGTCGGCCGGGGACATACCCGTTTCCCTGAAACTTATTATTTTGCGTTCTGTAATGTCCTCTGTTGTTTATATTTTGTCCCCTGAATCGGTTAGAATAAGTATTATTGTTCTGATAATTTCGGTTAAAATTTCCTCTGGGGTTACCTCTACCTCTCTGTATCCTATTGAAATACATTATCTGGTTAGAATGCTGAGGACTAATTTCTAAAGCAATTTGCACTGCTTCTGCAAGCTTGGATGGTCTTGCAGCCATTACTAATGATTTATAAGGTTCTGATAAACCATTTTTGAACGCTGCTAGTCCTATTTGGTCATTCAGCTTGACTATTGTCTCTCTGTGAGTCTCACCCTGTTCCGAAATTTGTAAATCGTTCAAAGATGCTATTAGATGTTCTATTCGTGAAGAAAATACTGAAACATTTTGATTTCCTTGGTAACTTTGTGAAATCTCACTATGTAATCTAAAAGCATTTTTGTTTGATTTATATGATGATTTTAAAATTTGTCGAAATTCATCAAAGGTTGTCGGTGTATTTTCTGTTTGGATCTTATTTTTTACTTTTTCCGATAGCTTAGTAGCCAGAATAAATTTAATAAGTGTTTCTTTTTGGTTTATGTCTTTTAAAGTATTGTGATAGAATTCTATCAAACCTAGAAAATTATTCAGTTCTTTCTGACTACCCTGAAATTCAGGTATCACCTTGGTGGCTATTACTAAATCAAAGTTTGCCATTGTACTTTCTAATTCTATTTTTGTGTCCGTGTCTGTATTTTCGTCTGCTTCTACAGTTCCTAAATTTTCGTTATCACCTTTAATTTTTAAATATTGCCGAATTTGTATAACTATTAAGTCAAATTTTTGTTTTAATTGTGTAATGTCTTTTAGGTCAGCTGTGTTCTGTATTACTAACCATGTTTGTTCAATTTGCTTGTCAACCTTTTGTACATATTCTCTAGTATACGTTCTATTAGGTGCCTTTTTTAATTTCTCTAGTATTTCTCTTAATTTTACAAACTCCATATACTCGTATTTAAAATGTTTTTATTTTTATTCTAACATAAAATTTAATTTAAAAATTTTTTACATTTAATGTTTTGAGGGCATGTTTTCTTAAATATTTTTTATAGTAAGAATTTACTTTGAACAATAATATTATAATCAAAAAAATGAAATTTAAATATACAATTTTTTCCGATGAAATAAGTGTATCTGTTTTGTTCGCTGCTGCTGATGTCGCTGCTGCTACGTTATTATTTATGATTTCTTCTTTGCTGCTTTTACCACCCATCTCGTCTTATTTTTTTTATTTCTTCTATTAGTTTTTGTTTTTGTATTCCAGAGCTAATATTTATTATGTTCTGGAGTTCCGCACACTTGCGTTGGAACTGTCTCTTCCTACCGCCTCTCTTTTTTTGTGGTGGTTTAGAAGCTTCTGAGACTTTGTTGATTTGTCTCTTTTTGTATTCTTCTATAGTTAAAGCTTTAGGACCAGCTTCTCGTGGTATTGGTGTATATACCGGAGTATCTTCTGGTATCTGTGTAGTATTGGGTCGATACTCACTTAGTTCTTCCCATTTTTTAAATAATGCGTTTATTTCTTCTAGAGTATTCATCTGATTTTTGAATTATTAATTTTTGGTTCAGACTTGCAGGATCGCCATGTAATGGTTGACGAGGTGGTCTTCAGTTCTTACGAACAAAATTTCTTAGCCTAAAAGGCCGCTTGTGTCTCCGCGCATCAAAATGCACGATTTTAAAAATAGATTGAGTCGTGGTTAAGGTTTTAACTAGACTGATTTTATTTTCCAAATTTTCTTCTATTTATACTTACAACTAGTTTTACATAATATCATTTTCATACATATTCTTGTTCTACTTCTTTAATTATTTATTTTGCCTATGACCTACACTACACTGTCCCACATGACGTAAGAATTAAATGTCCACTTGACAAAATACACCTTCGGTTGTATTTCCTCATAGGCATTCTGAATGCTCAGTCAATGTGTCGCATATGATTGCAGTCATAAGCAAAAATCGATTTATGCACTTGGCGCATAGTGACCGAACATGCTTAGTGTGTAATACGATCAGTTCAATGCACGATGGTATCGCTTGGTGACGGCTGATGATTAACACAATTACATGTAGGTCGACATGCGTCGAGTTCATGAATGTTTACATTATTATTGTTTTGATTTTTATTGTTTAAATTTTTTTTATTAATTGTTTTGGTTCTGTTTTTATTGTTTACATTTATTTTTGGTTTTTGGGTGTTACACACAACAATGGAAAGGTCTGTTAATTCTCTATTCAGAATTGAAAACTATAACTCGTTACGAGCCTTGGTTGCGGAAATATCTCCATCTGCATCCGATGACTTTTTTAGATTTGGGTCAATTTTCAGAAATATCACTTTGGGTGGTCATATCTCAATAGCCAGATATCGCAGAACCTTCTGGTTTTCACCAGTGAATAGCTCTTGAAAAGTTAACCAGGGATTTTGAAAGCCGCGACCTTTTACAATGCCTGGTTTTGGAAATATCGCCACCCAAACACATTGTTGAGTAGTTAAAGCTCAAAAATCTGTGGAATCACTGAAATCACTTTGGATGGCCATATTTCGATAACCAGACCACGCAGGACAATTTAGCTTGCATGTGTGTGTAGGTATTGAACAGACCTTTCGTTTGATGTATATTTCGGTGCGATTGGTGAACTTCGAAAATATAATGATTTTTAAAGACAAGTGGTTAGTCCATGATTTTTCCCAAAATTAATAAAAAAATAAATTTTTGAGTTTGGCACATCCATGGAAAGGTCTGTTAATTCTCTATTCAGAATTGAAAACTATAACTCGTTACGAGCCTTGGTTGCGGAAATATCTCCATCTGCATCCGATGACTTTTTTAGATTTGGGTCAATTTTCAGAAATATCACTTTGGGTGGTCATATCTCGATAGCCAGATATCGCAGAACCTTCTGGTTTTCACCAGTGAATAGCTCTTGAAAAGTTAAACAGGGATTTTGAAAGCCGCGACCTTTTACAATGCCTGGTTTTGGAAATATCGCCACCCAAACACATTGTTGAGTAGTTAAAGCTCAAAAATCTGTGGAATCACTGAAATCACTTTGGATGGCCATATTTCGATAACCAGACCAGGCAGGACAATTTAGCTTGCATGTGTGTGTAGGTATTGAACAGACCTTTCGTTTGATGTATATTTCGGTGCGATTGGTGAACTTCGAAAATATAATGATTTTTAAAGACAAGTGGTTAGCCCATGATTTTTCCCAAAATTAATAAAAAATAAATTTTTGAGTTTGGCACATCCATGGAAAGGTCTGTTAATTCTCTATTCAGAATTGAAAACTGTAACTCGTTACGAGCTTTTTTTGCGGAAATATCTCCATCTGCATCCGATGACTTTTTTAGATTTGGGTCAATTTTCAGAAAAATCACTTTGGGTGATCATATCTCGATAATCAGATGTCGCAGAACCTTCTGGTTTTCACCAGTAAATAGCTCTTGAAAAGTTAACCAGGGATTTTGAAAACCGCAACCTTTTTCAATGCCCGGTTTCGGAAATATCGCCACCCAAACACATTTTTGAGTAGTTAAAGCTAAAAAATCTGTGGAATCACTGAAATCACTTTGGATGGCCATATTTCGATAACCAGACCACGCAGGACAATTTAGCTTGCATGTGTGTGTAGGTATTGAACAGACCTTTCGTTTGATGTATATTTCGGTGCGATTGGTGAACTTCGAAAATATAATGATTTTTAAAGACAAGTGGTTAGTCCATGATTTTTCCCAAAATTAATAAAAAAATAAATTTTTGAGTTTGGCACATCCATGGAAAGGTCTGTTAATTCTCTATTCAGAATTGAAAACTATAACTCGTTACGAGCCTTGGTTGCGGAAATATCTCCATCTGCATCCGATGACTTTTTTAGATTTGGGTCAATTTTCAGAAATATCACTTTGGGTGGTCATATCTCGATAGCCAGATATCGCAGAATCTTCTGGTTTTCACCAGTGAATAGCTCTTGAAAAGTTAACCAGGGATTTTGAAAGCCGCGACCTTTTACAATGCCTGGTTTTGGAAATATCGCCACCCAAACACATTGTTGAGTAGTTAAAGCTCAAAAATCTGTGGAATCACTGAAATCACTTTGGATGGCCATATTTCGATAACCAGACCACGCAGGACAATTTAGCTTGCATGTGTGTGTAGGTATTGAACAGACCTTTCGTTTGATGTATATTTCGGTGCGATTGGTGAACTTCGAAAATATAATGATTTTTAAAGACAAGTGGTTAGCCCATGATTTTTCCCAAAATTAATAAAAAATAAATTTTTGAGTTTGGCACATCCATGGAAAGGTCTGTTAATTCTCTATTCAGAATTGAAAACTGTAACTTGTTACGAGCTTTTTTTGCGGAAATATCTCCATCTGCATCCGATGACTTTTTTAGATTTGGGTCAATTGTCAGAGAAATCACTTTGGGTGGTCATATCTCGATAGCCAGATATCGCAGAACCTTCTGGTTTTCACCAGTGAATAGCTCTTGAAAAGTTAACCAGGGATTTTGAAAGCCGCGACCTTTTACAATGCCTGGTTTTGGAAATATCGCCACCCAAACACATTGTTGAGTAGTTAGGTCAAAAATCTGTGGAATCACTGAAATCACTTTGGATGGCCATATTTCGATAACCAGACCACGCAGGACAATTTAGCTTGCATGTGTGTGTAGGTATTGAACAGACCTTTCGTTTGATGTATATTTCGGTGCGATTGGTGAACTTCGAAAATATAATGATTTTTAAAGACAAGTGGTTAGTTCATGATTTTTCCCAAAATTAATAAAAAAATAAATTTTTGAGTTTGGCACATCCATGGAAAGGTCTGTTAATTCTCTATTCAGAATTGAAAACTATAACTCGTTACGAGCTTTTTTTGCGGAAATATCTCCATCTGCATCCGATGACTTTTTTAGATTTGGGTCAATTTTCAGAAATATCACTTTGGGTGGTCATATCTCGATAGCCAGATATCGCAGAACCTTCTGGTTTTCACCAGTGAATAGCTCTTGAAAAGTTAACCAGGGATTTTGAAAGCCGCGACCTTTTACAATGCCTGGTTTTGGAAATATCGCCACCCAAACACATTGTTGAGTAGTTAAAGCTCAAAAATCTGTGGAATCATTGAAATCACTTTGGATGGCCATATTTCGATAACCAGACCACGCAGGACAATTTAGCTTGCATGTGTGTGTAGGTATTGAACAGACCTTTCGTTTGATGTATATTTCGGTGCGATTGGTGAACTTCGAAAATATAATGATTTTTAAAGACAAGTGGTTAGTCCATGATTTTTCCCAAAATTAATAAAAAAATAAATTTTTGAGTTTGGCACATCCATGGAAAGGTCTGTTAATTCTCTATTCAGAATTGAAAACTATAACTCGTTACGAGCCTTGGTTGCGGAAATATCTCCATCTGCATCCGATGACTTTTTTAGATTTGGGTCAATTTTCAGAAATATCACTTTGGGTGGTCATATCTCGATAGCCAGATATCGCAGAACCTTCTGGTTTTCACCAGTGAATAGCTCTTGAAAAGTTAACCAGGGATTTTGAAAGCCGCGACCTTTTACAATGCCTGGTTTTGGAAATATCGCCACCCAAACACATTGTTGAGTAGTTAAAGCTCAAAAATCTGTGGAATCACTGAAATCACTTTGGATGGCCATATTTCGATAACCAGACCACGCAGGACAATTTAGCTTGCATGTGTGTGTAGGTATTGAACAAACCTTTCGTTTGATGTATATTTCGGTTCGATTGGTGCACTTCGCAAATATAATGATTTTTAAAGACAAGTGGTTAGCCCATGATTTTTCCCAAAATTAATAAAAAATAAATTTTTGAGTTTGGCACATCCATGGAAAGTCTGTTAATTCTCTATTCAGAATTGAAAACTGTAACTCGTTACGAGCTTTTTTTGCGGAAATATCTCCATCTGCATCCGATGACTTTTTTAGATTTGGGTCAATTGTCAGAGAAATCACTTTGGGGGGTCATATCTCGATAGCCAGATATCGCAGAACCTTCTGGTTTTCACCAGTGAATAGCTCTTGAAAAGTTAACCAGGGATTTTGAAAGCCGCGACCTTTTACAATGCCTGGTTTTGGAAATATCGCCACCCAAACACATTGTTGAGTAGTTAAAGCTCAAAAATCTGTGGAATCACTGAAATCACTTTGGATGGCCATATTTCGATAACCAGACCACGCAGGACAATTTAGCTTGCATGTGTGTGTAGGTATTGAACAGACCTTTCGTTTGATGTATATTTCGGTGCGATTGGTGAACTTCGAAAATATAATGATTTTTAAAGACAAGTGGTTAGTCCATGATTTTTCCCAAAATTAATAAAAAAATAAATTTTTGAGTTTGGCACATCCATGGAAAGGTCTGTTAATTCTCTATTTAGAATTGAAAACTATAACTCGTTACGAGCCTTGGTTGCGGAAATATCTCCATCTGCATCCGATGACTTTTTTAGATTTGGGTCAATTTTCAGAAATATCACTTTGGGTGGTCATATCTCGATAGCCAGATATCGGAGAACCTTCTGGTTTTCACCAGTGAATAGCTCTTGAAAAGTTAACCAGGGATTTTGAAAGCCGCGGCCTTTTACAATGCCTGGTTTTGGAAATATCGCCACCCAAACACATTGTTGAGTAGTTAAAGCTCAAAAATCTGTGGAATCACTGAAATCACTTTGGATGGCCATATTTCGATAACCAGACCACGCAGGACAATTTAGCTTGCATGTGTGTGTAGGTATTGAACAGACCTTTCGTTTGATGTATATTTCGGTGCGATTGGTGAACTTCGAAAATATAATGATTTTTAAAGACAAGTGGTTAGTCCATGATTTTTCCCAAAATTAATAAAAAAATAAATTTTTGAGTTTGGCACATCCATGGAAAGGTCTGTTAATTCTCTATTTAGAATTGAAAACTATAACTCGTTACGAGCCTTGGTTGCGGAAATATCTCCATCTGCATCCGATGACTTTTTTAGATTTGGGTCAATTTTCAGAAAAATCACTTTGGGTGATCATATCTCGATAATCAGATGTCGCAGAACCTTCTGGTTTTCACCAGTAAATAGCTCTTGAAAAGTTAACCAGGGATTTTGAAAACCGCAACCTTTTTCAATGCCCGGTTTCGGAAATATCGCCACCCAAACACATTTTTGAGTAGTTAAAGCTAAAAAATCTGTGGAATCACTGAAATCACTTTGGATGGCCATATTTCGATAACCAGACCACGCAGGACAATTTAGCTTGCATGTGTGTGTAGGTATTGAACAGACCTTTCGTTTGATGTATATCTCGGTTCGATTGGTGAACTTCGAAAATATAATGATTTTTAAAGACAAGTGGTTAGTCCATGATTTTTCCCAAAATTAATAAAAAATAAATTTTTGAGTTTGGCACATCCATGGAAAGGTCTGTTAATTTTCTATTCAGAATTGAAAACTGTAACTCGTTACGAGCTTTTTTTGCGGAAATATCTCCATCTGCATCCGATGACTTTTTTAGATTTGGGTCAATTTTCAGAAAAATCACTTTGGGTGGTCATATCTCGATAACCAGATATCGCAGAACCTTCTGGTTTTCACCAGTGAATAGCTCTTGAAAAATTAACCAGGGATTTTGAAAACCGCAACCTTTTTCAATGCCTGGTTTCGGAAATATCGCCACCCAAACACATTTTTGAGTAGTTAAAGCTAAAAAATCTGTGGAATCACTGAAATCACTTTGGATGGCCATATTTCGATAACCAGACCACGCAGGACAATTTAGCTTGCATGTGTGTGTAGGTATTGAACAGACCTTTCGTTTGATGTATATTTCGGTGCGATTGGTGAACTTCGAAAATATAATGATTTTTAAAGACATGACTTTTCCCAAAATTAATAAAAAAATAATTTTTTGAGTTTGGCACATCCATGGAAAGGTCTGTTAATTCTCTATTCAGAATTGAAAACTGTAACTCGTTACGAGCCTTGGTTGCGGAAATATCTCCATCTGCATCCGACGACTTTTTTAGATTTGGGTCAATTTTCAGAAAAATCACTTTGGGTGATCATATCTCGATAATCAGATGTCGCAGAACCTTCTGGTTTTCACCAGTAAATAGCTCTTGAAAAGTTAACCAGGGATTTTGAAAACCGCAACCTTTTTCAATGCCTGGTTTCGGAAATATCGCCACCCAAACACATTTTTGAGTAGTTAAAGCTAAAAAATCTGTGGAATCACTGAAATCACTTTGGATGGCCATATTTCGATAACCAGACCACGCAGGACAATTTAGCTTGCATGTGTGTGTAGGTATTGAACAGACCTTTCGTTTGATGTATATCTCGGTTCGATTGGTGCACTTCGAAAATATAATGATTTTTAAAGACAAGTAGTTAGCCTATGATTTTTCCCAAAATTAATAAAAAACTGCAACCCGTTATGAGCCTTGGTTGCGAAATATCTCGTATATTTGTTTACGAAAATTATAATATTTTAATACAAGGAGCATGGACGTCGACGTTTTAATTAAAAAAAAAAAACGAATGCAATTAAGAAATTGAACAGGGAATTAAAAACAAATAACAAATCCATTTGCTTGTGTTGAAATGTAGCTTAAATGTATACATACATCATACTTCCTACATACAAATGAGTATATCGTAGATATATCAAGCTATGATGGAATGTCAAAAATTCGTTCATTTTCATTTTTGCATAGTTCTTGTTCTAGTGTTGAAAGTTGGGTTGCTTCAACACTGCTTGACAGCATGGAATTTTCATTCTACCAAGGTGGCTGTAATTTCTGGCTTTATTTGATTGGGCAAGAGATCTTAAAAGCAATGTTGCTGTATAAACACAGCTGATTGCACCTGGTGCAACAACAACTTCAGGTATTTTAAATTTTCGATGAACTATGACAATCGAGGTGAACAAAAAAAAACAAAATTTAAATATTTTCTGTTACATTTGCCATTGTCTTTGCATACCTACACGTTTTGTATACAGTATTCCTATTGCTGTTTTGTATTAAATGTCTATCGTTAAATGTACCTCTGGTAAATATGCCTCTGGTAAATGTACCTCTGTTAAATGTACCTCTGCTAAAATTTATGGCTTAGTTGTTATCTCTGTCGCTAGGTTAATTTCGTTTCGTTCCTATATCGTTATTTTCATATTTAATTTACACAAAATTGAGTTTCATAGGGCGGATTTTATTT
This sequence comes from Chrysotoxum bicinctum, assembly GCA_911387755.1. Lineage (NCBI taxonomy): Eukaryota > Metazoa > Arthropoda > Insecta > Diptera > Syrphidae > Chrysotoxum > Chrysotoxum bicinctum. The sequence goes on from OU426988.1 coordinate 34,431,841, forward strand.
TATTAAAACAACATCGTCTAAAGGCCGTGTATTCCTCCCGAAATTCGAACAATTTAAGGTGCTGTGACCGGTTATTGCTTAACTTTTATTTCAATCTAAAAACTTGTAGAATGGAATACGTATCTGACTTTTCTACTTTTTCAAAAAAAAAGTCTGAAACATTTATCTATTTTATGTAAAGAAATATGATTACTATGATCATTAGGCGTATTTTATTGGTAATGTATAGATAGTGGATAGTGCAGCAATGGAAGTCCGAATAAAATGCTCTTTTGACTGCATATACACTTTTACTTTAAATTTTAAAGTTGGTATGCTTTGCATTTACACCCGTGTCAAAATCAGCTGATTTGGAAAAGAAGCAAAATAAATATGTAATTTCTTACAAAAATATTACAAATTGAAATGAATAAAGATCCAAAACAGAAAAGGGCTATAATGTACATAATTTCTGAGTTTTTTTTAGCAAATCATCTTAATTTAGTAGATATTTCAGACTCATTAAATGAACAAAGTAAAAGGAAACGAAAACGAAAACCAAAAATGAAATATATACCTACGAATAAACAATCCACTTTTGAATAAGCTAAGGGATGTGTTGGAAAAGTATACGTTTTGATGTGGTTTATGCTGAATTAACATCACTGAAAAATTTGTTGTCAAACAAGTGGCAAAATTATGAATAAAATCAAATCTCAATGGCATGTATGTATGTACACAAAGTCAAATTAAGGGCTCGTGTCAGAAAGAAATCATTTTCATGTCCTTTTTAATCGTTTGGCATCGCAGCCATCCTTCAATGATTTTCATACTCTCACGTGACAGATAGGGAACATGCACACGCATTAAGAAGCAAAATTTTGACCATTGACTATTAACGTTTACCGTCTAATCGTAAATTAATATTTCAAACCACATAATTTTGCTCTTGTGAAAATTTACCACAAAATGAACAAATATCACCGAACACATTCTCGAATAATCAAAATCTGTCAACCTCAAGAAAAATAAAACTTTTGCAACCAATTTGAGTGTCACTGTAATCAAGATGCTCCAAAACTTTATCAGCACTATTATGTGCACTCTTATTACTGCCTAGTTTATACGCACTATACCTTTGTTGTTGTTTACTGTGTAAAATTTTACTGCGCAGCCTATACAATTCCCAATAAAAAACGACTATTATAAATTACCTATTCGTGTTGAACCGTATCCACTTTCGACTAGAGATAGTTTTCTTCTTGTTTTGAACACAATATTCACAATTAAACAATAGCACATTTGCACAATTTATTGATTTTAAATTCAAAAATAAATAATTTTTCTATTGTTAATGAAATACAAATTTCCGAAATCAGTATTTTGACATTTCCAAATCAAAAATTAAAAAAAATTCAGAAGCGTGATTTACAACTTACAACTTACAACGAACCAGAGTACTTTAACTAATATGCAAAAATGGCAAATGCTTACTATGACTAGCAAATCCACAAATCACCAGCGTCGAACAATACCGCTTTCTCTTATCTTACACCGTTAGTGTTATTCACCCCAATTACCGATGTCGTCTCGTTTTTTCGATGTCTCTCGTTTTTTCTGTAGTCTCGTTTTTTAAATGGCATTCCACAACTTCTTCGACGCGATGATTTTGTAACGTCAGTCATATTCAAATTCAAAGGAAAGTCTACATACATATGTACATTGCTCGATGTTCAATTAATGAACAAATGCATTTTGTTTTATAATTATTAGAAAATATGTAAATAAGTAATTAAAATGATAAGTGTTGAAATGTATTACATTTATTAGTTTATTTTCTTTCCATCCCATGTTTATAAATTATAAGTGTTTCCTCTTGGATCTTAAGATGTTTTGTGTCTCCCCTAGCAGTGTGCTCCTTTAATTTGTATGACTTATGTCGTTTTTATTTGGCAATCCGGAAGCCTTCTGGACTCTTCTGAAAGTGTTCACTTGGGAAAAAATGACAATTCTGATTCTGAAAAGAAGAGAAATTTGCTTCTGGATTTGAAATCAGAATCGAAACCAGAAGCACTCACACATTCATATACATAGTTAAACGTCAAACTCAACAGCTGTGATTTTTTGTATGCTAATTGTGCGAAGTGTATTTTTCAACCTATATTTATTCTTGATTTCCATTATTGTCCACATTTGATGTTTCAATTATACAATCACAAAAAACTTCAATCATCAGAATCAAAAAAAAGTGTTCAGTTGGGATTCCGGATTGCCAAATAAAAAGGACATTATATTCCTCTCTTCTTCCTTTGTTTATACTTTAGTTCATACCGTTGATTTCTTGGAGTACACACTGCTTCTCCAAAAGCGTAGCTCTTTTTTGTTTAATAGCGAAAGCTTGTCGTCGTTTCTTTCCTGCTGGTTCTTCAGTTTTATGTTGCTGTTCTTGTGGCTCGGGAATTTCACCCGCAAATTCGGCGAAATTATCTTCCATATTTTAAGCGATTGCTTCTAAATACTTAAGTGAAATCCCTGCATCTGCCTGATTTTATGTTAATGCAGGCTCAGATAAAGTTGGCAAGCAAATTGATTAAATTTCCACTTGGGTTTAACCACTTCCCTAGCTGCTTTTATTTCCTTTAAATTGCGGATTATTTTTTTCTTCGCCCCAAACATAATAAGAGCAAAAACATTAAGAATTTGTCTATAATTATGGAATAAGCGATTCAAAACTTTTGCCAAGCATCTCCATCTCTTACTGGAGGACGTTTTTTGTATCCCCTTAAAACACCTAATTGCTCGTCCTCTTCATCAGAGCTACGAGCGTCTGGAATTGGTTTTCATTTGTTGATTACAACATTTTAGTATATAGTATAGTATAGTACAAAAAATATAGACAAATATGTACTTGTTTTATTTATCGTAAATAAATTCGATAAAATAAATTATTTAACAAAAATACTTGCAGTTTTGCGACCTTTCATTTCTCTGTAGTAAATTTTTGAACGAGATATCTTCGTTTTTTTTCTTAGTCGTCGTATTTTTTCGTCTTACAGAATGCAGAACGAAAGTGTTCAAAGAAACGTTTCACGTATACAGACGACAACAAAACGAGTGACAAAGGTTGGAAACGACTTATGGAATGCAGAGCGTGTCAGGTCGTATATTTCGCTGTCGTTTGCGTCATCGGTAATCGGGGTGATTATAAGAACAGTATACGAACACAACATTTACCACATTAAATAGAAAAATTCCCGCTGGACATTAAATCTGCTCAAACTTTTTTGTATGAATAAAGTATGAAATTAGCCCTGTAATTTTTTTTATTTTATTTAATACTAAACTTCAAAAATTTACCGCTGAACACACTTTAAAAACTCAAGCGTAAATAATTGATGAGTCAAGTACCAAAACTAAAAGTTAGACTAGGTTTTACACCTTTGCACCATTAGCACTAGTTACTATATTGTTATGCCTTCGAGCACAACGAATAAAAAAGATGGTTTTGAATGAAATAAAACAAAAAGACTTTGTATAAAATAAAACTTAGATGTTTATTGTTAGTAAAATTCTTAGATGTTTCTCGTTTGAAAGTTGCACAAAAACTAAGCTAATTAAAAAAAAATACTTGCATCATCGTTGTCACGTACATGGATAGAACATTAAGCTAGAATCGGAATCATGTTTCCGAAACACTCCCACAGAACATTATATCAACAGAATGCAGCCAGACTGCTGAGTCGCAAAACGTGCATTAATTATGTTTTCCATAGTATTGGATAATATTTCTTTATGTCTTGGTATTTTATGATTATTTGGCATTCATAGTAATGGATAATATTTCTTTATGTCTTGGTATTTTGTGATTATTTGGCATGACACCATAACAATATAGCAAATAATAAATGGCACCAGCGTCAAGTTATTGGCTCCTAGCAGTCCATAACAATCATAATTATCGGCAATCTCGGAGAAAAAAATCCCTCGGAACAGATTTTGCCTCCGTGTAATTTTTGCCTTGATCGGAAACTTTCACCGGAATTCTATTTTCAGGAAAATAGAAAAGAAAAGTTGAAAAGAGGAAAACAACAACATTTTATTGTTTGACATATGAAATTTGCATTTTCGGTTAATTTTGATCTGCAGCAAGAACTTAAAATTTAATATAAACATTTAAAATGTTAAATAATGCAATATTTCTATTATTAATTGAAGAAGAAGAAGAACGTGTTACAAATCAAAAAGAATCACTGAGGACAATTTGAAAAGCTTTAAGGGACAAATGCAACCCTCTCAGTTTGCCTGAAGCAATGTAAGTCGACAATTTGTTCTTGTTTATATGGCAATAATATTTCAGAAATATTTCATGGGAAAATAATCATTCCCGATAAAAAACTTTCTATGGGAAATTTGTCCATCGAATTCGTATTCTGTGTTTTAATATATCGCATTTGAACGTGTTTTGCCTTGAAAATCTTGCGTTTAGGAATTCGGCCTTGTTTCCATTTGAAATCTCATTCGATTTTTTCTTAGAATATATCCACCAATCATTTCCCAAAAAAAATATCCATTAACACCATACAGTTGATAAAAATGCAAATAAGCCATTAATGACAAATTTATTAATGTAATTAAAACCAAATTGTTCACTTTATTTAATGCTTTATTTTCTTTTTATATTTGATTTCGGGCACAAATCTCTCATTTTATATCAATTCTTTTTGTTTATATGATAAATATTGGCTTTCATTAATTTTCAGATAGGAAAAGATATTAAAAGTTTAAATAAAATAGTTTAATTGCTAGACGACATTGTTCGTAATGTTTTTTTTTTAACTTTATGTAAGTGTACATATATCAAAACTTATAAACACAACAATTTTGATAAAACTTAATTTTGTCTATAAATATGTATGTATTATGAATTTTTAAACATTTCAGTCATAAATAATAAGTTTTTCGTTGGAATCAATGCAATATACAAACAATTTTAAAATAGTCTTTGTCGTCTTTTTTCTGTGTTAATTTAGTTTGTCAATTTTATTAGAAAACAAAATTGATAATTAATGGAAAGTTTATTGTATTACTTTGTAATTTTAGTGCCATGAAGTGAGCGTGTAAAAATTCTTTTATATCAATTTAACGAAAAAAGTAACATATACACTAACAGCTATGCACTACATTTTTACTATGCTATTTAATATTTTATCAGAAGTGAAAAATAAAAAATAAAAAAGCAATATTACAATTATGTTTATATATATACAAAAGAATAATACAAAAATATTTAATATCACTATTTTTTTTTAATATTTCGAAATATGTATTTGTTTTATTTACATTTGTATGCATTTTTTTTTTATTTTTGTTTATTTGGATTTTAATTATTTAATTGAATTTAATTTGTATACAATATGCGAAAGAGAGAAAGATGCACTGAGTGATGCAAGGAAAATGTGATCGATGAAAGTTTCTATTATATTTAAGCCTAAATTTGCTTTCTTTTCTTATATGTTTTGCAAACTATTTATAGTAAAAAGGTAATAATTTTAAATAAAAAATAAATTTATATAATGTAGGTGCACTAAGCCCTGCATATAGTAGTAGTTTTTAGTTTAACTTAAATTTTATTTAAGGCTTGTTTCACAATGTCTAAGTAAAGTTCTGATTAGTTTTCTGACACATATGATTTGGCGCAGGATCATAGATGGACAAACCAAAAGACAAACAAAAATCATTTAACAGATATCAGCCGGTTATTAATCCACAAATAAATACTATTGGCATGTTAATTGCGCAAAGACTTATGTGACGAATTATTTTCGAGAACTTAACTAAGACATTGTGAAGAGCAAGCACTTAGTATATTTTTTGTATTAAATTTATTTTACTTAACAACCAAAGACTCTTTTAAATGTCGCACTAGACCGGATCCAATATCCTTAACGTCCGGCCATTGACGTATCACAAATATTATAAAAAATATTGAGAAGAATGTCGTTAAAACACGAACTCTGCAAAAAAAATATATAAAATGATTAGTAAATATTTTAGAAGAGCACAAATAATTCATGAATGAATCAAAAGTAAATCTTTATAGTAACAAAAAGTAAAGAATAATTTTGATTTTCAAAAATCAGAGCATATTATTGGTTCATGTTATGTGTATTAGGTACATACAAGTATTATATAAATTGTGGTAAGTAACCAGTAACTGATGGCTGTGGATAATGTATTGGTATTATTTGATAGTAAAGGTGGCTTTTAAAATCGACTTTTAAACGTTTGGGGACTTAATTTTAGACGACCGGTAAATCAATCAGCAAACATTCGTAAGTAAAAGGAGCGTGAGATCGACCGAGAGAGTGTACTGCAGAACCCCAGGCAGCTGATTTCTCGCGGTACATAACAACTGGGCCTTTCATATCAGCTTGGCGACTACTTGCGTCTACACGCGTACAAGATCCAACTTACACAGGAGCTCAAAGTACTTTGCGAAAATGAGGTTGTTGGTGCAGTCACCATCAACGGCAAGCGCTGCAGAACTATGATAACCAATTTCTTATGGTCTAAGGTGAACTGTATGGACCTAGACCATATATGGTTCTAGTTGGAAAGTGGACGCCACGATTGACATTCTACATGAACGGTTTGAGGGTAAGGTTATCTTTCTTAGAGGTGACGTGAATTGGCCACCAAGATAATACGATTTGACCCCGCTAGACTTTTTCTCTTGGGGTTTCCTGAATCGCAGGTCTATTTGAATAAACCATAATCAACCGATGCTCTTAAGGTTAACATAACACAGGCCATCACTCTAATTCAGCATAATGGTATAGAAAAAGAATTTTGTTTTACACAGCTTATTGTATTACATTTCAACATCAATCTGCCCTTATTGATAATCAGTTTTCTTTAATATTAATTTTTAGATATTCGAATTCTACCTGGAAGATGCTTTGTAAGTATTATTTCTTAAAATCGAATTTTTTCATTGCATTCGGTCAATACAAGTCGTATTTGAAAGGTTCATGTTCAAAATTCTCTTCTTGGTTTATTTTTTCCCTCCCGTTTTAATATTCATCTGTATGGGAAAAAATTTTTTTTCAAAATATACTTAATCAGTTTTGATTATTTTTTACTTATCATGAAATGGCATTTTCTGCATGACCCCACTAACCATTATACCAAGGGGTACTAGGAGCCGTTCAGGCTTGGGAGAAAATTATAGGTAGTAAGTCACTAGATTTGGACAGTCTACGAGCCGTTTACGATTAATTTATTTATTTACATAAATATCATGACACGTCGTGTTTTAATATTCGTGATTCAAGATAAAGTTTTAAAAACACGAGCTAAAGAGAATCTTTGGATAGCACTTGATCTTGGAGCGCAATTTTTATTTTATTTTCGTTAATATTGTGTTAATGATCTCTTCTAATAGCGTTTTTGTTTGGCAATCCGGAGGAACCTTCTAATCTCTCTGTGATCAGGAGCACAATTTGGATTATGAATTTTTTGTTTCGTTGTATTTCTGAAACGTCAAATGCAGAGGGCAAATTGGAGCTGTTTTCATTTTTCATTATTCGTAAACATGGCGAAAACTAATATAAAAGATTTCATCCTATTTACGAGGAATACACCTTTATAACTTCCAGGAATTTAGCCTGGAGTCTTTTAGTTTAAGTAAGCTCCTTTCACAAAAGTTCCATAACTAATTCATCATCATTTGAAGATGCGATCATAAGTAATATATTTTTTGGGATACAGTCGATGACGAGTATGAGAAAAACTGCCTTATAAGACAATTAATCTAACGCATCAAGCGCATTTCAATAGGGTTAAGTCTGAAAATATTTTTTGTTTCTCCTGACGGATCTACGATTACAGCGATGACGTGTTAAGTACCTCGGGCTCAACTTCAACAAGCTGTTTAAGTTCAACCCACACTCTAGAAAGTGCTAAAAAAGGCCAACTTTGTATTCCATCGTTTGCACACGGTACTCTCAAAAAATAAAAGAACTGGATTAAGTCAGCCAACGAAACTGCTTATATATTTATAAGCACTTTGAAAAATTAAATTTTAATAATTGTGAATTGAAATCAGTTCGTGACTTTAGTAAAGCTAATTATTCTGGTATGAACAATTTTTTAAACGCGATAAATTGGCACGAAGTTCTTTGCTCCTGTGACTTAAAGGAGTGTTATGATTCCTTTCTTGCCATAATTGGGGAAGGATATAATTTGTTTGTTCCTTTTAAGGTAAGAAAGCATAGTAATAGGCCTATTTAGTTTAACAAAAGACTATGTAATCTAAAAATTAAGCTTGCCAAGGTTCGTTAAAAAATACAAAAATGAGCCTAGCTCGCCTGCGTTATATACGTTGTAGGAAAGAGAGACACCCTTATATATTCTCTTTTATAAGAAAGTTTATTTTTTACATCCATTATTTTCAGAGATTAAAGTGTGGGCATGTGTGCGTGCTTTTAGTTTTGATTTATTCTTCAAATCCAGAATAATTCCTTTCAGAAGAAGAACTCTCACCTAGTGCCAAACTAACGATTTCATTCAAAATTGTACCGGATGTTTCCAAACGACCAAGCGAAAACGCTTACTTTTTACTAAGTAATTACTACCTGTTATTTTTTAATTATTATATATGTATATTATATATGTATATCCTCCATCTCGCCAACTAAGAGGGCATAATATATGTTCCGTGAATATGAAAATAGCCTGAATTATGCAATTAATGAGCCTATAACTCGTTGTTTTAGGGAAACTAATTTTGTGTCTAAATAAACTAATGTTAAATTGCTTAATTAATTAAGTTTACTTAATACGTTACTTATTTTTAGTTTATAGACAAACATTTTAACAAATATTTATTTAGTCTGTAAGATGATTACCGTAGTCTCTGATGTATTAAATTAATAAATAAACTTAATAACTTACCTCGTTTTTAGAAATGGCATTATAATGCCAGCAGCTGTTGCTACTAATAGTAAAACTACTTGCAATACAGTTAAAACTACATTAATTAATTTAACAACAAGGGCGCGGGCATTCGAATTGTCAATTCCTTCAACTGTGACGTATTGTTGTTGCGATAAGTGTTCCATTTTAGAAATCTATTAAAAACAAAAATAATGAATATGATGAATTTGCATTATGTAGGAAGCTTAACTTACTCTTGTTTGGCAATTTTCTAAAACTTCGTTAACATCTCTCAGTCTCTCGTCACTTTGATATTGTACCTTTTCCTCCATATCGGCTATAGTTTGTTTGAGATTTTCAATTTCATTCTAATTTAGAAAAAAAAAAAAAAACAATATTTAGATTCAATTTTTCATGGTTATTATTCTAAAATAATTTTACTTGATGTAATTCGGTAAGATCATTGATTTGTTCTTCTAAACCTTCTGCACGATATCTTTCAGTTTCCAACGTTGCTGTTAAATTGTTAAACTCTTTTTGTGTATTCTAAAGAAAACAACGATACTTAAAATCCATTTAGAAATATGAAACTGATTTTAAAACTCAACCTCTAGTCTTTCGACTCTTTCTTTGAGCTTTTCCAGCTCATCGTTTCTTTCTTGTAGTTGTGTTAGAATAGTTTTATAAATAACATTATATTGGCTGGCTCCTGATTGACTTTTCCCAGAACTATACACAGTTAACAAAAAACAATTAATCGGCAAATAGCTTTTGACGTTTATTAACATACCCAGCTGGAATACTTTCGCTGGTAACACTACTGCATTCGCTTCCATTGTCACTATTGAATTTTCCACTACCAGCTCCACCAGTATTACCAGATCCTGTTGATTGGGCAGGTATATTACTAGTATTGTTGGGCGTTGATATGCCATAAACATCTGACGAATTCACTGGCATGTTAAGGGCATTTAGTTCAGCTTCTAATTTAAAAAAGTAAATAAATATAAATTATAGTTATTTATGTGTCTTACATTATATATATTAATATTGAAAGTTAAATTTAAATGTTCGCACTAATAATATAACCATAGTGTAACTTTTTGAACTTCTCTTTTTGATCATTTTCACAGCCTTCACCCGGTTTATTAATAATTATAAACATGTTTCTTCTTATGTCACTGATTATGATTAAATACCTTTCTTTTGGCGGTGGTTAGACTAAAAAAATATTAATATGGTACAAAGATAACAAGGCCACGGAGATTACACTGAATTTTTACTCGGATGAAAAAATTATTTTGTATGTAAATTTTAAAGGAATTAACTGCAATAATTAAATTATAATAAAACATGAAATTGAAGGTTTTTTGACGTACTATAAGATGATGCATCGTAAAAAATTATTAAAAATTGTTTAGTTGTGTGAAAAAGCGAAGATGTTTAATTATGTTTTTTTTTCAAAATCTTGTCACACTCATTCAACTAAGTATTGGGACAACAATACTTTTTTTGCTTTTCAAGCGACAAGGTCCAAAATTAAAAAAAAAAATCATTTTCATCATTAAAAATATTAATTAAACTGATTAAGTATTAAAATCACATCCCAAAAAGGCCACGGAGATTACACATTATTAATTACCATGGATAGTCGTTACCATCAATCGATCTGCAAATTTTTTCTTATAATGCTGACATATAAACACAGTTCCATGCCAAATTTCAAGTCTTTAAATTGAAATGCAAAAAAAAAAATACAAGCTATAACGCTAAAAATGTAATTTTTTTAAAACGACCCATATCAGAGGACAGGCAAAAATTGCTCATTATGTCCGCTTTTATTTTTTCTGAACTTAATAGATTGGTTATCTGGTAGTATCGAATATGCTATGACACTCTAATTTACGAATTCAATAGTTTAATAAAAATATTCAACATGAATCCGATTTCGGATGGACTCATGAAACTCATACCCAAAACACTCAAAATAGAAAATTTGTAGGTGCAATACGATATAAGGATATATGTACAATTAATTCTACAACTAGTCATTTAAAATTGTATAGCTATAGAAACTTTACAACGTGACTGCAGACGAACTAGGGCTATTTTATCTAAGTATCCCATGAAAAGAAGTTTGTATCACAACTCAAAATATTCTCTTCATTTGAGATATTAAAAAAAGGAAGAAACATATAAGAAAATAATTTTTGTTATAACATGGGTCTGGTAAATCCTAACAATTTCTCAATGAATCGAACTTAGATGATCAGGATAAAAACCTCTGTGATATTCAAGGAACATTTGAAAACTTTAGTTTTTGAATTATTATTTGAATTAAGATTGGGGTTTGAGTATACTGCGACCTTAAGATCTATTGTACCCCCATCCTGAGCTGGATGAGATTGCTCTCCCTACACCTGTTCCATAAAGGTTATTTCTATGAGAAATTTAAGTATTTGTAGTACCATCTGGAGATGTCCGAGATACCTGTGCATCAATATGTGGTTCTATCTTTTTTTACATGTGCATTGCAGAAACTGACCAAGAATGCTGAGCTGCTTTCTCAGCTTACAATGACTAATAGAAGATACGTTTTTGTTCTTCTATCTAATATAGAATATAAAACATTCATGGTTGAAACTATCAAGAAACAGTTTGACATCTCTGCAATTACATAGTTCTGTCTATATTTTTAATCTTTGGGTCTCGTCTTTTGTTTCGATTAATTTTTGTTTGTAATCACTTTTTCTACTTAAGAAAAAAAATTATTTTAAATAAAGAAAACATCTCTGAGTACATCGGAAAAATGTATAAGAAACATTGCCGTTGTACGACTCAAGTGGGTTACGAGTATTAGAGCACCTGTCCAAATATGGGTGTTGGACTCAATTTTGCATCGTCTGAGAAAACCTAAACACTTAGCAGCTGTATCCCCAATACAAGTGTCACTCTTGGATAGTGGTATGTTGGGGTTCCGCTCCAACAGCAGGGACTAGCATTGCGATTTTCAATTCTAATCGAGATCGGAAATTTATGTTCACATCCGAAGTACAGGGATGTGAACCTTGAAACTAATATTTAGAAGTTTCAGACAGAAGGTCATCGACTAATATGAGAAAGAGAGCCCTGGGAAACTCCAGACTTTATTTTATAAATATTAGATTTCAAGTTGGATGGAACTTGTATTGAGGGGTCCGAAAAATAATTTCTTGTCCAACGAAAAATAAACTCATCCATAACAAAATATCAAGCACAATAATCTTACTTTCTTCAAAACGATAAAAAGATTTATGTAACTTTTCGGCGAGATTTTCCATTAGATCACCAGTGGACCTATTGCTACGAAAGCCGTATTGTCTATCGTTACATCCACTCGGAAAGAGACCAGTAGGGTAGGACAGATGGAATAGTTTACACAATGGTTTTGCTAACGTAGAACAATTCCTCTTCAGAACAATTGGGGGATACCAAAGAGCGAATTTGTGTACATCGGGCTCTTTCAGTACTCTTGCAACTGTACGGAAAAAAAAATCGTTCGTTTGCGCTCTCAACTACAGGAGTCACGATACTATCTGGCAGTGTCAAATTAACAGCAGACTGAGCTGCAAGTAAATTCGGTTTTTCTAGTGAGCTGACTTAGGGAGTGTCATTGAAGACGTGCATAGGAAATGAAGACGAAGTAGTAATTCGAACATTTTTTTAGAAGTGACCAAAAATTTTGAATCCTTTAGGACATTGTAGTATTTTTGCCTCAATTTTTGGTCATCCAAAAATTTGGTTATACAAATATAATCATTACAGTCGGCTCGTCGAAAAGATGAGTAAAATTTTTAACTCAGCAAAGAGCTCAACATATACATACCTTTATTCGGGTGTAATCTGACAGCCATTTAGAATTTAGAAATGCCATAATCCACTCTGAATCTAAACTGCTAAAACAACAATTCAGATAAGTAACTTATGCAAAACTCTATCAAATACTTTTTTTAAACGATGTCGAATTAACAGCAAACTGTGCTGTAAGCAAGTTTGAATTTCGTTGAAGACGAACTGCTATTTTCGCCAAGAACGCTCCCTCTTTATTTCTCTGGACACATTTGTATGTATTCATGTTGTTTGGTATAAAATTTAGTGTGACAATTTCGTTTTTTTTCTTTTTTAGCTCTCAACAAAGAAATGAGCAGAGTTTGAGCGAAAAGTGTAAGCTCTATTATATATGTTATGAAACACAGTTAACAACGAACTGTCATGTGATTTTATAAGTTTAGTTTTATTAGCTTATTCTAAAATTATTTTATCTTCTCTCACTTTAATTTGTTTTGTATTTGCCGAGTGTCAGCTTTTCAGTTATTCTATTCCGTTATTTTATTCGGAACTCAGAGAGATTCCTGGGAACGATCTGAGTTTAGAACAATCGGCATAGGAATTTATTGCTCGAACTGCAGCTTGCTTTTCCGGCATAGGGACAATTTTTGGTCTCGGTCGTTTGTTTTGAGATTACATTCGGTGCACTTCCGATTGACGTTTACTTTCGCACACAATTGTGTGCTTGCTTCTTATAATATAGAATTGTAGTGCTAGGTAGGCGGTACCACCATAAAACTTCCAATTCATCGATTTGTAGAAGGGGCGGCCACTTTCTTGAATTTTAAGTGTGAAATCAATTATCTCTGTAAATATAGATTGCAAGCAAGTAGAGACCAACGACTCGTAGGGAACATACGCCTAGTGACTTACAATTCCCAACCATTATTGTTTGTATGTTAGCAGGAATGGACAACGGCGACCACTGGAAGTCTAGTCCTGTGGCCCAATCAGCGTTGAAGTGCGCCATTTTGATACGATAACTCGTATGGACCTGTGGATGGAATTGATATGGGAAACTGTGAATATTCTCAAGGAGTCATGCAGTTTGGATTGGGTTCAAAAATATGAAAGAATCAACTAGGTTTAGATGTTTGCTTTTGCATAAGCATCCGGAAATTGGATCACTCACTCAACCGGACCACCACACTCATCCGATACCATCTATACTGTGCCAAGCAAGGCAGCTCGTTGAAACAGTAGCCAATCTTCGCACCAGAAACCTCCGTCAAAACCCTCAGTCCGATAGCTTGAGATCTAAGGAGTCAAACGGAGGGCACGGCACAGAAGTAACCGAAGTTTGTCGTAGAGCCATTTCGTCCGACCAAGTCTTTGATCTTCATTTCTAAAAGTTCGTCAATGCCGTCAAAAAATGTCAAAATATGATTGTGCTCAAAATTTGGCCAGAGCAGGCCATTTACAGAGGAAATGGAGGACTGTTTACTTTCCTGGTCCCCACAACTATGATAGTAAGTGTTTCGAGGAACGCTTAGCTTCGCTGCATGTGATCCTATTGAGGCTATGTCTTGTCAAGTGTTCTGGATTTATTATAGGTGGGACAAATCCTTCTATATATAACGCAGTTAGTTAAACTGCTCCATCTACGGTTTGATTTGCTTGTTTAAGTTATGAAGTTATGATCCTTGCCTGACCCAATGACCCGGAATCCATATAACAGTGATATTGTGGTTAATATTGAGGCCAAAAACTTTATTCCAGCATTGCTGGACAAATTTGGAGAATGATGTACTAGAATCAATGGCTTTTGTTTGCGTTGAATAACAATATTTTGAATTGTTTCCTATGTCTATTCTACTATTTATAAAAGAAAACATTAAATTAGCACACGAAAGCTTTTTTTGAGCCGAGCCCACATTTGCGCGCTAAAACTTTAGCAGTTAACAAAAATAATTACAGTTTGAATAAACCTATTTTTAAGTGTGTGATTACTGGGACCATTTTCAAAACAAAAACTTCTAGTTTTTTTCTGAAACAAATTCGACTCTCCAAAACACAATTTACATACCTGTCATTTGGTTTATATTATCGGCACTTCCAAATTTATTTTTAATTAAATGTGCAAATTCTCTTGGTTTTGACATCACTGAACCAGAAAATCCAGTTATACCATCACGAATGTTACCACCAACATTTCTGAAAAGCAATTTGCAAATTTGTGTGTTTTTGAAACTTGAACTTACAGTATTGGAAAGTATTTTTCTCGTTTACCTCAATCCCTGGCCCACGTCTCGTAACACCTCTCTTGGTTGCCGGTGTTGGCTTTTGTTGTGAAACTGATGGTTTTGTATATCTTTGGACCGTTTCGTGTAGCTATCGAGTTTTTTCTGCAATTGGGCAATTGTGTGTGCGCTCTTTTGATTCTTTTTCTCAAAGACAGCCTACAATAAAATTGACAACAAAAAATAATAATTCCAATCAGGTGTGTGAATTCCTATCTCGTCATACTCACCTTTATTCGTTGTAATTGCTGCTTATCAGCACTTGCTGCTAATTTGAGATATTCATTGACATTATCTGCAAACAAATTTTATCATGTTTAATTAAAAGATAGGAGGAGTTTGTCAATTTTCAAAAAGGTATTACTCACCGTCTCTGGCAGTTTGTTCTTTGCGAATTGATTCCTTTGTACACTGAATTTTTGTACTTAGTCTATCTATGGCCTGCAGGCTGGTTGTCCTTTCATGACGACGGTGATGTTTTTTATTGCTATCGGTTAAGAGAGTTGGAGGATTACCGTCGGGCTCGTCGGATGCAAACGATTGATGACAAAGATCTTCGTTGCCTGTTATAGGAAAAACGACAAACAAAAATGTTTGATTTTAGTTCAAAGAAAAAGCACTTTCGTTTACAATTATAAAATGCACTTCGAACAGCACGCAATTGGTACAGCAAGGGAACGAGCATAAGGCAATTTTAAAACCCATAAAATGCCCACTAAAGAGGTTTAAGAGTAAAATTGCGCCAAAAGCTTTCTTCACTTCTTACGAACATAACCAGAACTAATTAAACTGATAGTTTGCTATATTTTTTCAATCAGCAAAAGATTCAATAAAAGTGGTATTGGCGATAAGATTCACCGCGTTTGAAATAATGATAAAAGTTTATTTCTTGAAACTTGTTATCTTATGAAGTTTTTTAGTTCTTCACTACAGTATACTACAGTATGGGGTGTTATGATTTGATGAAATTTTTTTTTTTTGCCGAAATAAATATACTGGGTGATTCGGGATAAAATGCGACAAAAAGCTAGAGCATTTGGGTTGGTTCGTGGGATTTGTGTTGAAAAACTACTTCCTCCTGTTCAGGCGAGAGAAGCAATTTTCTAAAACAAAAAATATTAAAAAAAAACAACGACAGTATTTGCTTCTTGTTGTTGTTTTGGGTTAAGGGTTTTGGAATATTAGTTTTTAAACACGAAATTTTGAAAAAAAAAAAGTGAATTTTTTTTAACGATTTTTGTATTTTGTATTTTACCTAGTTATGTAAATATTATTTTGAATTTAAGTTCGGAAATCTTTTTCTCAACAAATAGGTACATACGGAGGCTGTTTGAAAAGTTCTCGGCCTAACATAGAAGGCGTTGTTTTAATAAATAAATTTTAATTCCTCAAATAGCCTTATATATATAATAATTGTATGTGAAATTTCATTAAAATTGGTCGCGTACATATATCAGTGCAATTTTTTGTTTGAACGAACCTATTGCTAACAACGAAAATGGAAAAAAATGAAATTACAGCCGTCATTAAATATTTGGTCAAAAAAAATATGACACCAAATCAAATTAAAGATGACTTTGATGAGACATTGGGGAAATCTGCACCTTCGTATTTCTCGTTCAAAAAGTGGGCAGCATTATTTAAACATGGCAGACAGAGCGTCGAAGATGATTGCAGAAGCGGAAGGCTAACAACATCCACCTCTTCAAAAAACGTCGATAAAGTTCATAAAATGGTTTTAGACGACCGAAGGTTAAAAGTGCGAAAAATAAGCAACACCATGGGGATCTCTTCTAAACGGGTTTACCACATTTTGACCGAAGAATTGGGGTTGAAAAAATTGTCCGCAAGGTGGTTGCCGCGTTTGCTGAGCGAAAAACAAAAATTCAATCGAGTTGAAATCTCTAGAGATAATCTAGCGTTATTTCGGAGGAATACCAGCGATTTTTTGAGAAGATTCATTACCACCGACGAATCATGGTTTCATCACTATATTCCTGAGACAAAAGAACAATCAAAACAATGGAAGCATAGCGGTTCTCCTCCACGGAAGAAAGCCAAGTCGTGTGCTTCAGCTGGGAAAGTGATGGCGTCAGTCTTTTGGGATTACAAGGGAATTATTTTTATTGATTACCTTCCCAAGGGCCAAATTATCACTGGTCAATACTATGCAAACCTGTTGGACAAATTGGCTGAAAAAGTTGCCGAAAAAAGACCAGGACTAGCCAAAAAGAAGATCCTTTTTCATCAGGGATGCTCCAGTACACAAGTCGGTTCTTGTCATGGCTAAACTCCATGAACTTCGATTTTGTGTACTGAACCACCCCCCTTATTCACCTGATTTGGCACCATCAGACTATTACCTCTTTCCTAACTTAAAAAAACATTTGGCTGGACGCAAATTCTTCACCAACGAGGAGGTGATTGCTGAGACGGAGCGGTTTTTCGAAGAGTTGGAGGAATCAGCCTATAAAAAGGGTATAGAAGCACTGGAACACAGATGGAATAAGTGCATTGATATAAGAGGAGAATATGTAGAAAAATATTAAAAAAAAGTTTTAAAGTTTATTGCGTTTTATTGGTCAATCTGAGAACTTTTCAAACTGCCCTCGTATAACAAGAAAAATATAAAAAAAATGTACTCTAAATGAAACTTGGCAATAACGTCCTTATTAAAAAAGAATTAAAGAAAAAATCAAATCTATACGATAGAAGGCTCTTTTTGTCAGTTATATATAGCTTAAAACTTAGTTGTTGTAGAATATAAGTACATATTATGTACTAGGGTGTGTCAAAGTGATCAACTATGGTATTTTCAAATGTAATAGCTTTTAAATGTAGGACAAATGATTTGATAGTCAGCCTTATTGTGAGTTTCGCCCGGAAAACATTTCCCCCGAAACATTTTTGTTCCCCCGAAATTTTAAAAGCTATTGTGAGTTTCGCCCGAATGAAAATTTCACTTCGAATCAGGAGTGACAGTTCGAAAAATAGGCACGTTCAGAAAAGTGAGGCCCGCAATAAATTCTCACTCCACTGTGATGGAAACGGAGAATGAAATGCAACCTTCAAATTCTCTGTTAACTAAAATAGTAATATAATTGAATTTGGGACATCAGTTATTTGTCGAAATTACTTGCAATAGAGATAAAATTGTGGCTACGCTAGAAGTGCCACTCATTGTGGCTCCTAATTTTGAATTGGATTATCTGAAACGAAATAATTTGCACACCTATTTTTAAACAGCGGACTTATCGCGTTCGGAAAATGAACAGACCTTCTTGTGAGTTTGAACAAACATATGTTTGTTTTGACAATTGTTAAATAAGAATTTCAGGAATTAAAATAAATTGTTATTTTATAATAAAGAAAGGATAATAATTAGCATAGCGCAACATATCTTGTCTGAGGAAAAACAAATGTTTGAGCTTGAGGAGCGAGCACTTCAAAGGAATTTGAGGGATTACGCATTCTGTACCAAAAAAAAGCAACCCAACAAAACAACACAATACAATATTCTCTCTTTTCAGTTTTATCTGAATAACTAAAATTTGTTATATTTTCGTTGTCTTATAAACAATAAAATAAACAATGCATTAATTTAATCAATAATGGACCTCTCGCCTTCAGAATCTATTGATAAAATCCGATAAAAGTTGACCAGCTCGATATCGAACTTTTACCTGTTATCTACAGCATCATTCGTGGTGTGGAAAAGGATCCTCTCGATAACGCAGCCAAGCAAAGAGAATCTCAAGAGTGTAGTCAAAAGATCTGAGAGCTTCAAAAACGTTTCGAAAGTGCTCGCAATTAAATCAAATAATGGCCAGGCACAAATTATAACAAAGAGGAACAACTTCAGAAGCTACAGCTTCTCAAGAGTCAACTCCAACTGAAACAGCAGTTGATTCGAAAATATAAGAATATACAATTTTAGAAAATTGTTCTCCGAATCCTCTTTCGACATCTGGCCAACAATGAGCAGTTCATTCAGAAAATGTCCGAAAGCTATCCAATGAGAAGGGCTGCCCAGTTGGTTGTTGCAATGATGTACAAGTCGAAGAGCATGGCTGATCGGCGTGGTTTGACTGATATCACCCCGGAGAAATTTAAGGAGTTTGTTAGGGCGTTCAATAAATCTGAAGCAAGAGATCGAAGACGTAAAGGAAGAGCTTAAAGGAAAAAGTGATATGTTAGGAAGCCCAAAATAGAAACTTTGTTAATAAACATTACATAAGCAATATTAATCCTTTGGAGATGCGTTAATGTGAAAAGGAATTAATCCTTATTTTTTTTTCCAGATTTCATCAGTACTACAGGCAGAGGGTTTCTTTGCAGAGTGTGGGTACCAATAAGGAGTTGGCAAAGACCACGATTTTGGTTTGGCACTTCCAAAATTCGGCCACTTTCTCCCGATCTGCTTTAAGTGAAGCCCTTGCCAATTTCAGGATTCTCCTGCATTTTATTAAGCAGCATATCGCTTTCGTCTTTTCTTTATTGATTTGCTCCTGCATTATAACAAAAAACATAAATTTTAAATTTTCTTATCTTAAAGAAATAAACAATCAACTTACATTTTCCGCCTTATTTTGCTCTCGTTCGCCTAATAAAAATAAGTGAAAATTATGGCTGTCAATGGCATATCATTCCGCCCGAAATAGTTGTTCACAATAAGGGGAATTTTTCGAACATGAATAATTTTTCGGGTGAAACTCACAATAGGCGAAAAGTGAAATGTCAAATTTTCCGGGTGGAATGTTGTTCGGGCGAAACTCACAATAAGGCTGAGTATGTATTTTTAAACCCTTGAATGTCACATTGTGTCATTTTATTCCTATACCATTTTCAATCGAACTATTTGAAATATTATCGCTAGAAATTAGTCTGGTCACGCCATCTATAATCAAAAGCATCTTTATAAGGTCAGTTTTACTTGACCCAACAAGAGAAGTTAAAATCTAACTTAGTGTCAATTTGATCCCAGTGTTTGTGTACATTTAAGTGATAAAATTTTTATCAGTAAAGATTTTATCAGTATAAATGTCTGAACAGAAGTTGCATAATTTCCATCAGGTGTCTTGGAACGAGGCATATTTAGTCGAAGAAGATAAGTTGTTGGAAGAAAATCCATTTTCAACGGAAAACGAAGATAATTTTAATGGAGTTTAAAATGCTAGGTTGAATCAGAACCTTTTAAATGAGAACTAATAAAAACAATTGAAAATATTTTTCTTCTTTTTCTTGAAAAGTTCGCATTCATCCTTCAAATTTAAACATTTTTTTTTGTCGATCCCCGACGACTGTGATTATCCGAGATTTGCGAGTCCGATAAATTCTCTAAAAACATCTTGAGGATTTCTACGTTGTTGATGAGTGCCGGCAAGTACATGCAACTTAAAAAGTATACACAACGGAGCTGAATACAAGAACCAAAGCTGACCGCGAGCTCTACGAACAAAAAAGAAAAGAATACTGGCTTTTTTAAAAAGAAGGAACAAAAGGTAAAAAGATCATTTCAACGTTAGGCGACTCCAAGACTGCAAGGATCATCAAGGAAACAGTATCGCAGAACCGCAGTCCATACATATACAAGGTGATTCGCTTAAGATGCTACGAAAAGCTATAGCTATATTTTTTAAACCAGATAATGGGCCTTGTGAATAAAAAAAAAGCTAAAGCTGAAACTTGGATTTTTAAGTAAAAGCTTGATTTTTAGTGAATAAAAATAAGCTTAAGCTAGCTAGTTAAAGATGTTTTCTAGTAATAGCTATTTTAAAATAGCCAAAGCTAAATTCATTTAGTTTTAGCTTGTTTTCCTAGCTTAAGCTTCAATTTGTGTGAATAAAAATAGCTTAAACTAGAATATTATAGTTAAAGCTACAAAAATTTCAAGATTTTTTCGACCTGTCTAGAAAGCTTTGACTAGTTCTTATTTTCAGTATTAACTTGTGCGAGTTGTTAATTAAACATAAGGGAATATCTCAAAAAATAGGACTGTGAACGTATAGACCCAGAAACTGACATACGAAATGTTAAAAACATTTTTTAGCCGAAACCAATAGTTGCCCTGTAGAACAGATAACAAATTGAGGCAAAAAAACCTTCCTTTCGGTCATACATGTACCAGTTTTAGCTAAAGCTAACTAGCCGAAGCATGTGAATAAAAAAACGGACACCTTAAATTACGAAGCTTAAGCTAGAATTTTCCAGCATAAGCTATTTAGCGTTATCATTTTTTTATTCACATAAAACAAAGCTTAAGCTAGTACTGTCTAGCTTTAGCTGCTAGTAAAAGCTATGACTAGTTGGCTTTAGCTTCCTCCAAAAAAAGCTTTAACTTTTTTTTTATTCACAAGACCCATTAACTCTCATTCTCATTTTAATAGTTTCGCTATGTGTACCGCTGCCACATAAGAAAAACATTTTTCAAGGGTACTGCTTCTTGCAAAGAAGTGATAAACCCTCCAAGAATATATTTTGTTATGAAAAGTCCTTCTCATTTTGGAATTTTTGTACTTTTATTTATAAAAATTGTGCAATAAAAGGATTTGTATTACTTTAAAAATGATTAAGCACGGTGCTAGTGTTAGAAAAATAGGGAAGGACTGAAGAGGAGTTAACTTTGCATATTGGTTTTGAAGCCTTGAATATAAAAATAGGAAGGCAACAAAAATTGCTCCTGCTAACAACATACACTGTAAGTCACTAAATCCAAAAAAAGAAAAATGACCGGACGCGGGATCAGCACTAGGCTAGCCCAAGTGAACGTCCACCACGCGAAGGCGAGGAAGTTCACACAGTTGGCAACCTAGGTTAAGCACTGACCCAAGAATTCTGGATTTACAGGGGTCATGTAAGAGGGTTGACAAGCAGCGACTCCAAATTAATATGGGATACGAGACAAGACTCACACAAAACGTTTATAAAATCAAGAACTAAAATAAACTTTGTCTTTAGAACTTATGATGGGGAGTGATCTGGTCCCGATACAAGCCCAAATTACCATCGAGGGTAGTACACGGACAATGGTACTAGCAGTGCGGTGATGAGGCCAACATTCCACCGACTGAAACACAGAAACTTGTGGACTACTATAACCAGCGTAAAATACCATCATAAAACGTGAACTATCACCGACATAAACCAAAGCGTTAGTACCTTTTAGATTTTATGTTGGTTAAAAATCTATAAATATTAAATGTAGGGAATACCCCTACTTTTGTTACTAGAACAAGAAAAGCAGTTTTAGATATAACTTCTGGGAACCCAAATGTAGGCCACCTAATAAGGGATTTGATGACAGAATAATAGTGTTTACCATCTCACAGAGAATACCTCTGGAAGGAATCTTAAGAAAACTATCACCCTGTCTTAGTGGTAGTGGATGAACTGTTAGAAAATCTCACCTCTCGAGGAATACGCCGCATCGGTTTCGCTGATGATATCGTTATTACAGCCCTAGGGAAATTTGAAGAAACTCTATGATATCATCGAGAGAGGACTTACTATTACAAGCAAAGATTGGACTAGGTCCGACAAATGTATACGTCACAGGAAAAGGGACTGCCTTTTAAAGTCGGCAGTAACTAACCTCACCGATATTCTTAGGGATGGAAAGAATAGAAAATAATAACACGGAGTTAAGTTACAAAAAAAAAAGTGAGTAGACGAAACCCAAACTACGCACTCAAAGCCAGTGCCATTAAGTGGTACACAGATGGTTCTAGAACGACAGAAGGGACTGGTTGGGACTAAGTTGGTGTGGGAATGTGTCGGCAGGCTAAACGAACTTCGCAAGTCTCACTTCATTTGGGTACCTGGACATGTATTTTTCCAGGGAAATGAGGAGGCAGACTCCCTAGCAAAAAAAAAGGCACAAATACTCCTCTAATAGGCCAGACCTCTATTGCGGAAACAGGATTAAAAACGAAATTAACAATTTTCCATATTTTTTTGATGAATATTCTTCATAAAATTATAATTTGAAGTCTTAAAACTTAGAAAAATGGAGTTCTAATTTTACAGCTAAGGGTGTGTGGAGGCTTGGTAAGGCCGTCCAGACGCGATTTTGGTTTTAGGACGTGACTTGAACAGACTTTTCACTATGTACTAACTCGTGACTAGTTGGGTTACTATATAGGGGCTATTTCCCTTGAACACATGACAAAGGAAATGGCGAAGGAAGTATCTTTCTGATACTTGGGTTGGTTGTCCAGACCTTCGTCAATAACATCGACGAACGTTTGAAATTCAGCATGGCGGTATCTGAGGGCGATAATAAGAAGGTGTTTTAGATATAGGATATAGGGTATTAGTTTTTTTTAGGATTACATTTAGGATTTATTGATTTTTCATTTTAGTATATTTTTTTTTTTTTTTTTTTTTTTTTTTTTTTTTTAATTTTGGTATCGGGTTTTAGTTTAATAGGTTAATTAGATTAGATAGGTTAGTTTTTTTTATTTTTTTTATTTTCTTTCAATTATTTTTCATTGAATCGAAGCACCAAACAGTCTTTTCTCTCAGATATCGTCAGAGTTTCTACATTTGTGTCATATTTTTCCACCATAACTTAAGGCACGAATAAATTCTTGTTTAGAGCAGGAGGTGTACTTAGAGGTGGCAAGAACCACTCCAAGCGAAGAGTTTAGCCGAGCAACTGCAAGCGCGCCGTAGCCACTTCTCGTGTACCGAAGATGTTCCCCTCCTAACGGAGGAGATCAAAAAATGCAAAAACTGGAGAGAACTCCCAAAAATGAGGCAGGCCAAACTACTTCTTGGAAACTATAACCAAGATATTTTCATGAACTGTAACAGTAATGGGATTCTCACGAGTCAATGTTAACTAAGAAGACACTTGAATATTCTTGGCCTGGTAAAAAGCCCCACATGCACATTCTGCAAGACTTATGACGAAACGCCGGAACACATACTAGGCGGATGTGAAGCACTAATACATCAAAGAAACAAGTATCTGAGACGCTACAAGGTAGAAGAGAGCGATTTCTCCTTTCTGAAGGTACAGTCGACTCCGCTTATCTGCACTCCGCTTAACTGAAAATATCGGATATCTGAAACAATACATCTATCACCGATTTATTTTGTACTCTTTTCCAAATAAATAGGTTCGCTTAATTGGAACTCCGTTTAAGTGAACACTCCTTTTATTTGAAACAATTTTTTCCCCCAAATAAACAGTTTGTATTAAAATAACTCCGCTTAAGTGCAACTTAGAACGTGTCCAAAAATTTTCAAACGAACACACATAAAATTTTACATTTGAAGTTACAATATGAAGTTACATTATCACCCTTCCATCAGTCATTCCAATCGTCACAGTCGTATTTTTACCTGAAATTTGAATTAAATGCAAATATGTATGCATAAAAGTAAATATAATTTGAAAACAACTCCGCTTAAATGAAAAAAAGTTGCATTTATCCGAAGTTCGCTTAAGTGCAACAAGGTTGCAGTTATCCGAAGTTCGCTTAAGTGAAAAATCCGCTTAATTGCAACGATTCTTTTGCATTTTGGGGTTGCAGTTAAGCGGAGTCGACTGTACTCCAAATAATCAATCTCATCAAAGGGATTAACTTGGAGGAATAGCTGTTGGGTTAGCAACTCATCTAGCTCTGGATAAGGACACAATAGATCTTTAGGTCATATTGCAAGCCCCCTGTCAATATTCATTCATTCAAGTCAATAAGTTAAGGTTCTCTACGATCATTGGACCTCCTTTTTTTATTTTTTTTTTTAACGGAAACTCGTACACAAAAAAATGCCATGTGGTGGAAAAGCTGATATTGTGTTGCAATTGAAATTGGCTTTCGAGGCTTATAACTTGAGTTCTTAAGATTTCGTAAGAGGTATACAAATCGAGAACATAAACTTAATTTTTTGGGAAATACGATTGGCGAGTATCATATAAAATTACTCGAGGTTGGTAATAAGAAATCAGTCCTATTATTAATATTCTTAATGGAGAAGTTTATGAACGATTTTTGAATTTTTAAAAATAATATTCTATAAAGTTTTTACCCTAAGCTTCCCCTAAATTAATGTCAGCAGTACTTCAGGATTCAATCCAACACGAGATCCAGCAGAGGTGGTTTTATAAATGTTGAAAATTTTATAATGTTGACAAGCAAAAAAGAGAGTTTAATAGATAATCTGCGCAGAAATTCAGTTCGAATTTCCTATAACTAGAGTTTTTGGGGTGGTATAGTCTAAGCGATCTGGGATAGATCTGAAGTTGTCTAAGATGGTTGTATGACCAGTATTGTTACTGATCCATTGAGAGGTGGCTCTAAGTCTCACGCATGAGTTGTCTGCCACCATTTTGGAGAAGATGTCAAGAGGTGTTAGGTTTAAAAGCACTTCCAGGGCTGCGGTTGGTGTCGAGCGAAGTGCTCCTGTGATGCACATACCTGCTGACCGCTGGACTTTGATGAGTTTATTTAGATTTACCATCTTGTCCAGTGCGGTCCACCATACGACAACTCCATAAATGAGTATCGGTCTGATTACCGAGGTGTATAGCCAGTGGGTTATTTTTGGGGAGAAGCCCCATTTCGATCCTATTGCCTTTTTACAAGTGAAAAGCGCTACGGTAGCCTTTTTTACTCTTTCATCAATATTTGCCTTCCAATTTAGTTTTTTGTCTAAAATGAGGCCTAAATATTTGGCTAGGTCGGAAAAGCTTAATGGTATTCCTTTAATCTTGGGTGGGATAATCTGAGGAATTTTGTACCTTCTCGTAAAGAGTACTAATTCTGTTTTATGTGGATTGACGTCCAAGCCACACTGCTTAGCCCACTTTGTTAGCCTATTTAAGGCATTTTGTAGGAGTTCTGAGAGAACTTGGGGATGTTTCCCAGATACAGATATTGCAACATCGTCAGCATAGGCAATCACCTTGAAACCCTCTGCTTCCATTGATGTTAGCAGTTCGTTTACTACCATGTTCTATAAGAGAGGCGAAAGGACCCCACCTTGGGGGGTACCTCGATTCACCGATCTGGTGGTAGTAAAACTTCTCATGCTGGAAGTTATTGTCCTGCTTTTGAGCATGAGACTTATAAGGTCAATAGAGCTAGAAATCTTGCAGAATTTAAACTGTCAAAATTGTCCTCATTGTTCCTTGGTAAAATGGAAGGTTTGGTTATGTTCTTTTAAATTTCTATAAAAAAGGAACTTTAGATTAGTTTTTTTTTTCACTCACCTGATAATCTAGAGTCCTCCAAAGATCCCATAGTTTCCAATGGCAAATCCCCATAAACCAGCAAACCACCCTGATCCGATCCGTAACTCCGATTGAACTCTCTGCGATTTCTTTCACGGCTACGCCGATTTGAAGGGCTTTGATTCCGAAACCGCAGTGCACCTGATGCTGAGCTGGTGATACCAACACTTCCACCTACTCCTCCTCCAACACCACCACCACCTCCGCCGCTCCCAGTAACGACAGAGGTGGCGGCAGTGCCACCAGCTCCTCCACTAGTCACCGTTCCAACTGTTGCAGCACTACTGCTGCTCCCACCACCACCGCTGCTGCCACCTCCAACGACAGTAACGCCACCTATCGACGACAAGGAAGCAGACGGTTCAGCACTATCACGATCCCGTTCTCTTGACACTAATGAAAATTTCATTAGTTTTCAGTTTTCTTTTTTCAATGTATTGTCTTTTTTATTCTTCTTTCGTTTGTTTAAATAAAAACACAAATAAACAAGCACGGGAAAATTTTGTTTCTTAAGGTGTATGCACACTTTAACAGTATTGAAGCAACAAAATACACAGTGAGTTGCAAAATTTTTCAACAACGAACGAAAATTTGATGGTATATTGCTGTCCAAAACACACTTTTAAAAAACATTAAACAAAAATTTGATTTAAATACAAAAAGTGACTTGTGCATTTGAAAAAAAAAATTAAACAAAATTGAATATCAAATACTAATCAACGATACAACTTTAAATGAAGCTAATAAAATCAATTCACAAATTAAACAAAAAAAAAAATACGAAACAAATACAACAATATCAAAAGCTGCTGGTGTCTCTAGATGGCAGATGTAGCAGCAAACGGATGTATTTTGTTTGTGAGAGAGAAAGAGAGATAGAAATGATGAGACAAAGACTAATTACTTTGATCGACAGCGTTGCGGTTCCCCGAGGGCGATCTAGAGGATCGTACACTACTGTCCTTACGCGTTTGATGGTGATGATGTCGATGAACTCGGGCTGTGGTGCTTGAGGTACTGTTGCTTGGGGTGACGTTGAGCGTGTCCATTACTACTGCTGGTAATTGCACATAGTTATCATCGATAAAACTGGAATGAAAACCACAAAAACAGATTAAATTTTATTCTGAACTAAACAAAACAAAAAAAAAAAAACATGGCCACATTTAGAGGAAGTCAATCAAATTAATTTTTTTAGTCGAGATGTTGATTTTCTTTAACACCAGAAATCAGGTTCTCAAGACAACGCAGGCATTCTAGTTACCGAAACACAAAGAATAGGAGATGTAAATCAGCAGTATTTTCAACGTCTCCCCGTTGGAAATCATTTCCAATTGCGTGAGTTGTTTAGCCTTACTCGTGGCAGATCGATAAAAGATGAAATGAAAGACCAACGAACTTCAATTCGAGGCTTATCATCTTTTCATCAACTTCAATGTTTTATATAATAGCAATCGAACCTCGCTATGCTCTATGGTGATGGTCGAACTCAAGAGAATTTGGAAAAACTGATTGAGCTGTGTCAAGTGGTATTTGAAAATATGTCGCGCAATGTGCTACTATGAATTGACTTCTCCGCAATATTACAGACATGATCAGAGATTCAGTTAGGAAAATGCACCATAAATTCTTTAATCTCGTATTTCGTACGGAAAGAATTATCTTCAACCTATCTACCCAACAACTAGGGCGGGGCGTGTGGGCCATATCCACTTCATTGGCTAATCCTAAAGTGGCGTAAACAGGTGGGTTTAAAACTCCTCACATGTAAGACGAATTACACGCTCTGCAAAAACCTAACACTACCAGCCTTTTTATTGGCCACCACATCAAGCGAATGGACAACAACGCTGCAGCCAAGAGTCATAGGTAAACAGTCCCCCTCCCCAGGTTCGAGGCGAAAACATTTACATTAACACCCGGTTTATAGTCCAAGGCATCGTAGATGAACGAAAGCAGCAGGTGTAGGATATTAAAGGATGAAAAGCAGTATTATCTCAGACAGAGACCCTTGACGGATCAGCAGCTTGTTAAGTTACTTATTCGTGAAAAAGAGTTGAGGATAGCGTCCACCTAAAATGTTTGATAGTCGAAAATTCATACCGAATCCTCCAACATGGTACAAAAAAACAAAACGGTCTTATAAAATAAAATAAAATATACGAGGGCTATTCGATACGCTTAATTTGGAAATAAGAAAAAATCTCAGGGGAAGGAATAGTGTGAGTGAGGGAACTGTTCACACCGCAATTCAGCTTATTTTGCTCTTACTATCGCAGGCGAACCCGATGCACAGTGGTTTGGGTTGTATGGAGACGACGTCATAATTTAATAACTTTCGAACCACATGTCCGATTGTAAAGAAACTTTCAGATATGATATAACATATCGTAAAAAATTACTAAAGAAAATTTCAGCCCACTGACACGCCTACTTACACGGTTACATTTGAATGTAGAATGTAAATGTAGAATTTCCTTAAGCGGACACTGTATTTTTTCCACACTATTACATTTACACAATAATATACAAAACAATACAACGCAATTTTGCGAAAGTGTGTAGTTTAAAACGATTTCACTTTCCTACCACTACACTTAATTACTCTATAAAAGAAAAGATGGAAGTGGTGAATAACGTCGCATGTTGCACACAAGTGCAGTTCTTATGAGACAAGGAGATTTTGTTTCAAAGACGTTTTCTACACTTTTTTATTTCTGTGGTACCAAAGTAAATAACCGGGTTTCCCCGTTATTGTATTTTAGAAAAAACACCGGTTTAAAAAAAAAAAAAAAACTCCGGTGAAAATCGGATAAATTGAAACAAAATAACCGGTTTCGGTTTTAACCGTCCGGTTTTTCCCATCCCTAACTTATAACGGGTGATTTTTTTGAGGTTAGGATTTTCATGCATTAATATTTGACAGATCACGCGGGATTTCAGACATGGTGTCAAAGAGAAAGATGCTCAGTATGCTTTGACATTTCATCATGAATAGACTTACTAACGAGCAACGCTTGCAAATCATTGAATTTTATTACCAAAATCAGTGTTCGGTTCGAAATGTGTTTCGCGCTTTACGTCCGATTTATGGTCTACATAATCGACCAAGTGAGCAAACAATTAATGCGATTGTGACCAAGTTTCGCACTCAGTTTACTTTATTGGACATTAAACCAACCACACGAATGCGTACAGTGCGTACAGAAGAGAATATTGCGTCTGTTTCTGAGAGTGTTGCTGAAGACCGTGAAATGTCGATTCGTCGCCGTTCGCAGCAATTGGGTTTGTGTTATTCGACCACATGGAAGATTTTACGCAAAGATCTTGGTGTAAAACCGTATAAAATACAGCTCGTGCAAGAACTGAAGCCGAACGATCTGCCACAACGTCGAATTTTCAGTGAATGGGCCCTAGAAAAGTTGGCAGAAAATCCGCTTTTTTATCGACAAATTTTGTTCAGCGATGAGGCTCATTTCTGGTTGAATGGCTACGTAAATAAGCAAAATTGCCGCATTTGGAGTGAAGAGCAATCAGAAGCCGTTCAAGAACTGCCCATGCATCCCGAAAAATGTACTGTTTGGTGTGGTTTGTACGCTGGTGAAATCATTGGACCGTATTTTTTCAAAGATGCTGTTGGACGCAACGTTACGGTGAATGGCGATCGCTATCGTTCAATGCTAACAAACTTTTTGTTGCCAAAAATGGAAGAACTGAACTTGGTTGACATGTGGTTTCAACAAGATGGCGCTACATGCCACACAGCTCGCGATTCTATGGCCATTTTGAGGGAAAACTTCGGAGAACAATTCATCTCAAGGAATGGACCGGTAAGTTGGCCACCAAGATCATGCCATTTGACGCCTTTAGACTATTTTTTGTGGGGCTACGTCAAGTCTAAAGTCTACACAAATAAGCCAGCAACTATTCCAGCTTTGGAAGACAACATTTCCGAAGAAATTCGGGCTATTCCGGCCGAAATGCTCGAAAAAGTTACCCAAAATTGGACTTTCCGAATGGACCACCTAAGACGCAGCCGCGGTCAACATTTAAATGAAATTATCTTCAAAAAGTAAATGTCATGGACCAATCTAACGTTTCAAATAAAGAATCGATGAGATTTTGCAAATTTTATGCGTTTTTTTTTTAAAAAAAAAGTTCTCAAGCTCTTAAAAAATCACCCTTTATTATCCATAACGGTATTGAAAACCTGCGTTTTTTTTTTCACCAAACTCGCCGTTTTTCGTTGACCAATTTTCGTAGATATTCTTTCTTGATACCAAGCAAAAATACTTCGTCCCTAAAGAAAATTTGTACCTATCGAAAAAAAAATCATTATTGCTCAAAACCGTGAAACTAAAACATTAATTGTGCTGGTTGTGGGTGCCAAGATAAGGTTTTTCTTAAAGCTGACTATTCACTCTATATAAAACAAGGACTGTTACCGCTATGTGTGGCTAATTACTATATTAAAACTTTATTTAAACATTGAACAAAATGACAAAAAACTCTAAAATGGTACACGGTTTTACTAACATTAATTATAAACCAAACATCCAAACATTGACAACGAATTAATATAATACTCTAAATACCTTACTTTTGTAATTCCATTGCGAAAAAATTGCAATAATATAACTTTTATTTAAAAAAATTAATTTCAAACTACTCACAGTTATTTAAATTTAAGAGTATTTTCATAAAAAATTAAATATTTGGCTCACTTTGAAAGCGAAAATAAAACAGATAACACGTGACATGTATGTCAAAATACTTGCAACGGTAAATATTGAACTGTAATCTATTAGAAAAATACACTTGAAACAAAAAACAATTGCTTTCATTTTTTTATTTTTGTCGTATGGGCGAAACAACAGTGCGATGGAGCATTTTCGTTATGAAACAGCACTTTTTAAAATTACGAATACCAGAAAATCGTTGCTATTAATTTTCTTGCTGATGGAACCGTTTTTGCCTCTTTCAAGTACGTTCACCTGAAAAAGTTCACTGTTTCGAATGTTGTAACCGGAACAAATCCAAATTTTTCGAAGCAGAATCCAAACATCTTTCGCATTGCCCAAGCTCGAAAGAATTTTGGAACTAAGTAAGGAATCTGAACAGCAAACGTTTTATCATTAATTGTAATTAAGTCCAACATTCTAGCGGAACAGTTTCGTTGAATCAAACCGAAGAAGGAGTTAATTTCCAGTATGCGTCTCCTGGTTTTACCAATGATGTTTTGGATGCTGAAAGAACTCAATAATATATCAGCAGTCGCAAAGCTTAAAGATGGAAAAGCAGCAGGGTCGAATGGAATATCAGCTGAGTTTTATAAGTACGCTGATGATTAGAGATTTAACACTTATATATAACAAATCTGTTGGAAACTAGGCCCATTATTCAGGAAATCCATAATTTTTCCAAATCACACAATGGCATCACTTTGAAATGGTGAAGGGATGTCTGATTGGTTAAGAATAGAGTCTGGAGTCAGACAAGGCTGTACAATGAGCACAAGCCTGTTTGCTTTGTTGACTAATGACCTAGTTGAAAGTTTACTTATATACGCAGGTCTTACCATAAAAGCACTGCTTTTGGCAGATGGCATCATTCTTATGGCATCCACATCTGAATCATTACTTTCTAATACTGCAGACTTTGAAACTTCATAGTCCAATTTGGAAAATTCAAAAGTCATGATTTCCAAAAATTTAGGAAATGGTATACGAACAGTGTGATCATTTATATACGAGTTAGTTATTGAGTTTAAGTCCCTGGGAGTTTGCTTCACAAGAAATTTGAATATGAAAAGACCATTGAAGGAGAAACTGCGTATCGTGTAATAGATATTTTTATTACAAGCAGCAAATTCAGGTGTGAGGTGCGAAACAATACGAAACTGTAGAAAACCTACTACGTTACAATATTAGGCGAATTTTTCGACTAACATCCAATATGTCCGATTACATGGTTATGTTAGAAACGGGTGTATCCCGTCTTTATTTATATTCGAAGGCTAGAAGTGCAAATACAATATATCCTGAAAAATCAACGAGCTCCCAAGATAGCTGCTTTTGAAGTCACATTTTCTAAAACTTTGGTGTCTTAAAAAAATAGCTTTATCAGCTTATCTCTTCAGATGACGTGAAGTGCACAATACATTCCAAATTAAATCGCAATCTTGAAGAGAGGAATTATTTTCGGAATAAGAACGACACCAATGAAATTTCGATTATGGTCAAGTTATATGAAGAACTTACCCAGTTAAACTTCATTCCACACAGAGAAGATTTACCCATCATGTGTTTCTTGTACAATTTGAACGAAAGAGAAGATATCTACCGATTCATGGAAAAATGTCCAATCTATTTCAGCAGGAACACACTTGGAAGTGATTTTTTAACAGAAAACCAAGTTATAGCATTGCTAACTAAAGTTGAAGTCAAAAAATTATTTCAATAGTGTAAACTGGCTTTGAACTATAGGGAGCGAATCGTTAGTGAGAGCTTTTGACTGTTAAAATGCAGCGTAATTAATTAATTTGTTTTGATAACATTTTTTATTATTTTATCCTTTTATCTCATTAAAAGTAATATTATTATGTTTTGTCACCCAGGCAGACGGCACGAAAGCAGAAATATGAAAAGCACTTTCATTTGATCCGAGCGCCATCTATTTATGATTTCACTGAGTTATCGAACAGCCCTCGTACTAAACTTTTAGCTCTACATAATGTACCTATTCAAATATCCAAAAGAATCATTCAAGTTTATTCAAATAAATTTCTTGATTTGATTTGATTGGGACCTGGAAACGATGATAACACTGAACATGACTAATCGATCAATGTCAATTTCCTATAACTTAAAGTATCTACGCCTCTTAACAAGTAAACGATTATTAGATATTATTTTCGTGTGGGTTGCTATTTAAAATAAATATTTCACTTCGTTGAAGCACTTACTTGTCATCATTAAATGTTTCATATAGCAAACGATAGATATTTCGAATTCTTTTAGCTAACCCAGCGTCATACATCCAGGGTTTGTTAACATGTCTTGTTTTTTAAAACAAGACTTTCAATATGCATACAAACCTAGCTATACTCGTATAATTTTTATAATAATTACCATATACAAAGGTACAATTTTTATCATAGCTCTTTTGTTGTCAATTTATAATGCCGTAATTAATAAAGTTAAACTTTGAATCGTGTTTTTTTTGTGAAGGTCCGAAGGTTAAAAGCAAAGATTTGAGTTATACGTAAATACCAATGATTCATGGTCAGGCTGATAAAATATATCAAACTATGTACATGAATTTTCACACGATTGTAATTTTATATTTATTTCACATATAAGAGTTTAGAAAAAAGCACGACTTTGTTGCATGAACTTGTTGTGCGAGGGTTATTAAGGAGACAATTACTAAACCTTTGTAATAAAACTACCTTATAGTAACACGAAGAAGATAAGTACAAAATGTGCCTAAGGGCGGTTAGTGTATTTAGTTGTATCCGATTTCTTTTCCAATATTTGACTAAATCAATGTTTATCTTTTTATTTGTTTGTTTGAAAATATGCCAACGAAATCAGCCCATTGAATATCATATAGATTTAATTATAGTTTAATTGTTATTTCTCACCAAAAAAAAAATATTTTTGAGATTTAACATTTGTTTGTTGATACAAACGAATTCTATTTTATTTAACACTGGTGTCAGAAGTGAAGATGGTTAAATACGATCAACTTAAAGTAGAAAGTAAGTAAGTAAGTAAGAAACGTTTGACCAAATTGAACAAATCTACATCTGGAAAAATTAAGCCAACTAGAAAGCAAAACGGATCAAGAAATTTACACAATGAAACAAGAGATCTCTCGATTCAAAGCACCAGTTGGAACTTAAGCCTCCTATTTATGACGGATTTTCAAGTTTTGATGTTTTTAAGCTATAATTTGAAACCGTCGCCGAAAGCAATCGCTGGTATGAACAGGACTTATAAATTCTCTAAGGTTCAACTGAGAGGAGTTATTCAGCTTTGATGCAAGCTTTAAATCGGCGGAATGGTAACGACCAGATGCGGCAATTTCACAGCTATTTTCTTAGTAAAAATGTTCACTTTAGAAACACAGCACATTTAAATGGATTATTAATTATTTATTCTTTAGTTTTACAGTTACTTTATGAAAGCAGATGTTACTATTATAGTCCCGTAGTTTTAAATTTTTTTAATAAGAAACTTTTACTTCAAATTTACACCAAAATGTATAAATATCGTTGGGATCTGTGATGACACTTTTTGTTTTATTCCCCTTGTGAAAGATACAACCTTTGTAACTTTCGTGACAGATCAACAAAACCAATGGGGTATTTTTTAATCTGGTGAAATAACCGCAAGATTTTAAAACATTGGGTAGCAACAAGAAGCCCAAGGTGTCAGGGCGCAGCACCTCAGGTTGATCCAGAATGTTTATGCTCATAGAACCATCTGTAAAGAACTAGTTAGAGTTGAATACATGCAACTTGACCTATCAGACAGTACGGAGCGATTTCCGGTGTGAAAATTATGTTCCGGAATTCCATCCAATACAATAATAACCGATTCCAGAAGCGATTGCAGTCGATCAAAGCTGCAACATGAAAAGACAACAAAGTTAAGGCTGTCCATTTTGAAGAAAATTCACGCTTAATCCATCTGATGATCCAGTTTTTTCTTGATGAACAAAAGCCTTGTTGCCATTGTTGAATAGAACTAAATAGGTTTTGCGACTGAGACCCTGCGAGTTATCTAGTTGACAGCCCGGACCTGAGCGCCGCCTCTAAGCAATAGCCAAGATAATCATCAAATACAGGCTGTAAAAGTCAGCTGAATCGGATGTGGTTTAAAAATTAATCTTAAAGAGACTTTCTTTAAAATAATCTTTAAAATAATTCTCAATAACAGTTCGGTTTTCTGAAAAACCTTTTCAAACTACATTACTTCTTCGACACGACATCACTGTACCTCTAAATAGTCATCGCATTTTCAGAAACTTTTTTTCAGAAACTTTTTCGTTCAACTGGAGAACTGGAAATCGATATTGAAGACCATTAAGGTGTGACTCACAATTAACATAGTGCATTATGGTTGGACCACCCTTTATTTCTCTGATGAACATTATTCCAAAGTAAGTACGACGACTTTGCAGACTTTGTATTCCAAATAACTGGAACCTGGTTTTATAAGATGAAGTATCAATTCTCCAATTGAATTTACTTGTAAAAAACGTATAACTTGTGAATTTCCGTTGGACTTTTTCGATTCGCACACACGAGTTTTTATAATATGGGTTCCAAGCCGTACTGCAGTACTCAAGCACTGATCGAACTAAAGAATAATAAAATGCACGACTGGATCGCACGAACTTGCTCTTATGTAAAAGTACTTTTGAATTTAAAATACATTTTATAAATATAAAACATCGATTTAATGAGATAAAAATGTTCAAATGTATGGAATTGCCGTCTGATTAATCTTTTTATTTTTAAAGTAATTTTTTATATAACGAACTTCCTTAAAATTTTTCGAGAACAAAATTTGGGATGTCAAATTTTAAGTATTTAGTAGTATATATTTTAGAAATAGTTTCAAAAAATCGTTTGTGAGAAAGTCAAAAAATCAAAAACCGGTTCTATGACAGGTACCAAAATAACATTTTGCCCCAAATTTTTGTTTGACCAAAATGTAATCCATGTCCATAATATCACACCTAATTTTTTAAATCAAAATCGTTAGAGCCGTTTTCGAGATAAATAAGATTATGCATTATGGGTGTATGGGGGGTACCGTTAAATTTGGAGCTAAAAAAAAATTGAATTTCCCCTCTAGGGAATCACCGAAGACCCTTAACTACCGGGTTTGAAGAACATAGGTCTAGTGGTTTAAGTTGTAGTGAGAGGTACAGATATACAGACACACTGAAACATGGTTCTTGTATACTAAATTTTCCTTAAAATTTTTATAAAAAAAATTGATATGCAAATTGTTAGTATTTAATTGAATACATTTTAAAACGTAATTTAAAAATTTATTTGTGAATCCGTTTTCAAGATATTGAATTTTCAAAAAAAAATTGTATTATTTTTTTAAAAATCCAAAAACTATTTTTTTGAAAAAAATTTAGTTTATATTTTTTCAAATACAAAGCAGCTCCGGCATAAAAATTTTGGTTAAAATCGTTAGAGCCGTTGGTGAGAAATTCGAAAATCAAAAAAAACGGTTCTATGACAGGTACCCCTAATAACATTTCCCCCCAAATTTTTTTTTTTGACCAAAATATAGTCCATGTCCATATTATCACACTTGATTTTTTTTATGAAAATCGTTAGAGCCGTTTTCGAGATAAATAAGATTATGCATTATGGGTGTATGGGGGCACCGATTGTTTTAGAGCTAAAAAAAAAATTTCAATATCTCCTCTAGGGAATTCACTGAAGACCCTTAAGTACCGAGTTTGAAGAAAGTAGCTCCAGTAGTTTAGGCTGTAGTTTGAGGTACAGACATACGGACATACAGACATAGAGACATAGAGACATACAGACATACAGACATACAGACATACAGACATACAGACATACAGACATACAGACATACAGACATACAGACATACAGACATACAGACATACAGACATACAGACATACAGCCATACAGACATACAGACAAACAGACATACAGACATACAGACAGACAGACGGAATTGCCGGACCCACAAAAATTTATGTCACTCTTATCTGCCAAACAATTTAAATCTTCATTCAACAAAGTACAATCTTGCATGGATTTAGTGATTCGATACAGTTTAGGATCATAGGAGACATAATGAATTCTTGAATATATCAGAAATACCATTCAAAAACAATAGGAATAATAGTGGTCTCAAATGGCTGAACTGAGGAATACCAGATGGCACTAAGGTTTTTTCTGAAAAATTGTTATTAATTTTAATAATTTGTACCCCTTGAGTTAAATAAGATTTAAGTAAGATAAGATTTAAATTTTAAGCAATTTATTAAGAAAATTGGTTTAGTGATATTAGTTAGAAAATGTTTAAAATTAAGAATGAGTTAGAAAACTACTTTAAAATTAGCAAATTGTTAAATAGTATCATACTAATACCTTAATAATAGGCTGTTTAAAATTTTGCGCCTATGTTTTTAAATAACTTTGGCAAAGCTGACATTTTACAGATTGGTCTATAGTTAGAACAAAATACTGGTGTAATATAAGACAATTTCCAACACCCAAATTATATATGGTCGTCAATGATCTAGCTTGTTGAAGATTTTAATTAACAATACAAGTATTTTGGAATTCAATAAATGAGTGAAAGAGAACAAAATTTTACTCCCGTTGGCGTCGGTTTTTTTTCATCATGCTGCTAATTATATAAAAATTAAACATTATAATTTTATTTCCTTAGCAAAACAACTGTCTCATTTTCTAAGAGGCGGCTTTCATGAAAATTTTCTATTGAATTACAAAATATAACATAAAGCAGAATGCAGAACGTGTCTTTTCAATCACAGAAGTAAAAACACAATTATAGCTATTTTAAGTGCATGAAACACAAAATTGTTTATTTTTAAAACACACGTTTGTTTAATGTCTTAGTCTTACACTTCGTTAATATGAAATAAGCTTTCAATCATTTTTGTTGCACACTCTTTATATATTTTATTTTTTATTTAATTCAAATTGACTTGACTATCAGAGGCAACCAAATCAAAATATCCCAGAACTTCCTGCCGAAGAAAATACAAAGATTCCGACTAACGATCGAGCAGGTGAAGCAAAATAAATAAATAATAATAAGTAATACATAAAACGAAACAAATTTTGTTGAATAGCTCGAGATACACGTTCTCGAAAACTTTCATATCTAAATATTCTCGCTTATTAATTTTGATGGTGAAAACAAAAAAGATAAGCTTAGGAACTTTGTGAATTGTGATTTTATAGGCGAAAACTCTGATTAGATGACAGGTGTGCAGAAACAAATTTCAATTTTTTTTTTTTACTTTCATTTAGTGAGGAAATACAAATCAATTTATCTGACAAGGCTCATCTCTTCTATTTCTCATCATCTATCATACCGGTTTATTAACCATTTGTTTCTATTAGAGTTATCATCAGGTTCGAAATCGTAAATGAAGACGATTATTTAGGTACATAATTCAAAAATATGTTCATGACTTTGAAAAACTGTGTTAAGAACTATAAATAAACACAGACAGAGGAAAAATTGAAAAGAGAACTCGCAGGGAAATAGCAAATACAAGACTACAATATTCTGTTGCTATCAACAAAATAGAATAAACGTGGGGTTTCCAAGAACGTTCCCAAGAAATTTAGCTGACAGATTGATGACGTTAGCATGTCTATTGAAAAATTAATAAATTTTAGAATATGTGACATGTGGCGCTGAATTAAGATTATTCTCTATGATGATGGGGTTATTACGAGAGAGATGCCGCGCTTTTTTGAAACTAAACGTGTTACACGTGTTGTTGAAAACAAAACAAAAATTCGAGGTTCTTATGATTCCAGAAAAGAAAACAAAATTATAAACCAATTCACTCAGTGAAGTGAAGGTGTAAAAGCGTTGACACTTAATGCTTAAAAAAGATAAAATGCACGACTGGATCGCACGAACTTGCTCTTATGTAAAAGACTAAGGGGCCAGTTATACCTATCATTGAAATGCATCATTGAACATTTTCATTCCCATTCTTAAGACGAATAAACAAACTGCAATGGCTTTAATTGGTACCAAAATGAAGGTAATGAGCAGTAATTTGTTTTACTCTATAAAATACAAAATTTTGATTTAAACTTTTTTTTAAATCCACTTTTATTATTTCACTGATAGAAATCAATTTCAATGAACAGCTGATTTTCGTTTCTTTAATATGGAACACAATCGTTCCACTGAATGTGTTCGTTTCTCTTTCTATTGTCAAATGTCAGTTTTCCTTTCAATAATCAACTCTAACCTCAAATGCATAGAATTGGTTGTAATCAGCCACTGACAGGATCTTTTACTGAGACCCATTTTTCAATTATTGCTTTAACTGGCTTTCCAAAAAAATGAAGTCAGCATTCCACTGATTTGTTCCAATGATGCATTTCAATGAAACCTATAACTGGGGCCTAAGATTTTAAAAATGAACGTTATGAAATGTTCATAACCTTAAATTTCATTTTTTAAGTGATTAAGGTTGGTATTCACCGAGCGCTCTTAAACGGCTCTTAACTTTACGATGCTCTTAACTTGAAATTTCTTTGGGGTATTCACCAACCACTCACATGTGTTTTTCGAAGTTCAAAATGAGAACCACTCTCTCTTATTCAGGCATACCCAAACTGTGAAATCAAACTGTTTTCGAACTTGAATGACAGCTGGCAGTGAGAATCCTTCGGTCAATTTCGTATTTTGCTTGGGGAGCGTTGCTGGTGACGATAACTGGTTTTGGTTTTGCACTCACCGTCGTTTGTTTAGTTTGTTTAGTTTTCGAATTTTCGAACAAACTTTCGAAGAGAGCGCTCGTAAGTTTAGGAGTGATCGGGACCACTCCTAACTTTTAAGAGCGCTCGTAGATCCTCACTAATATTGCTTGGTGAATAGGTTTATGAGCTTCTTAAGTTATGAGCGCTCGGTGAATACCAGCCTAAATCAACTACTTGGAACTAAAAACAGGCACCCATTCTAGTGGCCATTGTGCCAATGGCGCAGTGACCCGTTAGTATACCTGTCAGGATTCTAATGTTCTTTTTACTCAGCGATAAAATATATTGAGTTTCCTTTTCATTAATTTTAGGCCATAAACTTCTAGAGATGACGCAATCGTCCCTGGAGAACCAAGAGTTATTGATTTGCTCTTTTGTTTTTAGGTCTATTATCCTTTTAATCACGCCAATCGAGGTTTTTTGGTCCCATATTTAAATGGCTACTGCTGTTTTTATTTGATACTGACCCTTTCCTTGCCAGTTCATCTGCTATTTCATTCCCTTCTATATTACTATGTCCAGGAACCCAGCAGAGATTGACTTGGTTAGTGTTGCAAATATTGCTCAGCATGTCTCGGCATTTTGTTAGTGTCTTGGATCTTATAGTCTCACTGGCTAAAGCTTTAATGGCAGCTTGGCTGTCCACGAAGAATGTGATCTCTGAAGAAATCAGTTTTTTCGTGCGTACCAATACTGCCGCCTTTTAAATAGCGTAGATCTCAGCCTGAAAGACACAAAACTCACCTGGGAGTTCGAATGATTCTTTGATATTGAGAGCTTCACAGAACACATCAGCTCTGTTCCTTCTTCAATTTTTGACCCGTATCGGTCTAGAAGGAGATACCTTGTTCACTAATCAGTGAGTTGGGTTTTCATCCATGCCTTTCGGGTGGAAAGTAGTCAGTCGTCACATTGAGCCCGGCCACTATGTCATACCTTTGCAGGATAGACCCATGACCATAAGACCTGTGCTTTCAAGAGCTCATTTCTTTAAGCCGAAGTGCGCTTTTGGCTGCTGTGCATCTTATGTGCTCGTCCAGGACTGGAAGATTTAAAATAACTTCCAGCCCTGCCTGTGGCGTAGAACCCTGTGCCCCCGTTATTCTTAAAGAGGCTAGTCTCTGT
Organism: Chrysotoxum bicinctum; assembly: GCA_911387755.1. NCBI lineage: Eukaryota > Metazoa > Arthropoda > Insecta > Diptera > Syrphidae > Chrysotoxum > Chrysotoxum bicinctum. Next base: position 34,472,776 of record OU426988.1, read on the forward strand.
ACCTTATTCAGGTTTTTGAGATAGCTACTTTTTTCTACAGCCTTCCACCACACGTAAGTATAGGACGAACTATCGCCTTGTACATCCACTGGATGACCTGCGGTCGCATGCCCCACCGTGTACCGAACGTTCTTTTGCATGTGTAGAGAGCGCATAGTGCTCTTTTCATTATTTCCTCTGTGTTACGTTTCCATGTTAGCTTGGAATCAAGGATTACCTCAAGATATTTAGCCTCGTTGGAAAGTTTCAGAGGAATATCGTTTAGCTTTGGAGGGGTAAAGTCTTCCAATTTCCTTTTCTTCGTAAACAGGACTAGTTCAGTTTTGGAAAGGTTAACCCCGAGACCGTTTTGTGCTGCCCAAAAATATTGTTCTTTAAGTGATGATTCCATAATATCTTTGATGGTGGTAAGATATTTACCCGAATATCGAAATTACTATGTAGTCCGCATAGGCTACTATTTTAATGCCCTGATTCCTAAATATTGTAAGAATTTTGTTAACAAGGATCCAAAGGAGAGGTGAGATTACACCTCCTTGTGGAGGGCCTCTTGTAACTGCTTTCTCTACAATATTATCCCCAAGTTGTGAGTTAATGATCATGCCATTGAGCATGTTATAAATCCAGTCTACAATGGCAGGTTCAACTCCAACTTCTTCCAGATCAGATTTAATGGACTCCGTTTTTACTTTGTTAAACGCTCCTTCGATGTCCAAAACTGCTGCCAATGTATGTATGTTCTTTGTTCTCGAGACTTTTCTCAATTTGTGACAAGATCTCATGCAACGCAGTCTCCACTGACCTACCTTTAAGGTAAGCATGTTGGTAGTTGCACAGGTTACTTGGATTGAGAAGATCCCTAACATGCAGATCAATAATTCTCTCCAGTGTCTTGAGGAGGAACGAAGAGAAACTTATCGGTCTGCAGTCTTTTGCAGTCGAGTTTGTCCGTTTTCCAGCTTTTGGAATAAAGACCACTTTAACTTTTCTCCATCTGATAGGGATCGGGATAGGGATAGTATCGTGCTAACTTCGACTCTTTGACATTAACAAACATCAAAACAGGTCTGTTTACTCGGTTTTTTGCATGAACTGATTTTACTTTAGGTGTGTTCAAAAGAAATTTATTAAAAAAAATAGCCTTAGCACGATACTAGTTAGAAAATGTTTAAAATTAAGAAAGAATCAGTAATCTACTAAAAAGTTAGCAATTTTTTAATTAGTACCTTAATACTTAAAGCCACAGGCGATGGCTTAAATGGGAGTATGCACCAGCTCATTTTCAAAATATGTATGGTCGGAAGAATGCATGCCCGATGAATGGAACCTCAGCATTATCTGCCCGATCCTTAAGATAGGAGACCGTCTGAACTGCGCCAACTATAGTGTCATAAGTCTCCTGAACATCGCACACAAGGGCCTTTATGTCGTAATATGTCAACATCTGAAACCTTTCGTCAACTGATCTATACCAGTGCGGCAGGAAAGTTCAATATCGATCAAATATTCACATTACGGCAGATTTTGGAAAAAAACCAGGAACTTCAAATCGACACCTACCACCTTTCCATCGATTTCAAAGCCGCGTACGATAGCATCTATAGGGACGAACTTTATAGAGCAATGTCTAGTTTTGGCATCCCTGAAAAACTTGTCCGTTTGTGCAGGATGACGATAGACGCTGCTCCACCAAAGTCGGAAAAGATCTCACCGATACATTTGATGTCTTTTTCTATCTACACGCCGCTATTAATTCAGACAATAACTCCAGCGCTGAAATCAAACGGAGAATAACTCTTGCCAATCTCTGCTTCTTTGGACTAAGAAGGTAATTGAGTAGCAAAGTCCCCTCTAGAGCATCTAAAGTGTTCCTCGATAAAACTCTCTGTATCCCGGTGCTTGTGTATGGTGCAGCCATATGGACTTTGTTGAAAGTATAGATGAGAGCGCTTTAGGATGTTTCGAGAGGAAAATTCTTCGTGTAATCTTTGGTCCCGTCTGCATAGACGGGTAGTGGAGAAGATATAACTATGAACTTTAGAGGCTGTACAGCAAGACCGATCTAGTCAAATGAGGTAAAGTCCAACGACTCAGATGGCTACGTCATATAGAGCGAATGGACCCAAATGCTCCGGCCCGGAAAATATTCGAATCCCGAGGGACGGCTCAGTAGAGGCTGAAAAGTCATCATGAGAACCTACTTGGGTGAACGAAAAGTACCCTTTCGATCATACACACAGTCAGGCGGCATTTGAAATCCAGTCGTAGACAAGTGCAAACGAATTTGCCATTTTAGCTTTTCTTGCTTTTGCGGAGCTTCCCCCGACCAGTGCACAGTGCGGTATTTTGATCAAAAACCTGGCCATAAATCAAAAAAAAAAATTTTACCTCCCAGGATTAAGCTTGTGTCCGATAACAGGTAGATAACCAGGCTACTCTTTAGTGAAGTCTATCTATAAATTGGTCACCCCCGTTCGCGACACACTCAGTTGCAACTAGTACTAGTTGAGTAAGCACGATTTTTTTTGCGGTTTTTAAAAAAAAGTGTATTTTTTGCGCGTTTTTTTTCAGTCTTAAAAGTGATTTTAGTGAAAAAATTTGATATGGATATCGTTAATCAAGGTATGTATAGTATTTTAAGCAAAAATTTATTTGTATATCCATCTTAACTTTTTCATATCGATGAGTTGAAGTAATCACTTAAAAAAATTGCACTTTTTTCGCTGTTTTTTTCAAACATTAGTGTTTTTGAAATAGCGCAACACGCCGCAACATAGTCTATCATACATTTTATTAAACTGCTGGATATGTAGAACAATCTTACATTTCAAGAGTTTGCACAAGTTTGCACCTAAGAAAAAACAGAGGCTTTGAAAAAAAACCCTTTAAAACGACCTTTAATAATAGATTTTTATATTATTCCAGATGACTCTAATTCCACCTTAGCTATGACCAGAAAACAGCTTCACGAGTTAGTAAAAGGAAGCTCACAAAGGTGTTTTGACGAAAAACTTGAAGATTTGGATAAAAAACTTATGGATATAACAAATTGTCCCCCAGAGAAAGAAGATGAACTTCTCAACATTATCAAGGCGTTCAAACCAAATTATAAACGAAGATGGCAACTCTGCCACAGAATAGAAAGCCGTTTCTTGGATAAAAATGAAGAGTGGCTTAGCGAAGAAATAATACTACCTATTGGCATACTTCCCGGAAGGTCTAAAGGTCGCCCAAGCAAAGAATTCGGGGAATCAAGTGACCGAACAAAACGTTGAAAAACAGTGGAACTTCGAAGGAATGTGCCTGTTGATGAACTGACATACGCAGCACAGATGAGTCAAAGAGCGACGGGAAATAATGATGTAGCCAAAGTGATTCAAACTGTGACAAAAACTCCAACCAGGGCTATTAAGTTCCGAAAAGCAGCTGCGATTGGCAGTAAAGCCCTGAAAACGAAGAAACACACACCTGAAAACGCCTTGAGGATATTCGTCGATGCAAATTTAACTGTAAGTCAATACGAAGTGATTCATCAAGCCAACAAAGATATATATCCGTGCTACACCTACTTGTATAAAGCTAAACAAGAATGTTATCCACCAAAAAGCGTCAGTGAGACAGTTGCCGAAGTGAAGCTCCAAGATTTAGTGGATCACACAATATCGCGATTATGTAAATATTTGGAACCAGAACTCTCACAGTGCTTGGATAACAGGGAAACCGATTTAGAGCTAATATATAAGTGGGGATGCGATGGAGATCTACTCAAAGCCAATACAAGCAGAAATTTGAAGATGACGACAACAGTGATGCAAATATATTTTTGAGTTCCCTTGTGCCTCTTCGTCACAAGTCTGGGAGTGAAATTATATGGCAAAATATCCACTCTTCATCACCGAGGTGGTGCCGACCAATACGGATTCGTTATTTGAAAGAAAATAAGGACATAACCAATGAAGAAATCGAATACATTGAAAACCAGGCCCAAAATCTTCAAGCAACAAAAGTAAGCGACAACATAAGAATCAACCATGTACTGCTTCCAACAATGGTCGATGGAAAGGTGTGTAATGCAGCTACGAATACGTCATCTACATTACGTTGTTACATATGCGGAAAAACTTCAAAAAGTTTCAACGACTTGTCTTCTACAGAACCAGAGAATCCAGAGACTTTCAGATTTGGGATATCAATACTACACGCCAGGATTAGGTTTTTCGGTTGTAAATCCACTCATAAAAAAATCGAAAAAAGAGGTTTTCTGGGAAAAAAGTATCTTTCAGTATTTTTCTAATTTTTTAGAAACTATAATATTTATTGGAATAAGGTTTTTAGTATTTGAATACAAATTTATTAGGCCATTGAAAATTAAAATAAAAAATGTCCTAAAAATTGCAAAACTTTATAAAAAATCAATTAAAAAACTATTTTTTTTTTTTCTAAATTTCATCTTTAAAACTTAATTTCTCAAAAACTATTTAATGAAACAGCTTGCATCAAAAAACAAAATAAAGAATGAAATATAAGCTTTAAAAAAAGTTATAGCAGAGTATTGTACGTGCTTTCTTTGATTTTTAATAATTTTTTTTCTCTCGGCTAATCGCGAGGTAAGTGGGTAAGCACTTAAGTGGGTTTTACTGTACCCAAAAAATGAAAATTTATCCTTCCAAATAACTTTTTAGTCATTTGGTACCTATTTGATGTGAAAAATGTGCCCAAATATTTTTGGCCAGGTTTTTGATCAAAATACCGCACTGTGCAGTGGTAAGGGGTTTCGTGGAAAGGCAAGTTAGGTGGGTGAAATTGTCCAGCTATTCCTTATTAAGGCTTTCCCCACCAGTGGTAAGGAATCTTAGTTCGAAATTTAATGTCATAATTACCACCGGGGGCTTCGGTACCTGCTGATCTACAAGAGCGTTTAGCCTGCTGTTTAGTGCCATCAGAAGCGATTTGTACCTGCTGATTAGTGCCACCCGGGGCGTTGTACTGTTAGAAGTCATAAGCCCGACATCCGAATGTTAGGACCAGGTTGGAGCCAAATTGCCAGAAACCAGATAACCAGGAACCAAGTACCAGATCCGAACCGAATTACCAGCAACCAGTATAACTGATACCAAGCAGCAAGACCAGAATCCTGAAGATTTGATGCCCGTGAAGCATTAAATTAATCGAATAAAGTGAAATATTGGTAGCAGAATATTGTGTGTTATAGATTTAAGTGTTATTTTCAATAAAGATTTTGTAATATAGTTTGAAGACCTTTTACTCTGGCGAGACCAGCAGGCAGAACCTCGGATGGAAAGCAAAAAGCACATCACACGTTTATTTAAAAAAAAAATAGTAAAACGTTATATTTTATGTATTTTCTGGCGAAAATTGGTTCATTTCGGTCAAATATTAAAGTCGTCTCTTAATTTGATTATTGGTAAGGCCCAGGGGGTTGGGTACGAAATCCCGCATCACAAAATCCCGATTCACAAAATCCCGAATCACAAAATCCCACCGTTTCAGTACTAAATTGGCAGCACAGTATGGATTTTCATTTCCATAGTAATGGTGAATCAATGAGAACTAAGGTCCCTACTATTGTACTGGAATATTCAATACGAAGAAGACCGCTCTGATTTCGTTAATTTTTAACGAGCTCTGATTGGATTAAAGCTGAAGACAAGTCCAAAAAAAAGTATAAGTATGAAGTCTTGAAAGTATCTTGAGTCAAACAAATTACAAAAATAAAAAAATTACAAAAAAAATTTCCAAAAAAGTTTAAAAAAAAAAAATCAAGTGATACATCACTCCCTACAGCACGAATATGCAATTTTTAACTCGCTAAGATGCCTAGTTTAGCCAGAAATCACGTTTGAAAATGTCAACTTTAGGGGGTCTACGAAGCTCCGTTTAGCCGTAAATCGCGTTTAAAGATCAAAATTTGTTTTTCGTTTCATGCGATACGTGGAATAGAGCACGAATATTTATTTTTTAATTCTCTAAAATGCTTGGTTTAGCCACAAATCACATCATTAAAAAAAAAGGTGTCAACTTTAATAGGTCTACGGCACTTAGTTTGCCAGAAAATCGAGATATACAAATTTGTTTTTCTTATAATATATGATGTCAATAATTGGTGTGCTTGCAGTTTATGTTTAATAAACAAACAGTACTTTGGGTGGCCCGCCCGCGGGACTTAAGGATTTTAACTCCCTTTTTCGAGGACACACCCACTCACGCGACTCCGTCGCTCCGCTTATGGTATGTTAAGTCGCGTGGCAGGCACCAATGTAAACGGTTTTTTTTTAATAAATGGGCATTGAGTAGCCCGCTCCGCGGGACTTAAGAATTTTAACTCTTTTTTTCGGGGACACACCCACTCACGCGACTCCGTCGCTCCGCTTAGGGTACGTTAATTCGCCTGGCAGGCGCCAACGTAAACAGTTTTTTGATTAAAAGTACATTGGGTTGCCCTCTTCGCGGAACTTAAAGATTTTAACTCCTTTTTTCGGGGACACACCCACTCACGCGACTCCGTCGCTCCGCTTATGGTATGTTAAGTCGCCTGGCAGGCGCCAATGTAAACAGTTTTTTTGATTAAAAGTACCTTGAGTGTCAAGAAATATTTTTGAAAAAAAAATGTCCAGAAAAAAATTTATAAAAAATCAAAATTTCTTCAAAAACAAATTGTTGAAAAAAAAAATTGTTGAAAAAAAGTTTGTTAAAAAAATATTTTTGACAAAATGTCCAAAAATATTTTGGTCAAATGTCTAAAAATAACTGGCCAAACCATTGAAAATCATCTTATCTCTCTAAAGATGAAGGAGGTTTGAGAAGTTTGAAGAATTTTTCCCGAACCAACAGTTCCTTAAATACTTTCCTTTTGTTTAAAAATAAATCAAAATAAAATATTTAATTAATAGTACTAAAATAGTATTGAAAATCCAGCCAAATATTTCCAAAAATATCTGTCGGCGGGATTTTTATTTTTATTTTCGGCGGGATTTCGTGATTCGGGATTTTGTGCGGCGAAATTTCGTTACTCTCCCAGGTCGCTATTTCTTCTAAAAATAAGGCCTAACTGAAGTTTCTATCATTATTACTAACAGAGCAATTACGATTAACATGGGTCAGGGTACACCAAAACAAGCATTTTCTTAAATCCTCAATATATGAAATAAAAATTGGAGATAGGCCCTTACTGTAAATCGATTTTTTTAAGAATATACCCAAGAATTACGTCCTAAGATATTATGCACGAATTAAGGGACACCCTGTATATTAAAACGCGAGTACTGTCTATCCATCAAAACGAATGATAATTCAAGTTGGCCTCTACACTGCACAGGCAGTTTAGTTGTTTCTGTTTTGTGTTGCCCAAAAAATTTATTTGGACTTACGTGTTAACAGCTTATGTAACTTTCATAATAAATTAAATTCAAATTTTTGACAACTGAAAATTCTAAACTAAAAAACTGCTTTTGAGTTTACTTGAATTCAATTCATTTGGAATATCTACAAACTCTGGGTTATCCAGGGGCCAAATTACCGCATCAGTTATCGAATAATAAGTGACTGAATTATGTGAGTTTGGCATTACCGCTTACGTTATCGAGCAAAAAATTACTCCACTCACTCGTCACTGAAGCGGTAATTCGGCCCCAGGACTGAAAATGTTATCCTTTTCATAACAAAAATATTAGCAGGTTTTAGATTATTTGCACCCAGTTTTCAGTGCTGGTGGTAACTTTGGGCTAAACCTGCAATTAATTGAACCCAAGTTATCTCAGATATAGTTTATGAACTTAGAATTGGAAGTGGTGAATGGCAAATATGAAAATTGGCGCTGTTATCGTTAAGATGACCGTAAATAAGAAGAATATTAGAGAAACGTCAAAACACTCAAAAATGGAATTCCTCAAATTGTTTCCATACGATTTTTTTTATAGCATGTTCTTAATTTTATGAGTATAATTTATTTAGCAAAATGTTTCACTTTCAGATGGGGCTTATAACATAACAGATATGTAAGTAAAATTTTTAATTTATGTATTATTTTGAGTGTTTTTTTTTTTTTTTTTCTTTGTTCGCCTATTAGTTTTGATGTGATATACAGCCGACACTTTTGTATAACAGTATAAATTACAAAATTTATGATTATAAGTTCCATTTGCAATGGATAATTAAATTAAAATCGTGAATAACGTTACATTTACCCGTTTTATTAAAAATATTTGGAAATAAATTGGCCTAGTTGAATAGACGTTAATTGTCAAAATTTGAACCCTACTCACTCGCGATGTACACAGGGAAAACTCACACTTGCGGAATTCGAACCAAGGCGGCAAAAATCACGCCTACGCCACTGTGCGAACTTACTCATTACACACATTTACGAACATAAAAACTACACACATATTTTCTGTCTTTCAACCTTGAATATTAGACACACAAATTGTGCATAATTGTATTTGATTTACGGAAGTGTCAAAGATAACCAATAAATTCAGTCAAACAGACTTCTCGTTTTATTTTACCAGTATCAAAATAATAGTTGAAAATAACATTTCAGTTTCAAACTATGAATCATAGAATTTGATAACAGGCACGAGGTGGTAAATAAGCGAGCACATTCAATAACACCAGCACCCAATAGAACTATTACTGTCACTTAAACTAATTTACTTTGACTTAAAGTCTTATTATATCTTTCTATGTTGTCTGGTTTGCTAGAGCAAACTCAACTCATGATAAATTGAGATGTCAATAGAGCATCACAATGCTGATTCACTGAAAAGTCATAGAGATAGTTGAAGAAATCGCATGAGAAAGCAATTTCAGTAGAGCAATTTTCTAATTTAATGTCATTATTATGACGATAAAAATAAATCTAGGAGGATATTTAAAGTTATTATTAGCGTCAAATCTATTACGAACTTGGTTTTTGGGACCTTAAGTCTGAAAAAACGCCGGTGTTTTATATCTGCAACTTTAATTAGCCCCGCTGCGGCACCTAGTCATTCATTTGATAGGAATATTAAATGATTCCCTCTCTCTCTCTGGATTTCAAATGGGTTTAAGATGTATTTAAAATGGATTTAAAATAGATTTAAATTGCATTTAAAAAGTAGGTTGTAAAATGGGTTTAAAGTTAGAAATGGATTTAAAATATATTTTAACCCGTTTTTAAACCATTTTTAAACCGTTTTAAACCTTGGCTTGAAAATAAGTTTAACATATCTATATTTTTATATTTTAACCCAATTTAAGCACCTGATTGGAAACGGGTTTAAATATACTTTAAACTTAAATTAACCCCGGGTTAAAAATGGATTTAAAAACCACTTTTAACCCATTTTAAACCCATTTTAAATCAGGGTTTAAGACGAGTTTAAAACGGGTTTAGTGGGTTTAAAACGGGTTAAAATTTACTTTTAACCCATTTTTAACCCGAAGTTTAAAACGGGTTGAAAATGAGTTCAAAGCGGGTTAAAATTTTATTTTAAACACAATTTAAACACAATTCAAACCCAATTCTAACCCAAGGTTTTAAACGAGTTAAAATTGGGTTGAAAACGGGTTAAAAGTATATTTTAAACACGATTTAAACCTATTTTTAAATCATGGTTTAAAATGGGTAACAAATGGGTTAAAAACGGATTAAAAATCTACTTGTAACCCATTTTTAATCCGGGGTTTAAAACAGGTTAAAATTTTGTTTAAAACGGGTTAAAAATGGGTTTAAAACAGGTTAAAAATATAATTTAAGCTCTATCGCATGAGACTAAAACGATTGCTTAATTAATTGATTGTCGTTTTGACAATTGCTCTCTCTCTCTCTTTCTTTATTGATATGATAAAGACAGCTATAGTCAAAAGACAATCAATTAATTGAGCAATCGTTTTAGTCTCATGCGATAGCGTATTATATAGGCTATTGTAACTCTGTTAACCAATGTCGATTGCAGGGTTTAATGTTCAAAAGACTCTGCAGGTTGGATTTTCATTGTAGTCTTATAACTCAGAGTGGGTATACGTATATGTATGTACTCGTATGTAAATAATGGTGAGTAAACGATTTTGTAATCACTTTCTGTAGCAGACTTCATGCTCATGCATAAGGTTAGTATCTTGTTTGCTAAGCCAATAGAGGCATACATTTTCAATGAGGGAAATAAATAAGTTTTCAAGATGTTTATTTATTTAAGCTGTTAATAGTTCTGGTGAAATACATTTAGACCGTTTTTACCTTTTTATATTTTCATATGTTAACAAACATGTCTAACTACTAAGCTAAAATACCTGTTGTTATACAAAGATAACTGGGTTACAGCGCATTACTTATAGAATTCAAACTTTAATTTTATGCCACGGTCACAATCAACCTTTTTGCTTAAAAAACATTTTCATGCAGCAATTTTCAATACCCTAATCCAATTATGTATATCAAACAATTTATGTTCATCTCATAAGCTCTCGGTTCCATCCTGCAGCTGATATGCATAATATGCAAAATATCTAAATTATCTTAGCATTATATTCAGCCAACAAAACAATGAAAAATATAGGATCCTATATCATAATATTTTTCAATGCCAATTCCTGGCTCAGTTCATTTGACAGCCAACAAATCAGTTCATCTATCTTCTCCGGGGATTGTCCTCATTTTGCCCACACTTTGGGGTTATTTCTGTAAGATGTTTGTGTGTCCTTTCAATAACTGTATGTGGGTTGATTTGGTTTTAATCTTTTTTCATATTCGATTTTTTTTTTTGTTCTGTGGTTCAACAGTATGACATCAATCAGTTTAGATGGCAGTCAAATGACACCAAATTGCTCCAGATTTTAACAACAGAAATAGAATTTTCTTTGAGTGAGTCTCAATACTGTGTTGTGCGGTTGGGCACACTTAAGTATTATTTTTCTTTTTATTGGATTTTCCCAACTGAGTTAATCAATTTAATTTTCCTACTAGCCGATAGTTTAATTAATATTGAAATCTATTTTTTCGTTAAAAATAAGATTTAAGTTTTAAAACTATCTTAGATGATTCCAATACCTGATTCGGAAGAAAAGACATCATTGTTGGAGCAATAGGAAAGTACACCCCGCACGACATCATGTCCGATAACAAAGTGTTTTACACTACTATTACAACAAAATACCTGATTTGAAAATGAGTGTCGGCTAACACGTGGAACTAAGTCAGGCATACATATGGGCTTATCCCTGTAAATTTTAACTTCTTGAGTTTGAAAAAAACAAAAAAAAAAATTAAGGCACGCATGTAAATTTGAGTTTTTCTTCAATAATAGACCAAGAATAAATAAAAAACTTCAAAATAACTCATATGTATTGTTTGTTAAAGAGTATAAGGGTATAACGTATAGAAAAATGAATTTAAAATAATTTATTTTAAGCACCGAGTTAATTGATTTGGTTTTTATTTTTAATCTTCACAGCTTTTGTTTTCAAACTTATTTGTTTAACACTTTTACCATTTTTTTTTATAATTTCTACAGTTTAAATTACGCTCATTGTAAGGGTAAAATCAAACAATGCTTTGGTGTGCTAGTAAAAAATGTGCCTTTTTTGAAACAGTTACGTTTTTTACGTTCGTTTTGTTAACTTCATAAAATTTGTACATAATGAAGCACGCATTGAAGCCAAAATTTTTTTTACTCTAGATAGCTTAAATAATGATGCAGACCATAAAAAATGCCCCATGATCAATGTTAAAAAAATAGACACGAAAATTTGTGACAATTAAAGATTTACGAAAAATCACGCATGGCAGTTTTTTCTAAAATTTATATCATATAGGATTATTTATAAGGAAGGCACGCACTCAAAATGAATGATTTCAATTAATTTTGACCTTCATTTATCTGAAAAAAACAAAAATTGTACTAAGTAATCTTATGTTAAACATTATTTTTGCAATAATACAAAACGTTAATTATCCACGCACGCAGCCAAAAGTCTCAATATTCGATGATTTTTTCGATTTCCAACAATTTCGCACTATCTCGATGGTTCATTTTATAAATTGAATAGTTAAAACTCAATGATATATATAATATTATAAGTTCCAAAACCTGAATATTTAATTATAATGTCTATATATTTCAACGCATGGCAAAAGTTAAAATTTGCACGGATAAGCCCATATACAAAGCAGCGCTGCAGAAGGGGAGATAGGAACTCCTGTTTCTCAGAAAAAGGAATAAGGAAATGAAGAGTTGCAATGTCGATTTTGAAAATATGGTAAAAAGTCGCCAAATAGTTCAGGGAAATCTTGGGTGTTAAAATACGAGTAATTATAACCACGCATTCTAAATGTGTGGTACACATAGGGTCATCAAAATCGTGGTCTGGAATTAACGTCCCTGTTTCAATGATATATGGGGGGCTCACAGCTGAACCGAACCAAGTCAGAAAAAGTGAATTCGAAGATATTAAGAGGTTAGGTAAATAAACTGCCATTAATTACTGAAATGCATATTTAACTTATAGTAAAGACATTTGGAAAGTTTATTCAACCAGTTTTCTTTTGACCAAAAATGAATAACAAGAATTGAAAAATGAACCTAATATTTAATAAAAAATAAAAAAAATGTGACTTGGTTCATTATTACCTCGAAAAATTATGAAAAATTATCATTAAAGAAAATAAAAATTGGTATAATTTAAAAAAGGAGCAAAAACAAACAATGACTTCATTTCAATAACTAAACAGAAATGTATTACAAACTAAAGCTTATTAAAAAAAAAAATTGGCCACATATACACAGGGTGTCCCAAAAGTCAACGTCGAAACGAAAACGGGTAGGTGGTGACAGTTATCAGAAAAATAATACAAAAAATCGTTGCCATGTATTTTGTAAGTTATAGGCATTCGAAAAAAATTGAAAAAATGGTCACCCTGTGACGGTCTTTCAAGTGCCGTGATTACTTGAGAAAAACATTTTTGTTTCCGTTATTTATGAAATATCCTCAAAAATGTTATACCATTTTGAAATGAGAATAAAACGCGCCAACTTTTAAAGTAACTTGCCAAAATTTCGTAGTACATTTTTTTTTACACTACAGTCCATTGAATTAGGGTCATGTACAAATTTTGAGTACTTAGTTGGGTAAAAAAGTGATATTTTCTTTAAAACTAATGCAGATGTGTTTAAAGTTTTAAATGCAATTGTCAACAACAAAAATTGAGAAAAGTTAAGATTTGTAATCACGGCACTTGAAATACCGTCACAGGGTGACCATTTTTAAAAATTTTTTTCGAATGCCTATAACTCACAAAATACATGGCTACGATTTTTTGTATTATTTTTCTGATAACTGTCACCACCTACCCTATCACCCGTTTTCATTTCGACGTTGAATTTTTGGACACCCTGTATGTACATATATTTAGAAAACAGCTATTGAAATTGAATAAATAGGATAAATTCAAAGTTTCTTTAAATCCAGATTCTTTAAATGCACCCAACTCCGAAACTGGGAGGGGGATTTGCGTCGTGCCTGCCTTTGCCAAAATATTACCGAAAATAGTACTGGAACGCATCAGGGAACATCTGGAAGTCACACTCGATGCCGAACAAGCAGGTTTCCGCGCTGAATCCGCATGCATTGATCATATCAATTCTTTAAGGATCATAATTGAGCAGTGCGTCGAATATCGATCACCACTTCACCTGAAATTCAAGAAAGGTATCCCGGAAAAAATAATAGCTATTATTAAGGCAACTTATGATGGATCCAAATGTCACGTTTTGCACAAAGGGAGGCTGTCAGAAGAGTTTGAAGTCCAAAATGGAGTCAGACAGGGCTGCATTCTGTCACCAATATTGTTTCTGTTGGTGATAAGCGATGTCCTGCGAGCGGCCTTCATGGGAATCGGAGGGATTCGATGGACTCTGACGTTTCACCTGAAACATCTTTACTATGCAGACGACGTATGCTTGCTCTCTCATAGGATCATGGATCTCTACCAAATGACAACAGGGGTGGAGAGAGAAGCAGAAATCGTTGGGCTGAAAATCAACTCGGGCAAAACAAAGATGATCAGCCTCGTAACCCAGTCATCTTCTCTCATAAATATTTCTAAACAGTCGGTAGAGAAAGTAAAGAGATTCCAATACCTTGGAAGTATCATCTTTACCGAGGGTGGGACCAAACAGGACATCAGCAGTCGAATAGAGAAGGCGAAGGCTGTGTAACGGAAGATGTTTCTACTACGCATATGAGCGTTGATCTGCCTTTCCAAAGTCCACTCAGAACCACAGGATTCTCTGAAAGAACGGAGGCATACGAAGTAGATTGTCCAGTCAGCTAAGTACGCGTAGGCATGCTCGCGATGGCCGAAGGCTAACTCGTCGGTGGGGTGGGATCTTGTACCCGCCACTGGCTTTGAAAAATATGGAGGAATAACTCTCTAAGCTTAAGAACCAAGCTACGGCTGTTTCGATCTAACGTCGAATCCGTTTAACTTTACGGTTGCAGCACTTGGAAAGTAACAGTAGGTGTCACTAAGAAGCTGCAAACGTTCATTAATAGATGTCTACGAAACATCCTTAGGATTTTCTGGCTCAATCGTATTTCAAACGAAGAGCTCCTCAGGAAAACGGGTCAGGAACCTATTGACTCCATTATACGACATCGAAAGTGGCAGTGGATCGGACACACGCTTCGAAAAGGCGACAACTGTATTGTGGTGCATGCAATACAGTGGAATCCGCTCACTCAAGAAGGAAGAAGAGCTGAACGAAGGATAGTCGAGGAGGAGTCAGCCCAACTAGGCAAGAGTTGGAGGGAGTTGCGACTCATATCCAGGAACCGAACACGATGGCGATCTGGCGTTGTGGATACTCTATGCCCCACTAGGGGTCCCCCACGGACATAAAAGGTCTGAGGACCTTAGTAAGTAAGTAAGTATACACCCAACCTCGCACATACCCCAAATCCTATAGTGTACCCTAGTAGGGAGGTTGCAGGGGGAAGCATGCAGAACGAGATGAAAATGACGAAACAAACCATACCCCCCACGCTTGTTCGAAGATAAAATTGACGAAAACTGAATATTACTAACTTGGTTCGTTTATGCTTCGAAATAAATCGAAAGTGAGAGCCACTAACTTGGTTATTTTACCATTAACTAAGGAACAAAACAATTTTTGAATTAGTTCATTACAGCCCTAAATAGAGGTCAATTTTGCGGAAATTTTAGCGTTGGTTTTGGCTTTTTTTTGTATGACTTGGTTCGGTACAGCTGTGAGCCCTCCATATATACGTCAAACCAAACTGTCTCACCGCTAAAGCCAAAAGTTTTTCGAATTCTTTTGGTTTGGACTCGAAGACATAGATGTGGAAGAGATGTAGACAATTCGACATCTCACACAAAAAGCCCCTTTTGCCCTTTATTGCAATACAAATTTCCTGACAGGTTATTGATGTGTGTGATGTGATCTGGCCATAAAAACTGTGTGATTTCGTTGCAACTTTTTGGGGCTATAAAAAAGATCGTGTTTAAATATAAAATTCTCAAACTCTTGTCAAGTTATGGCAGAGTTATTGCCCGATAGGTATGTGTCAAAAGTTTTAATGATTTTTGTTGAACATTTATGTACATACATACAATTTGAGTTAATTTACAACTATAAAATACATTGGGAAATAAATGGGTCCTATCCTTATACATTGGCTTAATTTTTCATGTTTCAGCGTAGAAGGAAACGGCTGCTTCGTCGTTGTCTGTGAAAATAGTGTCGGTTTCGACCACACTGAGGTACCTCGGCTCGGGATGTTGTTGCTCGGTGGCCATCCAACTCATTAGCTGATAAGGCTGATTGACGGTGTTCTGAGCTAGCTTCATTGTCAAATTCAGTAGGTATTTGTCCAGCTTCCTTCTCTGTAGTGATCCTCGTTCCTGTAATGCTTTCCTCACTGTCGTTCGAAGTGGAGTCCAGTGCAGATTCTTAGCATATTCCTTTCGAAGATTTGGAGTTCCTTTATCGCTGACTTTGAGATCATGAACCAGACTGGGAAGTAATCACGCCTTTCACAGGGCCCGTCGCACTATGGGGCAGCTCTATAGAGAGCCGTGATATAAAGTCCATCTCAAAATTTTTAAGCAACAAAAAATGTTATTTTTCTCAATTAATACATTATTTTTGATAAGACATGGAAGAACTTTTTTTGGTAAGTCACCTATGCTAACTTAACCACGCTGTAAAAGTTGATCAAGTTGGTGCGAGAAAGCAAATAAAAAGAACAGATTTTTGAGAGATTTGTTTGTATAAAATTTGAAAAACTTGTTTTAAGGTTACAAAAATTTGCTTTTTTTCTAAGGTCTCACATGAAACTTAGAGCAATATCTTCTGTTTCGGCATTTTTCAACCAGGTCTGTGAGTGTTGCCAGATGAACAGATATTTGGTGAATATAAATCAAAAAAGAAAAGTGCTTGAAAAATGCCGAAAATATTTTTTATGATTTTTTTAAGTTAAAAATGATTAAAACTACTATTTTTGATGGGCATTTAATTACCTATCAGTAACCGTTTTTTTTTAATTCGTGGCTACAAAATAAAAAGACAAGTTTTTCTCTATATTTTTTCATTGTGTTTATTAAAATATGGCAATTTATATGTGGTCAAAACCAAGTATTTCAATGTTCCAGACGAAAACTGGTTGATTTATATTTTAACAGCAAGAAAACAAAATCGAAGACAAATTTATCGCCATTAAGACCTACTATCTTAAAAACAAAACTTCATGTGCTGAAAATTCTAGCCACTTAAAACTGAAGCTAAAAGACTTTAGGTACGAGTTTAAAAGGAAATGGGAACGGTCAAACCGAACTAAAAAATCGTTTTTATTAACCGAAGCAAAATGGCTTCATGAAAATATTTCATTTAAAATGTATCGTGTTGCTGTTGGACATGCATGAACTTGTTCGAAAGGAAGAAAAATGTAACGGAATCCCAAATTCAAAACATTCAAAGTTCGAAAGTTATACTTCAAAATATTAATTACACCGTGAAGCACCAGTCGATCTTGATCGATGAAAAATTATGCAACATTTTGACTGATACCAAATCGTCGATTTTCATCAATCCTAAACTATCTTAAAGCTAGACAAAAATTCATAAAAACTAGCCTAATTATCCAATAACTTAAAACTAGCTTACTGGCCCTATTCGGGCGCTCTAAGCTAAACTATATCTAAAATCTAATGCCTTTCGGCCAAAAAAACTATTTTTAATTCAAAAACTATTTCTATTTTTTTTTTTGTTTTCTCGAGATTCTTTATCTTTTTATATTTTTTTTATATAAAACTTACAAACTAAAGTAAAACTAATTAAAAACTACCTAAACCAACTTAAAGTACTTAAAATAAACTAAAACTACTTAAAAACTAGAACAGCCACAGCAGCAGTTTTTTTTTTTTTTTTTTTTTGGAATATACATTAGAAGAATGTACTCAAATTTTTTTTTTTTTTTTTGTGCCACCCTGACTGTCCCTACTTAAGAATACCCTTAAAACTATGTAAGTCGGCCAAGACAACTTGTCAACTATCGCTATCAACATTAGACAACCACCAAAACTGGTTCTTCTGTCTTACCCTGTCTTTCAGGTACCGATCGGACACAGTCCTTCTGTACCGAAGTCGCTCAGCTCCGTCTTGTGCGAGGACGTCTCGACTATAAAGGAGCCGCCTATCCACAGTACTACGGCCGACGTGGTAGATTAGCGGAACCGCCTCTCTATCCTGGATCAACCCTATACTATCTAAATAGAGGAATGCATTAGGTGCAATATGGCCACTTAAACGCACACTCTCGAAGTATTCTGTGTTGGGGTAGTAAGCCCCAAAGATTAAGCTATTTGCTGAGGTCATCGCTCTCGCAATGTGACTCCGAATCAGCTTTATCAAAAAATTATCTATTCTGTTAATGTTGGCTCCGTTGTATAGAGTCCTGTTGGAATAGTGATGTTTGTACTCCGATTCTGGTGTTCTGTGTAATCCAAGACAACGTCTAAGACACTGCCTCTCAAACACCCGAATCTTTTCCATTTGAGATGGGGCAACGTTGAACCACACCGGGCACCCATAGGCAATCATCGGACGGATGAGGGCCATGTAGCAAATCACCTTCACCCTGGTGTCAAGCCGGCTGCTGTAAAACAACCGTTTCGTCAGGGCAAAGGCTCCCCTAGCCCTAGTATTGTCTGTCGAAATACAAATACTGATCCAACCAGATGCCAAGGTACTTTACCACACTTTTGCTCGCCAGTGGTTGCCGGTGCGGCCCTACGATCATCAGCTCACGCCAGTTCTTTCTAGTATCCCTAGGGGCTCTAGCCAACGGAGTCCTAAACAGAATCGTTTCACATTTCTGAAAGTTGATTTTCAACTTCCAGTCATCACAATATCGCTGAATCTTGTCGAAGTCACGCTGTAAGAGAATTCTGTTAACCTCAACTTTTGGAGCTGTTGTGTACGCTATTAGATCATCGGCATACGCAATTGCCTGAGTAAGACTACTTATCAGATCGCTGGTGTAAATGCTGAATAGAATCGGCGAGTTCACCGCTCCCTGCTGAAGACCATTCTTGATATCGAAGATTGCGGTAGAAGTTACATTGCCACTTTTGACAACAAACTTTCTACCATTGAGCATGCGGGTGGGATTGTACGGCGGGCTTGAGTCGTATGGCTTGTCCAGGGCTTCACTGAACTCTCTATCGTTTTCCTCCCATACGCACAGACAGGCCTTTGCACCTGGGTGCTGGGTTGTTCAACTTTAGTTGATGTTCTTTGGGGCCTAGGTTAGGTTAGGTTAGGTTAAAGTGGCTGTCATTAAAGCGTCTGACACACTTAGACCATTGGAGGTCCATTGTGATACCACGATCTAATAGGGAACAAAGAAGGTTTCCTATTAGTTAAAACCATTTGGAGCTTCTGATGAAGCGAAGGAGACTTTTAATGTCTTTGTCTATGAGATCGCTTGGTTCATTATAGAAATGTTCTCCTAGATGAAGTTTGCGTCTGTAAGAGAGAGCAGGGCATGTACAAAGAAGGTGTGGGATTGTCTCCTCTTCCTCTTCGTCCAAGCAACTCCTGCAGAAATCGTTTGATAGCACACCGAGACGTGCGGCGTGTCTACCTATGAGACAGTGTCCAGTTATGACACCTATGACGGAGCTGATCTGAGATCTACTGAGGGACAATAGACATTTTGACCGCTTCAGATCCAGTTTAGGCCAGATCCGCTTGGTCGCCATACAAGTGGTACTATTAAGCCATCTTGTATTCGATTGTTCCAGAGCGATTCGTTTCAGCATAAGTTTACTTGTAGCTATGGGCATACCTATATTTGCCTTTTCGGGTAAGATAGGCATTTCCGTTCCAATTTTGGCGAGTTCGTCGGCTTTACAATTCCCCGGAATGTCCCTGTGACCCGGCACCCAGAATAGGTGAATGTTAAACTGTTTGGCCATCTCCATTAGAGACGAACGACAGTCTTGGGCTGTAATGGAGTTTACAGAGACTGATGCTAGGGATTTCAAAGCAGCCTGACTGTCTGAGAAGATACGGATATCCGTGTTAGATATCACGTTTTCTTTAAGCCAGGACAATACTTCCTTTATCGCCAGAATTTCCGCTTGGAATACGCTACAATGGTTTGGTAGGCGGAAGGAGAGACTAAGATTTAGTCCATCTGAGTACACTCCACCACCCACTCCGTTTTCAGTCTTCGATCCATCTGTAAAAAAGTTTACTGTTTTATTATCTGCCAAAGTCCCTTCCTCCCAAGCTGACCTTGAGGGAATGGTGACTTCAAAGTTTTTATCGAAGACCAAAGAGGGAGTGATGTAGTCAGAGTGACTTGGTAGAGTTCCGAATAAATTCAGAATGGTGGTGTGGCCAATAGAGTTATTGGTCCATTGAGAGATGGCTTTGAGACGTATGGCTGTGCTCGCGGCTATTTGTTTACTGTAAATATCTAGGGGTGTCAGGTTGAGTAGTATGTCTAGTGCAGCGGAAGGTGTCGAACGGAGAGCTCCGCTGATGCACATACACGCTGAACGTTGAACTCTGCTTAGTTTATCGCGATTAGTCGCTTTATCTAAGGCCGTCCACCATACGGTCACCCCGTAAGTAAGTATCGGTCTGATGACCGCAGTGTATAGCCAGTGAGTAATTTGTGGAGACAGGCCCCACTTGTTCCCTACGGCTTTTTTGCAAGAAAAGAGAGCTACCGTGGCTTTCTTTACTCTTTCCTGTATATTAGGTTTCCAACTTAACTTTTTGTCTAAAATAAGACCCAGGTATTTAGCTTGATCTGAGAAAGTGAGTGGAACACCTTTAATCGATGGAGGGTCTAGTTGAGGAATTTTGTATTTGGGGCCTGCTCAGCTGAATTACCAGCGAGTCGGAATACTACCTTGCCTTTTGCTTGTCTTTCCAGGTTCCTATCGACCTCCTCGCGGTGTCCGTGGATATGTTACGAGAGTAACTGAACCAACTAGATGGGAACAAAAAAGGGACGGTATCCATTAAAAGTAGGAATCCGCTAAGGAGTGTGTTACAACTCACCTGAGGAGTACGCATATCTGGACTTGGTTTCTACTTCGATCAGGTCTGGAAAAACGTATATCTTATAAGACTGGTAGGTCTTGGGCTTTTGCATGGAAGTACCCATCTACAAGTGTGACCCAATTGGAGGTTGCGAAGCCCACCAGATGCTATATTCTGGTACCACGGGAGATAGTTGCCCAAGGAAAGTGAGCAGTATGTCTTCGGGCTCTCTTGCTCTATCTCCGATAGAGAGGTGCAGCTGTCGCATACAAAGCGAGCAATCCATGAAGTTTGTAAACAATAGCGTATCGTCTTCGGGCTCTCTTAGGCCGCGGCCACGCAGTAAGCGGCTGAGCGGAAAAAAAATATAAAACATATGAAATCACATAGAAGCGGCCACGCTATGAGCGAGCGGCGAAACAAAATTCTGAGCGGCTAAGCGGCGCCGCTCAGCAACCAAACCTGTTTTAATTTTTAGTAATGTTCTGAGCGGCAAGAAGTAAAGATGGCCAAAGTAAACATTGAGTTGTTAATTTCGTGTGTGCAATCTCGATTTAACTACTAATCGCTCAAAAGCAGTCGCTCAGTGCCTGGCCATACGTCGCTTAGAGCTGCCACTCAGCCGCTAGTCGCTCAGCCGCTTAGCCGCTCAGCCGCTTACTGCGTGGCCGAGGCCTTATACTGTCTTCGGATGGTGAGGTGCAGCTGTCGCGTGCGTGTTTGCTTACTTCAAGCTATCTATGAGGTAGGACCCCTAGTGGGTGTATCGTGGTGGCTGTGGTTTATTCCATAGCGGAGACATATGGTTTCCAGGCGTGCCTGGATTCAAGAGGTGTTAGATAGACCCCTTTAAGCAAGAGGTATGTTCATGCCTGCAACATGACACAGCTTTGCTACTAAGATGGATTCGGCTATCTTGGGGTTAATGGTCAGGTCTCAATCTGACTCCGATGGTGGTAGGCCACTCGTGGGGTTAAGGCTTAATAGCCAGGTATCCACGTTAAACACACGACACTACCATTGAGCATGTCATAAAGTATATACAATAGTGGTTTACTTATGCCGAGTCTAGTCAGTTTTAGATAGAGACCCTCTAAGCATACGGTGTCGAAAGCCTTCTCCTGATACTCGGAAGAAGACTTATCGACCGGAGATTCGCCGGATTGGAGTTGTCCTTTTCCTTTTTCGGGAGAGGATGAACCACAGCTGTCTTCCACCGCCCTGGATAATATGCATTATTCAGTGCGTTGTTAAACAGTGTGGCGTAAATGTCAATTGCTTCCTTAGGTAGATGTCGAAGTACAATATTGGATATACCATCGACTCGTTTGTATGCTTCCGGTTAAAGAATAACCATTTTTTTTTTTTATAAAAAGTTTTTCACGAATAATTCAAAAACTTATAAAGATTTTTGCACTTGGTTTTCAAAATCGTGCTAAAAATTGGTAAGAACATTAAATACTTAGTTAAAACATATCACTTACAAAAGCAAAATTTTGAAAAAAATCAACTTCAAAATAAAAAAAACTGCAATTTTTTTTTCAAAATTTTAACTTTAAAATTTTACTTTTCAAAAACTATAAGCTTTAACAACTTGAATGAAAAAGCAAATTAAAGAAAAGAGTATTAGCTTTCTAAAGCTATAGCGGATCTCTGTATTCAAGATCACACTTCGCTTTCATCATAAAATCACAATAAGTTTCAAAATAACACTCAATTCCTAGTGAAAATAATTAATATCACAAAACGACCTATCTTGCCCCACTGTGCGTCGTAACAAAAGATTACGAAAAATTAGATAAGTTCCAAATAAGTAAACAAGCCCCGAACGAAATCAAAATAGCATTGCCGCACATAAATCCTTTTTTTTCGGACCTACCGAATCAGCTCATTAATGTCAAAGTTTGAAAGACAACAAAATTTAACTTTTTTTTGTTTTGGAGTTTTAATTGTTGTGGATTCAATGGCTATTGCTGTGATATCAGTTAACCACAATAGCAGAAATTAAAATTACATAGAAAAATATTGAGAGATGCTTTTAATCCCTCCGAACTTGACGACAACATTTACATAGAATTGTTTAAAATGATTTCCTGATTTAAAAAAAAAAACTTCATTTGCAGAATTTAAATGAATTTCAGATTGAATAAGAATGCATTCAAATATGTTTTAAATGAGCTGGAGCAAGACCTGCATCCGTGTTTTTTTTTCTTTTTCAATAGTAGCCATTAGTAAGTTGGCAGCAGTTTTAAGAGGTATTTCGGAGGAGGGTCTCTAAACGTTGGTGTAGGCAAAGATTTTGATATTGGATATACCATTAATTCAACTACTAAATTATGTGTTATTTTCGAATAACGCCGAAACACACTTTTCGGATCAACGACGTCCGATGGCATCGAAACAACCAAAATTTGACCCTCATCGATCGATACACTTGAAGCCGCGAAATTAGGTGTTTTTTTTATCCCAAAAGACTGTGACCCTTTTATTGTTTCGGTTGATGTTTCAAGACCAACCAATTGACTGACACCTCTAGATTTGACAAAGAATGCATTTTTTTTTTGCACCTCCACCTGTGGCTCTGGATTCAGTTTTGTTCTGAACTAATTTTCTCTTTATATACGCCTTCCAATCCAACCAAATCAATAAATAAATTTTCATCAAGGGGTGTGGTTGGTGGAATGCCCAGTTCACTTTTTAAAGTACACTTTTTGAGTGCGGGATGAATTTTAGCAACTCCTTGAAGTTGATCCCGAGATATGTGGAGGTTCTTTTTGGTTGCAATGGTGGATCCATCTGGAAGCTTCAGAACCAAGTGGCTGATCGACTTCTGCCGTCACGCGGTGTCCTGAAGCAGACAAACTCCGATTTTGATGTGTTGATTTCGATTTGATTTTTTATAGAAATCCAACAGTTTATTGAGGTACGTACTTATGTATGTGTCGAAAAGTCATCAAAAATTACCTTGTATGAATCGAGTCCTGCAAAAACTCCAGAGGAGGACACTTAAATGTAACATTCCATTCATAATGCCAGAATCTTAACAAATCTCGTATATGTCTGAGAGATACACAATCTCATTTTTTCGATCAACGGACTATACCATGTTTGATTACAATCTCGAGTTAATTAATATTACAAATCTCAAACTTGAGATCATAAGTACAACATGGAATGTGTAAGTGTTGTTGAGTCTTTTCAAGAGAACCGCACTGTACGCTTATCAAGAATGAGATGGTTATACATATGTACATTAGACTGGGCCAAAAAAATTGACTATTTTTTTTTTTGAAAGATATATCGAGAATATCATTCAGAATGACAAAAAAAAAATTTCGTAAAAGTTTGAGCCCTTAATATCAATTTTAAGAGGGCTATCATCGCTAATTTTGATTTTTAGTCATAATTTCATGTTTTGCGTCAGAACTGACAAAACATTGAAGTAAAAAAAATTCATTTTGACTTACTTTTATATAAAATTAAATTCCCTACAAAAAAGGTCTAATTGAAAATTTTCGTCAGACAAGCCGTTTTTGAGTAATTAAGCTTAATAAATTGTTATTTTTCGTTAGTTACAAAATTCCAAATTAAAAAAGTAAAATCGAAGAAAAATAACAATTTATTAAGCTTAATTACTCAAAAACGGCTTGTCTGACGAAAATTTTCAATTAGACCTTTTTTGTAGGGAATTTAATTTTATATAAAAGTAAGTCAAAATGAATTTTTTTTACTTCATTGTTTTGTCAGTTCTGACGCAAAACATGAAATTATGACTAAAAATCAAAATTAGCGATGATAGCCCTCTTAAAATTGATATTAAGGGCTCAAACTTTTACGAAAAATTTTTTTTGTCATTCTGAATGATATTCTCGATATATCTTTCAAAAAAAAAATAGTCAATTTTTTTGGCCCAGTCTAATGTACATATGTTCATATTAATATACTTTTCTTTTAAATAAAGGAGAATTCAACAATTGGTTTATTGTTGATAACAAGAAAAAATAAAATCCACGACTGGGTCGCACGAACTTGCTCCTATGTAATAGTGTTTTTCAAACTGTGGGTCGCGACCCCCTGGGGGGTGCCTGTTTATTTTTTAATAAATTTGAAATCTTGGATTAGTTTTGGAAATTTTAAGATTAAATCATTTTCCAAATCTAGTCTGTTTTGTTTTCTAGTTTTAATGTACGAAGTTTAAAGGTACGAAGTGGCGAATGGCAGTAACAACTTCAAAGCCTCGTTTGTCAGCTCAGGATACTCTCCTCTTCTCTTTATCCAGAAATTGTCAATCGTTTTCAAAATGAATTCCATTCTCAGTATGCCATCTGCAGCTAAATCTATAAGATTTTATTTCATCTTTACCGATGGTAGATTGGCGAGTTTGACTGACATATGTATATTCAAAAAAGGATTTTTTACCCATCTTTGTCCATCTCCACTTTCAGAATCGAGTTCGGGAAAGTAACTTAATTGTTTCTTCTCTAAATTATGCAAACTCTGTACCATGAGATGAATATGAGAGCTTAATGATATCCATTCAGCTGATGAAATTTCTTCGAGGATCTTTTGAAAGCAGGAAAAATAATCAAAACTGTTTGTTTGTAAAGACTCTGACCACAAACGAAGTTTTGCGAGGAATCCTTTAATTTTATCTTTGGCAGTTATAATGCTTTCTTATCTCCCTTGCAGGCTCTTATTCAATATGTTTAAGTGGTTGAAAAGATCAGCAAGAAATGAAAATTTTAAGAGCCAAGTGGGATCAGAAAAATGATCCAAATTTCCAGATTTTGAATCTTGTAAGAACATCAATAATTCGGCTTTCAATTCCAAAAGTCGTGTCAAAACTTTTCCTTTTGACAGCCATCTGACCTCTGTGTGAAAAAGGAGATTTTGATGGAGCTGACTTTGCAAGGCTTTGCCTTTAATAGAGTTCACAACTCTAATCATATCTTTAAGCACATCATTTAATTCAGAAGGTAACACCTTGGATGCCAGAACTGATGATGAAGAAAGCAGTGTGTCCATGAAACGTTTGGCGTTATTAATTTTTGGCCCAATTTTGTTGCCCGTCAAAGCTTTAGCACAAAAACTGGCCAGTAGTATTAGCAGGAAGAGTTTGCAAAATAAAATTTCTTCTTCAAGGTTTTCCTCTGCTTCAAAATAAACAAATACCACTGTGCACAGTCTGAAACATCAGTAGATTCATACAGTTGCAAGGCAAAATTTGGACTCTTCTTGAATTTTTCAATTTATTGTTCTTGAATGTCAACGGCCTATCATTTATTCTCCGCTCAATTGTATTGTCAGAAAGTGATATATATTTTTAAGTTTATCTGCCGTTTGCCCGTCCAAAATAGGGCAGAGTGGGGGACATTTGAACAATGCTTATAAAATTTTACTTTATTACTCTTTTTTAAAAGTAATTTAAAATTTTAACCACTGTTCTTGTGAGTAAAATATCGACAATTGCTCGAATATTTTAGGTTTTATCAGTCTGGAAAGCAAAAAGTGTTCAAATGTGCCCCACTCTCCCCTAATTCCAACCATATCAAGGGCCGCAGGCAAAATAAGATTCTCAGCAATTGTATGAGGTTTCCCTGCTCTGGCGACTCGGTATTCTACTTGATAGCTAGCTAACAACGCTTTCTCATTGGCACTTAAAACAAATTCTAAAACAAAAAGAAAGTATCAAACAAAACAGTAAATCAAAATTACAATACATATGTATGTATGTAGGTAGGTAGCAAAATAAAAAAAATGACAAACAAACAAAAATGACAATTCTGATGCGCACTTAAGAATTCAAAAAAAAAAAATTACTGCAAGACCTGCTACAATTTTTTTTTGCAATACGGGAGAAAATCTCATCGCGAATAAGTAAAATCTTGTGTAATTAGACCGGGTTTGGAAGGGGTTCAGTGTATGTAGCTTTTTAAATAACTGACACATTATAATGGGGGGTCGCCAAAATTTTGTTACTAGCAAAGGGGTCGCGTACTCAAAAAGTTTGAAAAACACTGTAATAGACTAAGAATTTCAAAAATGAATGTTATTAGAGAAAAACTGTTCATTAACATAAAAATAAATTTTTAAATGACTAAAACAACTTCCTTAGCAGTTGGAGGTAAAAATAGGAAGCCATGTGCTTCAAGCAAATATAGGTTTATGCAAGAACAAAAATTATAAGTCTTTGTACTGGTTTCTTAAAAAAATAAGCTTTTATATAAAAAAAATTTTAAAAATTTTTATTGTTGTTCGAATAAAAATTAAAATTACAAAAAAAAACATTGAGCCGTTTTCGAGATATTGAATTTTCCAAAAAAGGAATTATTTTTTTTTTTTCAAAATTAAAAAAAAAAATATTTTTTTTAAAGTTTTGAAATGAAATGTTTTTTGAACTTTTTAGAAGCTTCTCTCTAAAAAATTACATTAAAATCCGTCAAAATTTAAGTTAAGGTTCGCAGCAGTTACAATAATATTGAAACTGCTGGGGAGCCTTAACATTAAAAAAAATGATCAAAATCGTCCGTACCGTTTTTGAGAAAACAAAAACAAAAAAAATGGTTCCAAGGGGGGTTACCAAAAATAATAATTTTTTGGAAATTTTTGTTCAACCATTACCGAGGTTTAACTAAATGAAATTTTATGAATTTTTTTTTTTAGATCTGTGGGACAGTTTTTGAAAAAAAAAATATTTATAAAATTTCGAAAAAAATTCGTATGGCAGGTACCGTTATTTTTGGTCTTAAAAAAAAAAGAAAAACACATCCGAGGGGAAAAAATTAAAACCCATATCTACCCAGTTTAAAGAAAATCGGCCGAGCGGTTTAGCTGTAGTCGAACAGACAGACAGACAGAATTTCGAGACCCACTTTTTGATTTTTTTTACGAATGCATAACTTGCCTTATAGTACCTATAAGTCGCAAGTAAAAATATCAAAACAACTTCAAGGTAAGAGGATTATGTGTGAGTATCATTAATACTGATGATTCCATTGGTTTTCTATGATGCAAAAAGAGTTTAAATATTATCACGAAAAAATTAAATCAGCGGAACTGAAGTACAATGCTAAGTTGAATCACAGTTTTTACATTATCATAAGTGCATACAAGATAATTAGAATTACGTGTTTTTAAATGTAAACGAAAACTTGTCGCAAAGGAATACAAGTCGTGACTTAACTTTAAAGTATTCCTTTGTTACATTTAACGAAAACAGTAGTCATTTTAAATACGATATGATTAACAGAAAGAGAAATACAACGAGTTGTTAATATATAACTTGAACTTAAACACCCAATGGTACAAAGGTAATTAAGATCTTATATTAGGCCTATTAGAGATTATCTTGCGCTGAATTTACAGTAAATTTACAGTAATTTGACAACAGATGTTGTTAAATAACTGTTTTCCTCCAAAAAATAATTTTCATTTTAAAAACAACAAAAACAATAACCTTAACCGTTTATGATAGTTTATGAGTTAAGCGGATAAGAGGAGCTTAAAAGATGTAATTTGACGAATTCATTTGAAATGTAATCAATTCATTCAAAAATTAACAATTTGTAAGAGAATTTAATTAAATAAAAACTAATGGGAGTTCTCGTGAACAAAATTTCCCTCATAATTTTTCCCGTTTAGCGGCTGGCCGGTATCTCACGAATAAATGCTTCAATGTTGGCTTCCAGTGCTTTAATCGAAACGGGCTTGTCGCTATAGACATGAGCCTTAACAAAGCCCCACAAAAAATAGTCTAGACCTAGAGGCGTTAAATCGCACGATCTAGGCGGCCAATTGACCGGCCCCAAAAGTGAAATAAACTGTTCACCGAACTCGCCTCTCAATTGGTCCATTGTTTCGCGTGCTGTGTGGCATGTGGCACAGTAACGTTGCGATTCGCATCATCTTTGAAGAAATACGGCCTAATGAATCCGCCATCCCATAAACCGCACCAAACAGTGAAATTTTCTGGATGCATTGGTCCAGTCATTTTAGGCATTTTAAAGCCCAATCTGCGGAAAAATTCCTAGTGAGCTGAATTTTTGTATACACCTTTATTACGGCATTGTAATGAAGATGTGAAAAATCGACATTGATATCGTGCCGGCTAAAAAAGTTATAGGGGTCAAAAGGTCACAAAAATCAGTTTTTCGCAAATATCTCGCGATCTATTGCTCAGAGGTCAATAGAGGTCATTATAAAAATTGTTTGTCGTGAAACAGCGTTACCCTTATGCGACTTTAGTCGCATTTTTGCGACCTTTTTTGTGCTGTGCGACTATGCGACGACCTTTTTAAAATTGTTTAAAATTGCGACTTTTTCTTTGCTTAAACATTTACCATCAAACTTTTCTGAGAATGTGTGAGTATGATTGTCTTTGCTTTGTTCTTTGTTTTCTATTCGCATTCTCGTTTTCGAAAGTAGTTTTTGTTTTCCCAATTCCCACCACGGGGGCGCTGTTAGATTGTTTTTTGTTCTCTTACGTGTTTGGCACTGACGACTGACACTGACATTTCCTGGAATTTCTCCTTACTTTTGTCCTTTGTCTGTAACATGTAACATGCCGCATCGTGGAGCAATGGGTTGTTTTGCAACATTTTTGTATTAGGGCTAAATTTGAAGAAAGTACAAATTCAAAAATTGATATTATTCTCGAAAATTTGAACAACGAAAATTTAGTTTATTTAAAGTTTCTAAAATATATTCTTTCAAAAATAAATATTTTAAACAAAGTTTTTCAGAGTGAAACATCACAAATTGCTTATTTGTGCTCTTATATGTATAGAAGATCCTCTATTTATTATTTTTCAAAATTTTTTATTGAAAAATCTGTTCTTGGAAAATCTATTTCTGAGATTGATTATCGAAACCAAAATTATTTTAAAAAATTGAAGAAATATATATCGGCATGGAAGCCGAAAATTGCTTAAAGGATAAAAAACTCACAAATTTTGAAATTATTTGCATAAAAAAAATGTACTTCAATATTATTTGACGCTTTGCTAAGAAATTTTTTCAAGATTTAATGTTAAAGATGAGAAGTTTTCTATTTTAAAACATATAGATCCAAAAATAATTAGGTCAAATCAGGATTTTAACTATTTTCGGTTGGTTTCAAATTTTAATAGCTTTACAAATGAGCCAGAAAAAGTGGTATATCAATACAAACACCTAGAGCTTCAAACGTTTGACAAAAACTATGGCAAAATTTTTGAAATTAAAAATATAGAAGAGTTTTGGTACAAGGTTGGTACTTTAAAAAATAGTTTAGGTGATAACCTATACTTTGACCTTTACGAATTTGTTTGTAAAATTTTAACGTTGTCACACAGCAGCTCTTGCGCTGAGCAAGTTTTTTCATAGCTTACGCTTATGAAAAATAAATTAACAAACCGTTTACAAAGGGAAACCTGCGAAAATATGTTAGCTTCCACAAATCTCATTGACTGTGATATAAGTGACTGGGTTCCTGAAAACAACCTAATTAAAAAGTATAGAGAAACTTTAAAAAAAAAAAACGAAACATTAATGTTAATTATTTATTTTAACTTAAAACCTATACATACATATTAATTTATGTAAAATGAAGTCTTTAAATTAGGTTTTTTTTTGTTTTTGTTATTTTTTAATGTATACCTATCTAAGTGTTTAAATAAAGAAATTTAAAAAAATATCTAAATTGTTTTTCCTATAGTAAAAAAAAAATAATATTTAGGTATGCGAGTTTTTCTTTCAATTGCGACTTTTTGTTCAAAAATGCGACTTTTTCAAAGAATTCGAATTTGCGACTTTTTTTTTGTAAAAGCGACTTTTTTCTGCGACTTTTTAAAAAATCCCAGGGGTAACCCTGTCGTGAAATTGTCTACAAAAAATGTCTTTCGTTTTCGAAGTAGAGCGCTGAGAAAGCGAATAAATTATGACGATGCACTCGTTTCCTCACCACCTTCGAGGTAGAATGCTGTGCGCGTTTTTTTTACATGTTTTCCCCCGTAGGCATAATCCATGATATGCAATCAGAGGTTTTTTTTACTTACGAGTGAATAATTTTTTATTTGAATACAGAAAAATACAGAAAAATTAACTTTAGTATATAATTTTTTTTTATCATCCATTGTCGATATCTTCAGTTTCTGTGTCATTAACAATATTCTTCACTAATATTTTTCGTAGTAGCATTGCGTTTGGGTATATACCAAGTATATGGAGAACAGGAAAGCTAATATTTATTTCCAAAATATAGAAAAAAGATAGAATATAAGATGCGTTCTTAGACATAGAGGGAGCCTTCGACAAGACATCCCACGAGGCTGTAGGCACAACTTTTGTTAGGAAATGCGTACCCATCACCATAACTAGATGGAAATGTTAGGCACTAAACATACTGTCACAAAAAGGACAAAATGTAAAAAAAAGTAATCACAACAAGAGGCTGTCCTCAGGGTGGTGTCTTATCACCCTTGTTGAAGAGTCTTGTAGTGGATGAATTGTTAGAAAATCTTACCTCCCAAAGTATATTCTCCATTGGATTTGCTGATGATGCTGCTATCATAGCCGTAGGTAATCCAAAGAGTACTAACAATTACACGGAAATGGTGTCTATCTGTAGGATTATCAATAAACCCCTCCAAGACGACAATCATACCATTTACAAGGAATAACTTCTGCCACATATGAAACCTATCCATCTAGCTGGTGAAGTGATTGAAACGCAGAGAGAGGTAAGATATCTAGGAATTCTACCAGATAGTAGACTCCTTTTAAACAAACACTTAAAAGCTATAGTCGGGAAAGCCACAAAAGCCCTAATGATTTGCAAGAGACTTGCAGGCAAGTCATACAGATGCAAACCGAACATCCTTAGCTGGATATACACTATGATGGTAAGACCAATCATTACATATGGGGCGGTTGCATGGCACAAGAGAACCGAATTATCAAGAACGAGGAAAGCTCTAGAAAAAGTCTAAGGGCTCGCGTGTTACAGGAGCAATGAGAACCTGCCCTACCGCAGCTATAGAGGTTCTCCTCTATCTATCCCCTTCTACACGAGGCCATCAGAAGTGCGGCAATGGGAGTTATCTTGAGATCCTCGAAACAAATATCATCAAGTGGCACACTGATGGATCGAGTCCTAAGCAGAATAGTTTCAGATTTCTGAAACTGACTTCCATATCATCGCAATATCACTGAATCTTGTTGAAGTCACAGTGCAAAAGAATTCTGATGACCTCGACCTTGGGAGCTGTTCTGTACACTATTAGGTCGACGGCATACATAATTGCCCGAGTTAGACTACTTATTAGATCGCTGGTGTAAATGCAGAATAGAATCAGCGAGTTAACCGCTCACAGCTGAAGACCATTTTTAATATCGAAGATTGCGGTATGCAATTGTTAATGACACAGAAACTGAAGATATCGACAATGAATGATAAAAAAAAATTATATACTAAAGTTAATTTTTCTGTATTTTTCTGTATTCAAATAAAAAATTATTCACTCGTAAGTAAAAAAAAACCTCTGATTACATATCAGATATCATGGATTATGCCTACGGGGGAAAACATGTAAAAAAAACGCGCACAGCATTCTACCTCGAAGGTGGTGAGGAAACGACTGCATCGTCATAATTTATTCGCTTTCTCAGCGCTCTACTTCGAAAACGAAAGACATTTTTTGTAGACAATTTCACGACAAACAATTTTTATAATGACCTCTATTGACCTCTGAGCAATAGATCGCGAGATATTTGCGAAAAACTGATTTTTGTGACCTTTTGACCCCTATAACTTTTTTAGCCGGCACGATATCAATGTCGATTTTTCACATCTTCATTACAATGCCGTAATAAAGGTGTATACAAAAATTCAGCTCACTAGGAATTTTTCCGCAGAGTTTTTCGAATTTTTTTTTTTTTTTTGAGAATACAAGATGAAAGTAATATTCATACTACAACATTCAACTTCGACTTGTGTATCTGATCGTTTTGTGACGTACCTGTATATATGCCTATATGCGGGCGACAAGGGGTTAAATGTGAGTGTACGGGAATACCGAAAAGCTATTTATGAAAAGAGCGAGCTGATATTGCTATACCAACCATACCATACAAAAAGCGGTGATTCAAATCTCAGCTAATCCCCGCCGGAAATTTGAATCCCCGGTTTTTTTAAAGGAAAGACAAAAACCATCTAAGTTAATTTTTAATAAAAAACGAATCTAACCACCAGAACTGATTCTTCTATCTTACCATATCGCTTCCATGTTCGGACAGAGTGCTATTGAACCGAAGACGCTCTGCGTCCTCTTAAGCGAGGACGTGTCGACCTAAAGTAGGATCCTTTCCACAGTCCTACGACCGAAATAGTATAGATTAGCGGATAAGGTATTTGTAGCTTAACACCTTTACCCTGCTGTCAAACCGACTGCTATAAGACAAGCATTTTGTCAAAAGCTTCCCCTAATCTTTTTAATCAGTCCCTATAAATGTTTCTGAAATTTATCCCCAATATGATGTTTTTCTTCACCTGGCGTTTTCATATTTCCAACAAAAACGAAAATTCTTGATATGTGCGATGATTAAGTGACATTTTTAATTTATTTCGATTCATTAAAATTAAGTCGGTATTAAATTTAAGTTAAAACTAAAATTGTTTAATTATACAGTCAGAGAAGCGCAGAACGAATGTTGTTTTCTTGTGGTGCATACTGTAAATTTGTTTATATTCTAATTCTAAACATACAACTGTGTGGCTTATGTTAACAAGAAACATACAAATTTATGAATCATAAGAGTAAAGATTATCAAATAAATTCATTGCTAGATTAATCAATTTATGATGAGAAATACTTTATACCACAGAAAGAAGTCATCGAGAAAGAATTTGGCACAGT
The DNA here is from genome assembly GCA_911387755.1 of Chrysotoxum bicinctum. NCBI lineage: Eukaryota > Metazoa > Arthropoda > Insecta > Diptera > Syrphidae > Chrysotoxum > Chrysotoxum bicinctum. The sequence continues at coordinate 34,506,245 of OU426988.1, forward strand.
GTGTAGGTTTAAATTGCTTACAACTTAGTATTCTAAATTGTCTGTCAGTCGATGTCATGCCAGTTTTGATTCAAATGCTGGAAGAAAGTTGAAGAAAATTTATTGCTGCTGTGTGTAAATTTGCAGTTGTCAGTTTAATCTGCATCTGCGATATTTTTATTCATTACTAAGAAGCCGCATTTATAAATTGAATATGGATAAACAGTTAATATTACAAATTTACATACATATATGTACATGTATCACTAGAGCATGATTTGTATAAATAATTAAGTTCAATAAAAATAATTGCATTAGCAATTCAAAGTCGATAAAGATGATATCTTTAGCTTAGATTTCCTTGTGTAATGTAATTGAATGAATTGTGGATTCCATATGCATTCCGACATGGCGTCAGTTGAGAGAAAGATCACTGATATTATTTTCCCCACAACTGATATATTCTTTACCACAATGTGTTGCGAATGTGTTAAACTTCCGACCCTTGCAATAGAAAATATGAGAAGATTTCATTTTGTTTGTAATACAGATTAAAGAAAATTAATTAAATTAATAATGGCAGAGGTTGAAAATTGAAAGTTTCTTTTAAGATTGAGGTCTGCCTTCACGTAATGTTTCATAACTTCCACATTTATTATTCGATTTCATTGATCTTATGCGTTTTAGCTTTGTAAAAACAATATCTTTCACCTGAGATCTTAAAACTATATTAATTTTTTTTTTCTATCCTTACGGAATGACTTAAAACAAGCGATTTTCAAAAAACGGCGAAAAATTGTGTTTTTTGAAACTTTGAACGGCTTTTTCTTGATGATTGTTGGGCCGATTTACACAAGTCGTATACTGTTGGAAAGACAAACAAAATATCTTCTCAAAACTATAAAGTATATGTTAATTAGTTCGACCGTTTTTGAGAATTAGGCTTATACATGGAAAAGAAGCAGAAAAACACGTTTTTTGGTCATATCTCGAAAACGCTTCTTTGGAAAAATAAATGATTGCCATTTTCGTGTTCGGAGAGCCAAAATTAGTCTAGAAAATACTTTTTTGTTGAGGTACTCGCCAAAAACCGAAAATTTGTAAACTAGTGCTATGTTTTCAAAATTCAGTGTAAAACGTTAAAAACAGCCAACTTAAATATCAATCAAATTTCAAATATCAATTAGGTTTGTTTGATTGAAATTTTAAAACCTATTTCTTAAGGTTAAATCACAATGCAGCAATTGTTCCTTATCAATAAAAGATATTTAGGTACATTAGGCATTATTTTGTGCGTTTGAGTACCAACCCGGGAAAAAAGCTGCCCTGGCGGGACAGATGAATTTATGTCTGAAATCCGGGACGTCCCTAGTAAACCGGGACGTCTGGCAACGCTAGTACTATAAGGCAAGGTATGCATTCGTAAAAATAATCGAACTCGAGATTTTAATCAATGATAGAGACAAATTAAACTTTTTTTTTCCAAAACTCAATATGTATTTCGAAAACTCCATGCTCGATTTTTTTTTAAAATCGACAGTTAAAAGTTTTTTTTTGAATAAAATCTACAAAATTTGGAAAAAAAATTATTTTATCTAAAAATTACGATACCCACCATACGAGCGCCTAGAATTTTGATATTTTTTTTCTTTAGATTAATTCTTATGATTTATTATTCAATAAAAAAAATTTCAAATTAAGACTTTGCTGACTGTCCCTACCATAGAACCATTTTTTTTCGAATTTTGAATTTCTCATTATCGACATAACGGATTTTAATAAAAATTTTAAAAGGGAAAAAGTTTGAAAAACATTGTATTTTAAAACTTAAAAAAAATTTTGTATTTTAAAACTTAAAAAAAAGAGTCTAAAAAATGAATTTTATGCTTATGAACAGTTTGCTCTAATAACATCCATTTTTAAAAATTTTATAAGAGCAAGTGCGTGCGACCCACTCGTGCATTTTATTAAATACAGATAACGAAATGAGCAAGTATTAATACCGCACAATTTTCATTGTTTAAAAGCCAACATTTAGACCAGAAAGTAATTCTAACTCACAAAAATGAAAAGGAACTAAAACCCCATCATAAATACCTCAACATTTAATTGAATCTTAAACTAACGATATAGACCTTACCAGTCGTAAGAAGGTAAAGGTTAATAATCTCTCGAGCGTGTCACCCTCTTTAATTATCTTTTAATGTAAAGTCAACACAAATGTCAAAAAATCTACCACACTTATACCGGAAACCAGCTCTAGCAAGTACTGTAAACAAATATTATCAAGATAAGGCTAACAACAAAGAAAAGAAAGCAAAAGTAGAGGTGTATTCGTATTTAACGTTTTATAAATAATACTTTCGACACGTCATCATTAAAAACAACAACACGAACAAAAATCAAATTACCTAATAGTGATGAAGAAGCAAAAAGTGAAACCGTCCTCGAAACGATTTGTTTGTTTTCTCAATTAGCTCTTGTTCTATATAGTTTTTGATAGAGGTCGCTGGCCTCTATATTTCTTTCGGACCCACCTTATACTTTAAGACATCATAATCACTCTCTACTTGACTTATTGCAATATTTCATGATTCATAAATAAAAATTTTAACAAAAATGAATTCAAAATAAATAATAATAAACGAGACAACCAAAAGTAATTTTAACTTTTAAAAACCTCTAAAGGGGTGGTAAGGAGAGGTAAAACAGTAGTAACCAAAAACAATTTAAATAAATTACAATGAAAACAAACCTGCATAACAATAACTTTGAAATAAATTGTTTTTTTTTTAATGACACCCGTAAACATAAATTTGTTTTTCTATTCAGTTGAGTGAAATTGAAATCGCCCATTTAAAAAACTGACAGTGTCATCAGCGGAAGCGGTGTGAAAGCGAAGACTATGCCAGCGCAATTACACATAATATCTCATTGTATGCAAAACAAAGGTATGTTTATTGAGGTAAATGTCAACGCCATGCGAGTTACTGTTAACAAAAAAAAAAACAGAATTGAATGGTTGTTTTTTGTTTGTTTGGTTATTCGGTTAGGCGCATCGCACCGTATCAAGGAATAATATTTTTTAACAAAAACTGTGAAACAGAGCAGAATTGATATGATGTGTTTTTTTTTTTGTTGCGCTGTAATTCTTTGAAATAGAAATATTTGTTGGGATTTTTATTCTGTAAAAGTTAATATCTTGTTCTATAGTTGAAATGGCCATGCGGACATATTGCATACTAAGCTAATTCCATCGTCATCGCAATTACGAGTATGTAGTATGTTTAATGTGGCATCGAAATTTTTGATTAATGAGCATGCATAATATACCTACAATCGACTTCACTCATAACAACCACCAAATCAGGGTTGCAAAAGCTTAAGTCACTTGTTAGCTTAAGCTTGGCTTTAATTCACAAGCTAGTGAGTGACTTATGAATTAAAAAAAATATAATTCAGCAGCTAGGTACTGACTTATGAATTAAAAAAAAATGCATAAAAATATGCACTCACGAAATTTATATAATGATAACCCATCATTTGCTCAACACAAAGATTTTATCAATATTGCTTTTTATTTAAATTTCCAATCTACCAACTAATAGGGCCCATACACTACGCAAACACGTTTGTTCAAACGTGTGTTTGAGCAAACATATTACATACTCAACATCGCTACACACTAGTCAAACAGTTTGCACAAACATTTTTACAACAACAAAAGGCATTTGTTTGCTCAAACGGTTTGCGTAGTGTATGGGCCCTATAACTTATGAATTAATTTTTTTTTAATTCACAAATCACCAACTGACTTGTGAATTAATTTTTTTTTAATTCATAAGTCACTTAGTCCCTGATGACTTGATTTTTTTTTATTCATAAGTCACTTAGTAGGTGGGGAATTAAATTTTTTTTAATTCATAAGTCACTTTGTTGCTCATGACTTAATTTTTTTTAATTTATAAGTCACTTGGTAGGTGGTGAATTAATTTTTTTTAATTCATAAGTCACTTAGTAGCTTAGGATTTAATTTTTTTTTAAATTCATAAGTCACTTTGGGGGTTGTGAATTAATTTTTTTTAAATTCATAAGTCACCAAATATCTTATGAATTAATTTTTTTTAATTCACAAGTTATCTATAGACTTATGACTTAAGGATTTTTTAATTCAAAAATTCGCAACCCTGCACCAAATAAGCAAACAAATCAAACAAATAGCCGTCGGGCGGTCATTTCACTCGACTTACCACTGATTAAGTACATAAACAAAAAAATACTAAAATAAGTACTGTGACAAAAGCGTGTCTTAGAATTTTTTTTTGTTATTAAAAAATTAGTTCGCTTATTTCTTTCTATTCACTAGCCCAACTTGAGAAGAATAAAAAACGAACTTCTCTCTTTTAACGCCCACGTAGTTGCTCGGTTTTCTTACATTCCAGCGAATTTCCAATCGGCAAAAGTTTGATTATTTTGTTGTTTTGATTATTTGGCAGGTTCTTTGGTGGGGCTTTGGGTGGTGCATTCGGAGTAGCGGGGCATACATATAAACATATGTATAAACTTTTTAATTTTAACTGAATCCATTTATTTAAGTTTTTTGGATTATTTTGTTAAAAATTTAGTTATTGGTTTGAAATTCGATCAAACATTTTTTGTCAACCACGGGCATATTTGCAGAAGTCGATTCACTAAATCCAATTTTCTATGACTCGACCACACATTTAAACTCTTAAACTTCTCTAAAAACCTCGGCCAGTGTTTGACATAGACCAATAATTTAACCTATGAAAAACCATGACTGACACGATAAAAACGAATACAAATCTAGCGGGGATATACGCTATAGTGTCGGTGTAGTAGCCACGGCTGCCGGCCCGGGCAAGAAGCGAAGTCGCCAGTGACAAAACTACTTTTAAACGAGAACAACAGGGGCAACGACGGACGAAGATGAGGAGCTACTCCTCAGCCCCTTTGGCAATATCCAATATATAGATGGAGCCAGCGTCAGTTGATATTAATGAAGTCATTGACTGTCGACTTCCTCTAGGCGGAGTAAAATCTCCAACTGTAGGAAAACAGTCAAACGACTGGACACAAGAAGTTGGGATGATCTTACGAACACAGAACGTAAAAGACTGCACAACGCACGTGCGTTTCCGCAGAAGGAGCTTCCAATGAAGAATGGGCCACCCGCTAATGCATCGGCCGAGGCTACTCCTGCGAAAAAAATCAGCGTGAGTGGAGCCTGCTTCACACGTTGAAAAAATCCTTACAAAGGAAAATGCGGCCTTCTCAATTACCCAAGCAAAGACAATGACTGCCAGACGATGCATGGAGCATAGAAGATATCTACGGTAAGTGTGGAGGTAACAAACATAAGGAGCATCTAGAGCCATAGCCCCCCACACATCTACTGCTTCACTAGCAAGGCAATATGATAAGACGGACCCAATAAAGGAACACACCAAGCAAACTTTACATGTAGCCTGGTGTAGTGGATGGTGTGAAGGTAGTTCCGTAAGGTTGAGAGAAGTAGGAGGCATACGAAAAATATCCTCGGCACGAGCCCTACATGCAAACTAAATGCGTCTTGCTCCTTCCAACCAGGTGACTGAATTGGAAACTCTTAACAGTGACGTTATTGACATGACAATAGTCGAGATTCCAACATTGCAACACAACGGAGGGTCTGCATTAACGCAAGGTGAAGAGACTGCTTAGCGACAATGAATTTAGGAATTTCAACGGAAACAAGAACGTAACGATGCGAGGACTGTCCGGTTTCTAGTTAACAAAAACACTGAAATCTGGTTCTGGACAGATCCAAACAAAGACTCCTGACAACACCACTAACAACTTTAAAACGCAACTTAACTACTGACAAACGCGAAAATAAAACGACAAAGCCGACCTCTTGGAAAACTGCATTAGGAGTGTCTATGGAGCGCCATATACCCTCCACTGGCCCAGCAGCTATTGCAAGTACGTCCAAGCGATCGAGGAATGATAATAGTACACCATTGAACATATCACCGACGAATGCAATACAAAAAGTCTGTAGCAGGCCAACAAGTTGCCATGATCAATCTCAACTGATGGAACTTCGGATCCTTGAGGAGGTTGACGAGTCTATCATAAAGAGCCGGCCACCGCCACTCTTCGTCACTCTCAGTACCTTCCAAGGATTCAAAATGCTGACATGTGAAGATGAATACACTCTTACATGGCTGCAATAATTTGCGAATAAAGCTAAAGTTACATGACCTAACGCTGACATTCGCCTCATGAGGAGGAAGGACATCGGTGGTTTTTCAAGGTCTAGAGTCAAATTTATCATGCTCATCCCGAAGAATCGAATTGAAAGATACCTTACATCACTCAATACTGACCAGCTTGCTCAAAACTGAAACTCATCAATACATTTACCTGGATTATTATATGTTTCAATACATGAGAATCACAATCCCTAGGGTATCACAACGGATCTACATTGTTCTAAGTGCGACGGTAACAAGATCAACTGTCAGCCCAACAACCTAACCTAACCTAAACATGGATGCTCAACGGTAAATCTTTTTCTTATCAGTAAAGACTATCTTTCCATTGTAAGAAACTTTAAGGTGGTAAACATTGCCTACTTGGATCATCTTCCAGTTTTAGTAAAAGTTGGAATTGCCGGCATCCATGGTAATTCCGAACTACAAATGTCGTCAGGTATACCCAAATTAAAACGGGTGGCTCACTGCGAAAGCAGTTACAAAACAAGTTTAGATGACTTTATGGAAAGGAAAATACTGAACTGTAAAATTACTTACTTACCATTAATCGAATTGGAATCAGTTGTCAAGGATGCAGCACCTGTTATGCAGCAAACAAGAAAATTGCATGTGAAAAACTACAAAAAAAAACAATAAGTTTCCTTAAATCACTAAGAAGGTGCAACTTAAACACAACTCGCACGGAATACGTGAAAATAACCAAGTAGTATAAGCGACTATGTAAAGAACGAAAAGTCGAAGTAGTTCTGGATACACTTAAAGGTGTCAAAATGGCAGGATCAAACGGTATACTCGTACCAACAGAATTTTTTGAACATTATTCTCTATTATTAAAAGAAAAGCTTACCCAATCACTTAATGCGATTTTTAATTTTGCTGTATAGCCGGATTGCTTCTAAGTAGCTTTAAAGATTGTGACTTTATAATTTCGGTATTCCAACTGAATTCGGGAGAGCGGTCGAAAAACTATAAAAACTAACAACTGGACGCGGAGTTCGGCAGGGCTTTAATCTTAGTCCGTTGTTTTTTTTTGATGATGTTGTTGAATGCCTTCCGTGTGGTGTTGAATATGGAAGCATTTAAATAAAAGATATAATGAATGCGGATGATATCTTAATTTTGGCAGAATCGCCAAATGTGCGTCAACTAAACACAGACTTTTTGACTACTGCAATAGATGAGACTTAGAAGTAAATACCAAGAAACAAGTGCTGACATTCCAAAATGGCGCGGGAAGACCTAATTTTGAAAAAGTACACTTACATGGGAATAACAATAACGTATAACTTGGATTTGGAGAAACATCTCGAATCAAAGGCTAACGTAGTCAGGGCCGCAATTTGTGAAAATTAGAAAAAAATGTTCAACAGTAAGCTTATTTAAAAAAATGCGTAATTTGAAGTTTTTAATGCAACTGCTAAAGCTACTCGTATACTTTTGTACGGATCACAAACCTTTGGAATTAAATAAATTTTAGGTAGTGGAGAGTTTGTTATTTCAAAATATATGTACTACTTAGAAACAGGACTACCAACGCTTTTCGTTTCTTCTATATCCATTATTTGCAAATCTAATTATTTATATCTATTGTAGTATTATGTTTAAATTTCATTTATTTCACACCAAATAGTGGCCTTCTAGAACTACATTGCAATAATTTATTAAACCTAATTAAAGAAATAAAATTAAATATAAAAAACCCCCTGAATGAATGATTAAAATAAATAAAGAGCACAAGCGCACGTTATATTAACATAAGCAATATATCTGATACTAGAATTTGAGCTTTGCATCAATCATCAATAAATTATAAAACTCCGCTCCACAGCCAGTCCACAAAAAAGGTTAAAAGTGCCGAAGTGTTATCGCCCTGCTAGCACATTGTACTCTATCCGATTACAATTTGAATTGAGCTTCTTGGCTAAATAATAGGTATGTACAATTGTACATACATACATACATGTTTTGAAATCACGTTTTATTCGAATGAAAAAAAGAAATTAAATAGATGATAAGTGGGTGTTATCACCAAAAATACCAGGAAAATTTATTCAATTTTTGTATTCTAAAATAAAACGTTATGGATTTATTTTATTATTATGTTCTTTTGGTTAATTTTTATCAACCAAAAGCATGACTCACTTATATAACAATTAATCAATTATTCAACTATGATTATAAAATATTCTAACATTTGACTCTTGTTTGATTCATTGAATTATTAACAAAAACGACCATGAGACAAGTGATAATGAATTGTTAACACTTAATTAAGAGCGGAAGGCATCTGCAAAATGCTATTGCATAACTTTACTTTGTGTAAAATAGCTTCAAACTTATTTAATAATAATTTTTCAAACAGTAAATAATGACTTTTTTTGTAAACGTACGTACATATATAGATTCAGAATTGAATTGAAATTTTATAGAAATACTTATATACAAATTTTACATTTGAGATCTAGTCCGTTACTTAAATCTTAATTACGAGTATCACTTGAAACTTGAATTAAATGCTGGTGCTTCCGAAATATTTAGATATTTTATGTTTTAGTAATTAAAAAAAAAAAACAGAAGACGAATCGGTCACGAATTGATATGATTTATTATTGTTCCAAATATTAGATCTGTTTACTGCTTTATTTAAGACATTCTATTTCTAAAATGGTTTAATAAAACTTTGACATGATTGTCTTCAATAAAGTCGAACTTACAAAAAAAAAGTGTGAGTGCCGGGATTCACGGTTAAGATGTATCCGTGTGCCGAATTTTTGCTATCAACCGTAAAGCCAACATTGTTTTTTTAAATATTGAAAAATTTTTTTAAGAAATAATATGTTTAATAAATGTAATAACATTAAATTCAATGGAAATCATAAATGAATGGCAACTTTATTTTCTCTATTAGTTTGTGACTTTGGATATATTCAAGTCAAACCACTATTTTCCCACAATTTGTTCCTTTCACTCATACTTAAAACCAAGTCTTAAAATATATGAATGAAGCTCTATACATATAGATGTATAGGGTCGGCTATCTAGTGGTTTCTTTTTAAATCATAGGTTATTTTGACGCTGACAGCTGTTTTCCGCTCGAAATCTTGACAGAAAGTCAGTATCATACCTCCGCGGAACGGAATGAGTCGCTTTACGCTTGAACAACGTTGAGAAATATTGAAAACTTATTTCCAAAGTGAGTGCTGTGTAGCCCAAACAGTGCGTTTTTTGAAAAGAAGTTTTGACCGAAATGAAACCGCGCAATGAAAAGACACATATGAAAAGACGGAAAAATAAGTGTTTTCCTTAATACAACAATCCCTTTATATTATCGAATTATCAGGAAAATCTGAACGCAGTTGACTTCAAAGGAAGTCCTTTATGTATCTCATGAACGTACTATTGTTACGTGATTTATTTGTTCATCATCATCGGCTCGACAACCGGGTTCCGGTCCTGGCCTCTTTCAGCAAGTCTCTCCACTTATCCCGGTCGCGTATTGCCAAACTGTATATCAGCACAGATCTCCTTAGTCTGTGCTCAGCCATTTTCTGCTCACCGAAATTGAAAGTATTGTAGAGCAAACTGTATGCTACCACAGAGCGCTCTGTGGTCACATGCAGTTTGCTTGTAAAATATTAAAAAAGCTGAAGCAAACTATATACTATTTCAGATCGAGCAAAATACCTGTGATTACAGAGCCATCGTTCACGTTGGTGTGGTTATTGTGTGGTGTGTGGTGCCGTGACATGAGGCCAAGTGACAAAAGGCCAAATTTATTTGTGACTTAAGGCCAAACATAAAATGTTTTGTCTTGAGCAACAGAACTTGGGTGGCCCGCTTCGCGGGTTTTCAGGATTTTAACTCCGTTTTCGGGGCTCACACCCGCTCACGCAACTCCGTTGCTCCGCTTAGGGTATGTTCAGTCGCCAGGCAGGCGCCTGTAGCAACAGTTTTGTATTTTACATTAATTGGAGAAAACAACTAACAGTTATGTACTGCTGCTCAGGAAAACTGTTGCTACAGGCGCCTGCCTGGCGACTGAACATACCCTAAGCGGAGTAACGGAGTTGCGTGAGCGGGTGTGAGCTCCGAAAAGGGAGTTAAAATCCTGAAAACCCGCGAAGCGGACCACCCAAGGTACTGTTGCTCAAGACAAAACATTTTATGTTTGGCCTTAAGTCACAAACAAATTTGGCCTTTTGTCACTTGGCCTTATGTCACGGCACCACACACAATAACCACACCAACGTGAACGATGGCTCTGTAATCACAGGTACTTTGCTCTTAGTTTCCTGAGCAAAATGTATACCAACACAGAAAAATCTGCTTTTGATCTGACACAGTATATAGTATGCTCTTAATTTGAATGAGCATTCTGTAGTCTATTATAGAGCGTCGGAGCTCTGTACTGATATACAGTTTGGCAATACGCATCCCGGTCTCTAGCCGACGCCATCCAGTTGCGCACCCCAAGGCTTCGGGCGTCCTGGTCTACGCCATCTCTCCAGCGCAAGCATGGTCTACCACGCTGTCGTCTACCATAGAATGTACCACAAAGAACTTTCTGAGCAGGTTCCTCTTCGCTCATGCGAGCTAGGTGCCCTGCCCACCGGAGTCTACCGAGCTTAATTTTTGTCACGATATCTGCTTCTAGGTAGATTGCGTACAATTCATGATTGTACCGTCTCCGGAATCGTCCTTCCTCACATATGGGGCCAACAATTCTCCTTAAGACTTTTCTCTCGAACGCAGCTAAGAGGTCGGAGTGCCTTTTGCTAAGCACCCAAGTCTCGGATCCATATGTGAGTACTGGCAGGACCATGGTCCTGTACAGCAGCAGTTTTGAAGTTATGGTGAGATTTCTGGATTTGAAAAGCTTTGACAGACTATAGTAGGCTCTGTTGGATTTGAGAAGCCGCCCGCGTATTTCTTCTTCTATATTGTTATCGGCTGCTACTATTGACCCAAGGTATTTAAAGGATTGCACCACTTCAAATTCGTGCTCCGCTACCTTGATTGTTTGACCAACTGTTCCTCTCGCATTCGACGCCACCATGTACTTTGTTTTACCTTCACTAATGTGCAGCCCCAGATTTTGTGCCGCCTGCTCGATCTGGATGAAGGAATCGTGTACAGCTTGTTCGGTTCTTCCGATGATGTCAATGTCGTCTGCGTAAGCTAGTAACTGGCTGGACCTGTTGACGATGGTCCCTCTTGTTGCCGTGCCAGAGTCACGGATTGCTTTCTCCAACGCCAGGTTGAAGAGGAGGCAGGCCAAACCGTCCCCTTGTCGGAGTCCATTAAAGATTTTGATTGGTCTGGATAGCAATCCGGCTATTTTTACTTGGCTTGTTACGTTGGTCATGGTCAACCTACATAGTCGTGTCAATTTATTTGGGATGCCGAATTCTCTCATGGCTTTGTAAAGTTCTACCCTGGCTATGCTATCATAGGCGGCCTTAAAGTCTATAAACAGATGGTATGTTGGGATGTTAAATTCTAGACATTTTTCCATCGCCTGCCTAAGGGTAAAGATCTGAACAGTTGTTGATTTGCCTGGAATGAAACCACACTGATATTGTCCGATGACGGTTTTAGCGTATGGGGTTATCCGGTCTTGTAGAATAGAGGAGAGTATCTTATAGGCGGTACTCAACAACCTGATACCTCTATAATTGCTGCACGTTGTGACATCTCCCTTCTTATGTATGGGGCATATTATGCCTTTTCGCCAGTCTTCTGGCATTTCTTCTTGCTCCCATACGTGCACTATAATATCATGAATTGCTTGACGTAAGGCTGGCCCGCCGTGATGAAATAATTCGGCTGGTATGCCATCGGCTCCCGGGGATTTGTTCTGTTTAAGCCGGCCTATAGCCTTCTCAACCTCTTCTATGCTTGGTGGCGACAACATAGGGTATTCTTCTTGAAGTAGTAGAGCCTCCACTTCTGCAGTGAGCTGACCATTTAGCAATTCATTGAAGTACACTTCCCATCGCTCCAGTATGCTTTCAGGATCGGTGATCAGATTTCCCTCTCCGTCCTTGCAGTATGTGCAGCGTGGTGTGTACTGCGTCATGTTTCGGACGGATTGGTAGAACTTCCGCGCCTGGTGCGGACCTCGCTCTCGGCTGTTTTCTATTTCACAGATTAGGTTCTTCTCCCAGGCTGATTTCTTTTGTCTGTGAAGCCGTTTTTCTGTTCTTCTGAGCTCTTTATATTCCTCTTCGCGTGCCCGCGTTCTATGAGATTGTTGCATTGCTCGGTACGCAACATTCTTACGGTCAGTCGCTAGCTTGCATTCATCATCAAACCAGTCGTTCCGATTTTTACGACTGCTGCCTAAGATGGAGTTGGCAGTACTAATGACAGTATTTTTAAGACGTGTCCACTTTTCATTTACGCCCAGCATACTGGCTCCAGGACTTACTCTCCCTAAGTCAGGTGTTTCTAGGGCGAGTCCTAACGCATTACCAAAGGTGTTACTGGTGTTTTCATTGCGCAGGGCAGCCGTGTTGATTCGAACCTGATCGGCGGATGCAATGCGTCTTCGCAAGGCAATCCGCCCTCGGAAAACCATACCAACAAGATAGTGATCCGAGTCGATATTGGCACCTCGGTACGTTCGTACCGTCATCAAGTTCGAGTAGTGGCGACGGTCTATCAACACGTGGTCTATTTGGTTACGAGTGACTCCATCAGGTGATACCCAGGTGGCTTTGTAGATATCTTTACGCGGGAACCTGGTATTCGCAACGACCATGTTTTTCGATGCTGCCAATTCTAAGACTCGAAGTCCATTGTCATTAGTGTTCTCATGCAAACTATGGGTGCCTGCGTAATGCCTGAATACCGGCTCCCGACCTATTTTTGCGTTCAAATCCCCAAGGATGATTTTAACATCATACCTTGGACAGGCATTGAGGGCCCTCTCGACTTGTTCGTAGTAAGTCTCTTTTTCTTCGTCTGAGGACTCCTCCGTAGGTCCGTGAACGTTAATGAGGCTGATGTTCGTAAATTTGCCTCGCACGCGAAGGGTGCATAGCCTTTCGCTTATAGCGTTAAAGCCGATGATAGTAGACTTCATTTTTTCGCTGACTAGGAAGCCTACCCCGAGCACATGGTGTTTTGTATGACAGCTGTAGTATATGTCATATTCTTTCTTCTGTAAAACACCATTCCCTGTCCATCTGATTTCTTGAAGAGCTGTTATGTAAGCTTTATATTTTGACAGGGCATCGGCTAGCTGCTGAGCAGCTCGAGCTCTATAGAGCGATCGTACGTTCCATAAGAAAATTCGTAAATCGTTTTTCCTTTTTCTTTTATTTATTTGTTCAGTGAATTATAATTTAAACCTTAAGTGAGCATCCCAGTACTTGAAGCTCCAGACGCGACAGAACTTGTGCTGCACTTACGTCCCTTCTTTCCAAGGTCATGGAAAAGCTGATAGATTATCAGCTCAAGAAATATCTGGAAAAACGAAAGCTTCGCAATGACCGCAAATCGTTTCGTAGCAACAGGTTCAATGGTGATGAAATTCCCATAAGTTTTTAGTTCAGTTATCAGTTAAACTGATGTGTAAATACTTTTCAGTTCTGTTGTCAGTACATTCTTCATTTCAATTTAAGTTTGCGGTGATTTATTAAGCGACAATACTATTGCAATAAGGCTTTCAACGTCCATTACGCAATGTATTTCCTATGATTTTCGACTGCTCACAAGTAAAATGAAAGCTCAACTGAACACTGATGGTATATCTCACTGAACAGTGGCACAACTCTTTTAATTTTGTAGAAAGTAAGATGATTTTATATGCATTTGATAGAGTTGGGGATCAAGCTCTCTTATTAAAAATGCGTTTATTTGGTATTGATAAATTTCTTCTTCGTTGGATTAAAAACTACTCGAACAGCTCAATACAAGTTGTGTTGAACGGTTTAAAGTCCGAAATTCATAAAATAAATGCTGGTATGCCCAAGAGCTCCGTTTGGCCCCTTACTCTCTTCTTCATATTCATCAATCATCTTTTGTCTGAAACTTCTAATCTATTAAGTTGCTATGCCGACGATAGTTCTCTTGGCTTGGCATATTTTTCTAGATTCACTTTCTTCTCCTTCGGGTGTGGATTTAGATTTAGAACGGCAACGTATGAAAAGATCATTAAATTCTGATCTCGATAGCATTGTCAAATAGGGAACCATAGACCGTGTAGAATTTAATGCTTCAAAAACTCAATGCTTTCTTCTGTCGTTTAAGCGCCAGTTCCTTCCCTTAAATAATTCAACCATAACACTCGCGCTTCAGAGAATGCCCATCAGTTAACCTTTGAGCCCAACTGCATCGGTACCTCCTTTTAAATCCTCTCCAATTTTCCTAAACACTCGCACTGTGCTCAAACATTTTAAACGTAGTCATAATCCCGTTAGTGTGCGTTTTTTTTTATTTGAATTTGAAAATGGTCGCTTATTTCCCGACAATTTTTCAAACATTTCATAGAAGCAGATTAGAATAAGTGTCAAATTTGAATTTGTCTAATTTCTCAATTTGTATGAAATAGCCACCGACTGAGAAACACTCGAACAGGCTCAAAACTGTGAAACAACCATTTAAAATTGGAAATAAGTTTTGCGGTAGTAAGCATTTAGAAAAGTAAGAAGTTTTCACAAGCTGTAGTGCCAAATTTACTTATTTTCTTTATTTACTCACAGAATTTATACTATATTTAGTATTGAAGTGCTTTGAATGAAATATAACCGTTTTAATAATTGAGACTAAGTTAATAATTTTTGCGTTTATCTCTAAATTTCTTGCCCCGTTAGCTATCTATTAGAAACAATAGGTAGGTAGAAATGGCGACCACCGGCAGTCTAGCCCTATGGCCCAATTAGGGCTCCAGTGCGCCATTTTAATACCATAACTCGTATGAACCTGTGAATGGAATTGATATGGGATATTGTGGACATTCTCTACATTGTGCCAAGCTAGACAGTCAAAGCCCTCAGTCCGCTAGCTCGGGATCTAAGGAGTCAAACAAAGGGCACACCGCAGAAGTAAACGAAGTTCGTCCTAGAGACTTTTCGTCGCGCTAAGAAGAGAGATCAAGTCTTTGATATTCATTTCCAAAAGTTCGTCTATGTCGTTAAAAAATCCCCTTTCTAATTATTGTCTTCTAAATTTGGCCAGAGCCGGGCAGGTGGGCTATTTCCTTTTCCCGATAGTCCCCACAGCTATGACAGTGAGTGTTGTGAGGAATACCTGGCCAGTGTCCGCTACAGTTATCTATAATCCTGCCTATGTCTTGCCTGGGACTGCATATCAGATAAAGTGTTCGGGATTTATTATAGGTTGGCCAAATTTGTTCTCCTACGGTTTGATTCGCTAAGAAAAATTCATAACTCCGAGCGGACTCTTTTTTGACTCTTTCCGCAAGTGGGTTAGGAAGGGCTGATCCTTGCCTCGCTAGCTCATCCGACTATTAATATAGTACAGTATAGACATGATACCTAATTGGTCTGTATTAACATTATATTTTTTTGCAATCTTTTCAAATGGTTAAATGGCTTAATTTATTAATCATAAGAAGAAAAATATTTACTTGTTATTCTAACTTCAACCAAATACTTATTTTGACTTCAAACGTTAACACAACAGACATGACAGACGCGGAAAAAATAAATCATATTTGTAATAATAAAACAATCCCAGAAAATATTTAAAAGAAAAGATTTATAAGGTACATTTGAATGTATAAAATATATTAAAAGAAAACATTGAAATATTCAGAATTTGATGGCATATTTAAAACTGTACTTTGACATCTTTGCTGGAAAGCGGTTGACATCTTTTTTTCAGCACATCACAACCGCTTTTTTCAACAAAGTATTGAATAATGCACGAAAAAGTGCTGTCAGCATTACCCGAATACAAATATCGGAACTATTGTTTCATCAAAAATAAGACTCTACGATCCTTCTTATTCATTCATTCATTCTAAAATTATGAATATATTTTTTTTTTATAAATATGATTGTACTTTCCGTAGATAAGGTAAAATAAAAAACATAACATAAAAAACACGCCTAACTTTCTTATCATATGGGTATGACAATGTTACTTCTTTAATTATTTTTCAGGCATGCTGTCATAGTACAGATATGGACATTAAATAGATACACTAAAAAAAATTTTAAGAATTTAATTTTTTATAAACTAAAAAGGAAAAACAATCTTAAATTTGGACTTCAGTTTTTTTGTATTTGATTTGTATACCTTAATTTATTGAAAAAATAATAATAATATAATATAACACATACATATTAATATTTTGTTCCTCGACCTTTACTTTTAATTACGGCTTGACACCTGTTGGGGATTGAATCAGCTATTCGGTGGCATTTGTCGACTGAAATTTAGGACCACTCATGTTGAACAATCCTCCACAATCCGGCTTTTTTTTGATATAATGCTTCGCAACCGCCCTCTTTAAATCACCCCCAAATGTTCTATTGGATTTAAATCAGGCGATTGGGAAGGCCACTTCATAACATTGATTTTTTGGTCCTTGAAGTAGGTTTTAGCAAATTTGGATGAATGCTTCGGATTGTTATCCTGTTGTAGGACCCGCATCGTGTTCTTCATGATGTTAACGTACATTACCTGATCCATTTTGCCTTATATCAGATGATACGCCGATGGTTGCCCGAACTGTTTTTTGACTCTCGGTGGCTTAATTACGTTTGCAATTAACTTGAGAGATCTACAAACGCTTCTAGCGATTTCTCGTAGTGATTTTCCTTCTTAACGTAAAGCTAAAATGGCAGACTTCTCCTCTGGGGTGCAGTGTTTTCCTCGGCCCATACTTTTCTAAACATTAATTTAAATTTAATTTACTTTATTAAATTCAATATTGCAGAATGAACTTATTGTCTTATAATAGTAAAATCTTCAAGAAATAATTGATATTTTTGACGCAAAAAAAATTAACACGCCTGCAAACCAAACTGTTTCTATTTTAATGACCGCAGAAGAACTCATTTTATGAAAACAACAGTTAATTTGGAATCAGTAAATAAGCAAATTAACGGCCTCGTTATTTTTCATAAGAGAGTCTTACTATATTGTTGATAACAGTTAAAATTTGTTCTCATGGATGTTGTTGTTTTTATTTGACTTTACTTTAAGAAATTGCAACTGTCTCTATTTTAATGTCCATATCTGTATGTGTTCATCTTCGGAGTGACTCAAAACATGAAACAAGCTCGCGCAAACGAAAGACATCTCGGAAAGAAGACAAGATAATTCACCGGCCATCAGCCAAGGATCCATTTAAGACCTCTAATGCCATTCGGAGCGAATTATTGGTGAATTATGAAATCGATGTATCTTCAAGAACTGTAAGACGCCGATTTAATTTCGCGCAGTGAAAACCACTCGTTTCCAAAAAAAAATTTGAAGACCAGGTTAGAGTTTGCCAAATTGCACCTGAACCAGCTGCTTAGTTTTTGGAAAAATGCGTTTTGGAGCGTTGAATCCAAGTTTTGTCGAATCGGATCAGACTGCAGTAGAAGTATGTATAGCGTCCACAAAACATGCAACACGATCCTAGATACACGATAAAAACGATCAAACAAGACGGTGGGAATGTAATGGTCTGGGCTGCTTTTTCCTGGCACGGCGTTGGTCCTATCGTTAAAATTGATACTAAAATGGACCAGCATGTGTATAAAAGTATTCTTGTGGATCATATGATACCATTTTCGGAAGATAATTTACCAGTTTCGTGGCGTTTTATGCATGATAATGACCTTAAGCACACGTCCAAACTCGTTAAGTGCTGCTTAGAGGCCAATAAAACAAATGTTTTAAAGTGGCCTGCACATTCTCCCGACCTTAATCCAATCGAGAACTTATGGAACGTTGTGGAACACTACATTGAGAGAAAAAAAACGAAAAATGTATTTGAATTGTGGCAAGTAATTCAGAGTGCATTGTACGCAATTCCAAAACAACGATGTGAGGCTTTAGTGGAAAGCTTGCCAAGGAGAATCGCTGCCGTTTTGAAAAATAAAGGATTCCCTACAAAATATCGAAAACAACTATATTAATGATAACGGTAAGTAGCATAAATCAATAGTTTTATTTAAAGACTGCAATGTGCTAACTTTATGTCCAGGCAAAAACTAAATATTTCATTTTTTTTTTTTATTTTATCTTGCAGATATTACATAAAATATTATTTGATCTTGCCAAAACATACTATACTATGTACATTAATTGTAAATAAAATTAATATACGATTCCGGAGACGGTACAATCATGAACTGTACGCAATCTACCTAGAAGCAGATATCGTGACAAAAATTAAGCTCGGTAGACTCCGGTGGGCAGGGCACCTAGCTCGCATGAGCGAAGAGGAACCTGCTCGGAGAGTTCTTTGTGGTACATTCTATGGTAGACAACAGCGTGGTAGACCATGCTTGCGCTGGAGAGATGGCGTAGACCAGGACGCCCGAAGCCTTGGGGTGCGCAACTAGATGGCGTCGGCTAGAGACCGGGATAGGTGGAGAGACTTGTTGAAAGAGGCTAGGACCGGAACCCGGTTGTCGAGCCGATGATTAATTGTAAATAAAATTAATATACAAATTTAACAAGAAAAGAACTGGAAAATTGTAAAGTTTTATTTTTTTTCAATAAGTGTGCTAAATTCTTGTCCACCACTGTATCTTGAGATTCGATTGAAAATCTTTCGTTATTTCGTTTGAGCTCCGCCGCAATTTCGTATGTATCTCATTATTTAGGCGTTACTCTAAAGCAGTATTCTAATGAAATAGCTAGTTTTATTTCTTCCCTAAAACAATTCAGCCTTATTACTCTTGCTTCTAAAAACTCACACCAGTAGTTTAGACTTGCGTCTAATTTCTGACGGACACTGACAACCGGGAATGAACACCCCGAAGACGCTAATGTTAACCGACTTTTTAAATTTATTTGATATGTAAATTTTATATAAATTAATTGTTAAGTTTAAGTCACTTTATATATTTAGGCCATCTGTAAGCCATCAAATGTAAATTATTATAATATCATAATTAGTTGTAAGCCAAATTGCAAATAATATGCTCGATAAAACTAAATTGAATTGAATTGAACAATTTACCAGTTACCTACATATAAATTAATTGGTATTGAAACATTTTGGTGATCCACATAATGTATGCATGTAAATAGGTACTCATTCTGGTTTCAGCTTTCAATACAATTATTTTGCTCTATTTCGGTACTGATGCCACTTTACAAACTGCTAATTTCAATATAAAAAAAAACTCCCGATAGCTGACCACCTACATTATCTTTATTGCCTTGATCCTTTATAAACTCATGAACATGTTCAACCTCTATCCCACCCATTTTAGAACACACAACAAAGAAAACGACCAATAAATACCCTCCAAACCAAGGAAACCAACAATAGTCTAGTTTTACTCCAACAAATAATAATAACAATAAATTAATAAAGAAAGCAAAAAAATGTGTATTATAAGGTCAACAATAGAGATGAAGAGAGTTGTGGAAATAACCAGCCACCAGCAGTGGTACCACTTTACTTCAATTGAAGTAGATCTACTTCTTTTTTTCAAAATATTTTAAAATCTACTTCCTACTTCGCACCATCAGCAAAATACTGAAATCTACTTCCTTTTAAAAATCTTCGTTTAAATCTACTTCAATTTTACAAAACAAAGCCCAAATCTACTTCTTTTTCTCTATTTTACTCTAGGTAGTATATAACCGCAGAATTTCCATGAACAAAATTTGTGTCAATATAAATACACAAATGAGTAATTTTACATAAGTGCATGAATCTTATGAAAATTTCGCGGACAGACTGAATCACTACTTTTTCGTGTTGTATCTAATGTCAACTGATAAAAATCTTGAGTTAATTTTTTTTTCTAAATGCAACTAAAAAGTCATTTTGAAATCTACTTCGATTTTTCTGCAGTTACTTCACTTTTTTCTTCAAATCTACTTCGACTTTTTGTCCAGAAGTGGTAACGCTGGCCACCAGCATCTTTTACTAAAAGCAACGAGAACGAAAAAAAACCTATCTGACTGCTGACTGCTACTGTGGTTGTTTTGCGTTTTGTTGCATTGCATGCAAAGGAAAACGGACTGATCTTTTTCTCATTTTGATTTTTATCATTTCATCAAAGCACAAAGCACACATTTATCATTCAACATTCATCCCGCAGTGATTTAATTCAATTTAAATAAATTAACAAATATTTTCTATATAAATGTATTATGTTTACGTTGTGTGTGTGTGTGTGTGTGTGTGTGTGTGTGTGTGTGTGTGTGTGTGTGTATATGTTATCACATGAAATTAAATGTTTTCTTTTATAATTTTACTTTATTATTTCATACTTTTTCTCGTTTCTTTTATAACAAAGTATAAAGAGGTACTGGGTGGAGTCAATAACTGATTTTTTGTTGTTGTTTCTGGGACGCAACAGCAGAATGTCACTCGCTGAATCAAAGTTTTAATATTCAATTTAATGCTATTGTAAATAATATAAAGAATAATTAAAGCACTTATACTACATAAAACAAACCATAACAAAAAATGCAAGGAGATAAAAAAAATTGTCAGAGATTTTCACCTCAAAAACGCGTTGCATTCGGCCAGTTTTTTTTATATTTCTGATCATACACAGCTTTACTCCCCAGCCCCCTCATTTTGATAGAAAAACTACAAAGTTTTTACCAATGATGTATAGATGATGTGGAAAATACTTGTTAGTAAAATCTAAGTTGTGCAGCGATTTGTTTTCATTTTTTTTTTTTTGAGAGAATTATTAGAAATTTTCCACTCACCTGTTCTTGAAAATGGCTGAAAAAAATATCCCAACAAGAATATCTTCAATTCTCTGCCCCGATGCAACGTTTGTTGCTTTTACATACAGACACAAAACTTATAAAAAAAAAACAAACAATTTGTCTTAGACATGGAAATTTTAGCAGAAATTCTTTCTAATCGGCACACCATTTGTTGACCATAAAACACTGACTTTTTTTATAATTCACCACGCCAAACGATTTACATTAGAATGAACGAGGAGCAAAAGCACTACGAGGACGAGGAGGAAGGGAAATAAATCAAATTCTTTTCTGTTGTTGTTGGATCACGAATCACGATTCACGATGGGCAAGAAAACCCGGGTGTGTAAAGATAGAGAAGAGACGCAAGCGAAATGATTTTTTGCTTGTTTTTTTTTTTTTTATATGGGCCTCTGGGCAGGGGCATACAATCCAGGATATTGCTTAGACGATCAAACGATTTTGAGGATGTATAATAAATACCGTTTGGAGGATACTGTATTGTTTAAGTAATAGCACTCTGGTTCAAATTGGAAATATAAGATTTTGTTAGTTTTTTCTTTTGATTGAATTATTTTTTTTTTCTTCGAATAACACACTTTGTGCACGGAGGAAAAACGAAAAACAAAGTGGATATGAAATCTTTCTTGAACTATAAGCTGATGTGAGAAAATTGAAGTGGGTGAGCCGAAAAAATATATTTTGACAGGAAAATGTATAGGAAAGAAAGAGAGAGTGGTATGTTGCGGCTTAAAGCTAGAGACTCGTTAAATATCCCAACGAGGCTCGATTATAATAAATGTTAGTCGAAACTAGATGGCGCAGGAAGTGTAGTCGTTTAATTTAAATTTAGGTATCAGTGTCAATGAAACCGCAGCTAATACTGGCGAAGAGTAGACCTATTCGTTGAGATCTTTTATTCTCCTATTCCTTTATTCTGCTGTGAAATTCCATAAAACTAATTTCTCGATCATAAAAAGTGATCTAAAAAAGCAGGATCTTGCGTTGTTAAAATAAATATTTTTTAATAGCCGCGTTTCACTATCGTCAATTATCCTTATAGGTTAACACTTGGAAATGTGGTAAATGTTCTAACTGGAAAAATGCCCTGCCTCACCTACGAAACTATGAGGGATATTGTAAAGGCTTCCCTAAGCCGAAATGAATGATGGCTAAAGAGCCGATCTGTTTGTTCCAAATAGAAATGAAAAAGAAGGCTAAAGAGCCGATGTTTATCTTTTTACTTCAAGATTGAAAGTAACTTTATTTGACAAAACTTAGACTATTTATACAAAACTTTTTACTTACATACTAAGAACTTAAGCCTACACATATTTTCACTTAAACATACATACAATATTTATTCTATCTTCAAATGTCGGGCAGCATATTTGCTATTTCATCAAATTAATAGCCAATATGCATGCCCCTTTCACAATTCACAAATGTATCCAAATACATTCAGTCATAAACACTATGCAGTGCATTGAACCTAGTAAGTAGGAAGATACATCTGTCCAGAGTAAAAGTAATCTGAAACGTCATTGACATTGGAAATATAATTCGGTAGATTGTGCAGCGCATGAGGTTGATTCTCATGGCCATGAATGAAATGCGAGTGTAGTTTGTAGTGCATTAAAAATAGACTGGTCATTGTGAAGTGTACCCTGAATCTAGCGTCAATGACCAGTAATAAAAATTAATGTGATATTGGAGTTGTATGTGCACTACAGAAATAAAAATCCGGATTATAGTGACAGTAGTCAACCGAAATTTTAAATTTAATTTTTTTTTCTCGTCATGTAAATTTTATATACAAATAATTAAACTTAAGTCACTGTATATAGTTAGGCCCCCAATGAGCCAAAAAAAGTAAATTTTCATACATTAGCCGTGTTTTTTTGGAAAAGTTATCGTTGTACAGTAGGATTTTATATGAATAACAAATACAACATCCGCAGTAGGATCACTGCCGATAAAAGGAGAAGTGAAATCCTGCTGCGGATAGAGACTTGACGTTTATTCGAGTATCGGCAGTGATCCTACTGCGGATGTTGTATTTGTTTTTCATATAAAATCCTACTGTACTACGGATAACTTTACCAAAAAAACACGGCTATTATGTAGTATCTTATTAATTGTAAGCCAAATTGTAAATAGTATATTCAATAAAACAAAAATTGGATTGAATTGAAATTGAATTGAGAGTAGTATTGTATACTCATCTCTCGTTTGCTTATGTTTGTTATTTTCAAATGTTTCTTGTCTTTTTTGTTTAACCTGACGACATTACCATAAAAAGCCATCTACCCGTCAGAGTAAATACTAATTTTTAGATCTTTGAAATAAAGCCAGATAGAGAACAGGATCCCAAAATTGTTTTTGTAATTCGTGTTAAAAATTAATCCAGATCTGTTGATAATAGGTGCGTTTTATTATTCACAAATCTATCTGGATCTGGATATGGATTAAGTTTTAACATGTATTACAAAAACAATTTGTGATCCTGTTTTCTATCGGGATCTATTTCAAAGAGCCAAAAATTAGTTATTACACTGTCGAGTAGATGGTTTTTTATGGTAAGGTAGTGTAAGCTATAGTGTAAGGCCGCACCTCCATTAGCATTATTTATATCTGCTATTATGTCAGACATTTAGGCCTGTTCTGCCACATCTGTTATTCTGCTATAGATTTTCTGTTATGAATCATAAAAGATTTCCGCCTTAAAAGATCTTTTATGATTGGTATTCAGAAGGTTCGAACTTTTATAAAATTCTGTTATGCTACTTCGAAAACGAGATCTGTTATGAAACTGAACTAAATCTGTTATCATAATCAGCTGCGATTATGTAAAATATTTCATCTGACATAATTAAAATTGATGACGAACGAAAAAGTAAACTCTTACACACTATTGGTATCCATACCATGGAACACGATTTTACCTCATATATTTCTGGGAATACCATGGCCATACTCTACTTATGTACATACATATAAAAGTGAAGGTCCCGATAATATTCCACCCATAATTTTAAAAAAATGTGCTATTGCTCTGGCCTTACCGCTAACAATGATTTTCAATTTATCTCTATCTAGAGGTTATTTCTTGGATTCATGGAAAATTTCATTTATATCTCCGATTTTCAAATCGGGGTCTAAGCAAGAAATAACAAATTACAGACCAATTTGCAAGATCTCTGCCATACCTAAACTATTTGAAAAAATAGTTTATAATAGAATTGCAACTTTTATCCAGGATAAAATATCCATCTTTCAACATGGTTTTGTTGCAGGGAAATCGACAACCACGAATTTAACGTTATTGACGAATAGCGTTATATCTAATATGGAAAAAGGTCATCAAACTGATATTATATTTACTGATTTTTCGAAAGCGTTCGATAGAGTAAACCATCAAATTCTTATTCAAAAGCTTTATTGTTTTGGTTTTCACTCATCTTTATTAATGTGGTTAAAATCCTATTTGACTGGAAGGTTGCAAGTAGTTAAAATTGAAAATTTTAAATCTGATGATATATGTGTACCATCGGGTGTTCCTCAAGGTAGTCATTTGGGACCACTGCTTTTTCTCCTCTTTGTCAATGACATTCCCGCTTTCTTTCAAGATTCTTCCTGCTTGCTTTTTGCAGATGATCTTAAACTTTATCGTATGATTTCCTGTAAATCTGACTGTAATCTTTTGTTGGCTGACTTGGGTAGATTGGTGACTTGGTGCAAAGCTAATTTCCTTGATCTTAATATAGCCAAATGTCAAGTTTTACCTTGTTACAGGAACCAAAATCCAATAATTTTTAACTACACCATCTCTAATGTCGACCTTGAAAGAGTAATTCAGAAGAAAGATCTGGGAGTTATTCTTGACGTTAGTGTTTCATTCCGGCCACATTATGATTATATGATCAATAAAGCTAACCAAATGCTTGGATTTGTTAAAAGAAATACAAGAGAGTTTAATGATTCATATACTCTGATAACATTATATAATTCTTTAGTAAGAACTGTGCTAGAGTACTGCTGCACAGTTTGGAATCCGTATTACTCAAATTCATCTAAAAGAATAGAAAATGTACAAAGAAATTTTACGAGATATGTTTTTTTTAAATTAAATTGGAGAATTACCAGACCTTCCTATGAAACCAGATGCTTATTATTTGGAATGAAATCACTGGAAACTCGAAGAAAATATTTTTCTATTATGTTTGTCAGGGACATTATAACCAGGCATATTAAATGCCCGCCGCTTATAAACTTATTTTATGAAGGTACTGCACCTTCAAGAGTTACACGTGAACGTTATATTTTATATGAACATATAAAAACAGTTTCATCACAGAAACTATGGTCGCAATGAACCCATCTCCCGTTGCATCAGAGAAGCTAATTTAGTATGCTCTAGAGTGGATTTTGATATGAATTGTTCGAGAAATATTTTTAAGTCAATTGCTCTTAACCAAATTTAATTATATTGTATTATAATTCTTTATTATCGTTTATTTAAGTTATTTATTTAACTATTATATGTGCTTAGATATTTATTGTATAAACCTGTTTTGTATTACCCACCTACAGTTAAATGTATAATTGTTTATAAGTCTGTAGGAGTCAAAAACTCCGATTGATGAAATGAAATAAATAAATAAATATATGTTTATATGATATGAGTTTTAATATATTTTCTTTCATTTGTCTTCTTTTAAGAACATTTCGTTGACGAAATAAAAGATAAATATTCAGTTTCACTTGATTCATCTGTGTACTTATTCAAATCTTTTATGATAAAAGACACAGAAGTTTGTCTAATTTTTAACAGATTTCATAACAGATTTTGGCATGCTGAATACCAGAAATGCTATTCGTAAAAGATTTTTTCTATGTTCGAACGTTTGACAGTTCATAAAAGTTTTATTAGCAGATTTTATAACAGATTTTAGCATGCCGAATACCAAAATTATAATTCATAAAAGATTTGTTGACAGCTCAAACTTTTGTATGGAAATTCATAACAGAATAACAGAATAGAAGAATAAAAGATCTCGCCTATTAGGCCTAATTATATCTGAAGATTATATTTCTTTAACTCTGTGTTCAAATTATGTCGTGATTATTCATTCCTTGCCATAATCTCATCAGGTAAATCACGTCATTTGATTTTAGCGATAAACGCAGTGGAAAAACTGGAAGAGGCAAAACGGCAAGAATACAAAAGGAAGCGCAGATATTGGGTCAATC
Organism: Chrysotoxum bicinctum; assembly: GCA_911387755.1. Lineage (NCBI taxonomy): Eukaryota > Metazoa > Arthropoda > Insecta > Diptera > Syrphidae > Chrysotoxum > Chrysotoxum bicinctum. Next base: position 34,532,635 of record OU426988.1, read on the forward strand.
CATTTTTGAGCAAAAGAGATTTGTACGTCCTTGAAAAACATTTGATCCAAGACATAATTGAATAGTCCCACAAGCATGAAAAGTCTCTAAATGCCCTAATTAATTTAAAAAAAAATAATCAAAATACTTACTATCTTCAATGTATAATTCTTTTAATGTTAATTTTGGCCTGCAAACAACCAAACAACATTATATATGTACTTCAACAATCAGTAAATGGTAGAAAAATTACATCTTGGCTTCACAGGACGTAATTTCTATACGAAGTGAAAACATAACATGAGTTTGTCAATTAAATGAAGGAATGTTACATGAAAATGTGGGAATCGGTGTCAAGACTCGACGCCTTGTGAGAAATTTGTGTCTATTGAAGTTGGGGTGTCACGAAACGTCAAAATTTATATCTGCATTTATTTCTTCTACGAAGACAAGAAATAAATAGAAAATATTACGCCGCACCTCCATTAGCAATATTTATTTCTGACATTATATCAGACACTATCTGAAGTTTATATTTCTTTAACTCTGTGGGAAAATTATGTCGTGATTATTCATTCCAAAACGGGAAGAATACAAAAGGACCTTGAAGAACATTGCTCCAAGACATAATTGAGTAGTCCCACAAAAGCATGAAAAGTCTCTGAATGCCCTAACTAATTTAAAAAAAATTAATCAAAATACTTACTATCTTCAATGTTTAATTCTTTTAATGTTAATTTTGGCCTGGAAACAAACAAACAACATTATATATGTACTTCAACAGACAGTAAATGGTAGAAAAATTACATCTTGGCTTCACAGGACATAATTTCTATACGAAGTAAAAACATAACATGAGTTTGTCAATGAAATCATTGTATATATATTTGAATAGTACTCTCATGGAACACGATTTTAAGTTACCTTATTGTGCCGCAAAATCGTAAGTGTGGCTATGTTAACCAGTGCAGAGTTGACGTGGAAGGAGAAAATATAAGCAACAGAAGAGACGAGGTATAGAGATATATTTATTCTGACAACAATAAAGAGGGTAAGGGAGAAAGTCTTATCTGCGTTTCTTTTTGCTGTCAGAATCAATTGTAGGTAGTTATATAAAGTTTTATATGCCATGCGCGAGATGAATACAAGCAAATAGTATTGAGAGTGTATGAGAGTTTTTGTGAATTTTGTTTCATTACTCATACAATCTGGTTTGCTTACATTTCGATGCGATTAATCTGCGAGGTTGCCATTTTATCCACTTTGTAATTAGATCTAGAGGAATTTGAACTTAATAAACTCAAATGGTTTTATTTCGTTATGGTAACAAAAATAATTTTATAATAATTATATGCAGTGGGTAGATAGATAGTGGCAATTGTATTTTTTTTGTAATTAATATAGATATGAACATACACAGTTAGAAAACTATTTCTTTAAGAAAATCTTATAGGTAAGTACCTATATTTTTATTAAAGAAAATAGCTTTTGCATAGTATGTAGGTACATACCCATAGAAAATTGTATGAAATTAAAATAATAATTTTTGAAGGTATCGAATTTTCCAAACCAAAAAAAACATTTGTTTTTCCAAAAATGAAAAAAAAAATTTATTTATCAAGTTTGAAAAAAATCGAGCTTGGGGTTTTCGAAATATTGAGTTTTCAAAAAAAAAATTTGAAAAATAGTTCTTCATAACTTAAAAACTAAAAGAGATAGAAAGAAATGGAGTATACCATTCGAAGAGCATGTTTGATTTATAAAAACTGCATTTCTAACTAAATTTCGCCAAAAATGTTCTTTTGAACAAGATATAACTCAGACGACAATATGCACAGAAATAATTTTATTTTATCCCAAAAAATACGTAATCGCCAAAAAAAAGTATTGAAAGTATTGACCTTGAAAATATTTGCCTACAGAAAATAACAACTACCAAATCCCCACACACACCTACATCCTACTCCAATATACATAGTATGTGCCTTTGTTCTCCTATTTTATATACAGTATTCCTATTGCTGACATGTATGTCTATCTGTTAAAACTCTGCCATAGGCATCTCTGCTAATTTAGTAATTATGGTGCCGCTTGGTTCGCCTTAGTGATGTGTACCTCATTCATGAGGCAATACAAAATGTCCCATACACCAATCTGAAATGTCCCATCACCTCAAAACGAAAAAATGTATTACCTCACACCTCACCACAAAACCAACGAAAAATATTTCTCTTTACTCTTTCATGGAAAAAAAACACTATATTCGTATCGAGCATCTCACTCATCGGCCTGATACTAAGACTGAGACTGATGCAGAATGAAGTTGTATTGTAGTTAATTGTATGAAAGGAGGAAATAGGCCTCAAACTCTCAACCCAACAAAGATCAAACCAATGGAAATAGAATGAGGTTTGTGGAAGATGAGGATTTTAAATGAAATGAATGAATGTGTTGTGAGTTGAGTTGTTGTCTTGTTGAGTACTTTTTACTCAAACGTCCCATTCAAACAAAATTCGTGACATTGTCGCAGGCTGGGTTTTTGTATCAGACTGGAACTTTGTACCAGGATGGGACTTTGTACCAGGCTAGGACTTTGTACCAGGCTGGGACTTTGTACCAGACTAGGACATTTGTCATTTAGGATTGAGGAATTGAGTTCTTTTGCATCTGTTTGAGGGGACAAAATGAGAAGAGGTAATGAGTGGGACTTATGAATGAATGAATGTTGCACTGACTACAATGTAACAAACAATGAAGATAGGTATGAAGCATTATCGAAAATTATACAATCAAAGGGTTAAAAAAGGAAGGAGGTTTTTTTTACAGTTTGGAGTAGGAGGTTTTGTTAATTTTTGAAGGAGTAGGAATTTTCGTTTTTGATGTGCAAATGCAAGTGCACTCCTTTTATTTGTATTTGTTTTGTTTTTAGTGTTAGAAAAAAAAGACTAGGGTTTAGAGATCAAGATCAAATATGAGAATTGAAAAAAAAAATCAATCAATCAATTGTACTGAGCTTGCGTACGTGAAGAGTCATTAGTGTTGTATTTAATCCAGTGTCCTGTAATCAAATTTGTTCGAAAAAAAAGTGATCAGAACAGGTCTTAACAGAAGAAAAATGTTGAGTGGGAAGAAAGTAGGACAAATTTTGTTTTTAAATGCAAAAATGTAATGATGTATTTTTTTAAACTTATTAGATTCAATTTATTTTGAATGTGATAACATATTTGTTTTTTTGTTAAAAAAATATCTTTTTGTGTTTATACTTTTATTAAATGCTTTTGTTTTCTTTAAATAACTTAAATAAAATTTAAAAACACTTTTTCTTTTAAACTTTTTTTTTAGGTTAATTTTTTTATTATATCTTTTTATATTTACTTATTTAAAACTTTATTTCTGTTAAGAACTAACACTTTTTTAATTTTGTTTTTAAATATTTTATTTTAAAATAAAGTGTTTTGTATCAAGGATATTTAATTAAATATATTATATTTATTGATATTTAATTTTTGTAACCCTTTTATTTAATGCAATTTTAAAAACTGTTTTTGGAAAAAATATATAGTATTAAAAAAAATACGCATTGTTTAATTTCGAATTTCAAAATATCCATTTAAATAGGTATGTACCATGGGACATTTGAGGTGGGACAAAGTACCACCTCATTTCAAAAAATGAGTACCTCATACAAACTCATTTCAAATTCGTGTCCTACCCATCACTAGTTCGCCTAGTCGCGTTCCTATTCATGATAGTACTATTCAAATATATATACAATGATGAAATGAAGGAATGTTACATGAAAATGTGGGAATTGGTGTCAAGACTCGACGTCTTGTGAGAAATTTGTGTCTAGTGAAGTCACAAGTCATGAAACGTCAAAATTTATATCTGCATTTATTTCTTCTACGAAGACAAGAAATAAATAGAAAAAATTATGTCTAAAAATAACAAAAATCAAGACATAAGGGGGCTCCACAAGAAATATTGGCTACATGACACATTTACTGCAATCATTTATTTCAAGTGGAGGCTCAGTGTAAAGAAAAAAGACAAGACATAATTTAAAATTTACAAACCCAAGGATAAAAAGAGACGGGCTTATAACACTGCTGTCACTAAGATCCGTATCGTTTTATTTTCAAGAGATGATCCCAGATCCAGATCCAGATATATTTGTAAATAATAAAACGCACTTAATAATCTTCTTATATACATGAATAAAATCTGATAGTAAAAACGGATACTATATGTGAATTTTTTTTCTTATAAATAAAAAAATACTATCTACAAGATGTAGGAAAGATTTGTTATGCTATCTAAAAAGAGCGAAAAATATTAAAATAAACAGAGTACGGAGAAAAAAAGAAAGAAATTGAATTTACAACAACAAATTTGAGTGACTAATAAAAATGCTAATCCTCAGGTGACAATTGATAAACAATAAAACTTTAATTGGATGGGATCGGTAGCGTCATTCGTAGGGCATTGGCTTCTGAAGACGGCAGGTCTGGTTTCAAATCTCAGTCAATGCAAACAAAGGTTTTGCGATTAAACTTGAAAGTATAAACGCTAAGCACCACTAATAAAGGAGTCTGATGATCGGCTTGGCACCCGTGAAATAGCTACAACTCTAGCCAAATAAAAACACACTTCGTGGTAGTTCATTAAAGTTATTGTTTTTATATTCAAAAACCATAAATATATGAAGAAGCCTTGCAGGCACAACTGCACGTATGTAATCATACAAAAGCCCCTTCAATTAAAAAACAAGGTTTTCGAAAATATATTATATTAAATAATTTTGGATTTAAAAAAGGAAAATTTAATTTCGATTCGATTGGATATCTCAAAAATGGATCAGTATTTTTGAGATTTTGTTTTTATTTTACCATAGTAACAACTTAAATTTGGCATACTAATATTTTTTCTTAAAAATGTTTTAAAAATTTAATATGCAAAAACATATTTTTTTAAAAAACCACTACAAAGATTTTTATTTTTGTTCTTGCATAAATTCATATCACAACAACAAGAAAATGTTTGAAAAGAGCCAAGTTTTCATATGTAGAAGTACCCTTTGGCTCGCGCACATTCAATTTTTAGTTGCACAACTGTTTGGTTGCTTGTAGAAAACAGATGAACTATTTGGTTGAATGTCCGCGCAGGTGCATATAATTATATGTTGCACAATTTAGCGAACTCATTTTGGACAATCGTTTAGTTTGTGTCAAAACACAAACTTTTTAGTTGATCGAACCGAGCAGTTTCGAAACTAAAAATTGAATGTGTGCGCCCAGCCTTAGCATTGTTCAAGTCCAAAGGAATCATCTCCTACCACTCTTTAGACTGCTTTTACACGAAAGCGATTTTTAATCTTTGTTTCTCTTTTGGAGTCATCTTCCGCTTTGTGTAACCCCGCCACCACACACGTCTCTCTCCTACGGGCTTAAAAATCGCAAGGTTATATTGCTTCGTTTAAAAGCAGTCTTACTCAATATAGTTTAGCGAAGATCACTGAGTAAACGCTGAACAGAAAATGAAAAATGAAAAATTTGCAGCTTACCAACCTTAGTAATTTCTTCTACCACGCAACCACATTTGTTTGTCACTGGCAGGCTTAATAATCGCCAGGTGATATCACATCGTTAAAAAGAATATTAGCAAACATCGAATTGACTATGTAAATCGAACAACAAGAATATTACAAGAAAGCGAGAGCGAAAACTCTGTAATTTAACCAATCCCACCAAATACATTCCTCACCAAGATTCTCAAAAATCGAAGTGACACTGCATCGTTTAAAAGCAGTTATTCTGTTTCTTTTTCACACCATTCCTCAAACAACACATTGTATATATATTTTAATAGTACTCTCATGAAGAGGAACGCAACTAGACGAACCTAGCGGCACAATAATTACTAAACTGTGACTAGCAGAGGTGCCTGTGGCAGAGTTTTAACAGATAGACATTTAATACATAACAGCAATAGGAATACTGTATATAAAATAGGAGAACAAAGGCACATACTATGTATATTGGAGTAGGATGTAGGTGTGTGTGGGGATTTGGTAGTTGTTATTTTCTGTAGGCAAATATTTTCAAGGTGAGGTTTCAATACTTTTTTTTGGCGGTTACGTATTTTTTGGGGATAGAAGAAAATTATTTCTGTGCATATTGTCGTCTGAGTTCTATCTTGTTCAAAAGAGCATTTTTGGCGAAATTTAGTTAGAAATGCAGTTTTTATAAATCAAACATGCTCTTCGAATGGTATACTCCATTTCTTTCTATCTTTTTTAGTTTTTAAGTTATGTAGAACTATTATGTTCAATAAACCACTTTATTAAACATTTGAGTTCGACTACAGCTAAACGGCTCGGCCGATTTTCTTCAAACTTGGTAGATATGGCTTTTAATTTTTTCCCCCCGGATGAATAAATTTTAAAAACTGGTCTATATCTATTTTAATTTTATACAATTTTATATGGGTATGTACCTACATACTATGCAAAAGCTATTTTCTTTAATAAAAATATAGGTACGTACCTATAAGATTTTCTTAAAGAAATAGTTTTCTAACTGTGTATGTACATATCTATATTAATTACAAAAAAAATACAATTGCCACTATCTAACTACCCACTGCATATAATTATTATAAAATTATTTTGGTTACCATAACGAAATAAAGCCAATTTGAAATTATTTAGTTTTCAAAAACGAAATAAAACCATTTGAGTTTATTAAGTTCAAATGCCTCTAGATCTAATTACAAAGTCGATAAAATATGGCAACCTCGCTGATTAATCGCATCAAAATGTAAGCAAACCAGATTGTATGAGTAATGAAACAAAATTCACAAAAACTCTCATACACTCTCAATACTATTTGCTTGTATTCATCTCGCGCATGGCATATAAAACTTTATATAACTACCTACAATTAATTCTGACAGCAAAAAGAAATGCAGATAAGATTTTCTCGCTTACCCTCTTTATTGTTGTCAGAATAAATATATCTCTATACCTCGTCTCTTCTTTTGCTTATATTTTCTCCTTCCACGTCAACTCTGCACTGCTTAACATAGCTACACTTACGATTTTGCGACACAATAAGTTAAATTTTTTTCGTGTTACATGAGAGTACTATTAAAATTTATATACAATGGTGTCAGTTTTTTTTTTTCAATGATCAACTCTAACCTCAAACAATTATTCAGGTTGTCTTTGTAATTTATAGTGATGGGTAGGATACGAATTTAAAATGAGTTTGTGGTGAGGTACTCATTTTTCGAAATTATGTGGTATTTTGTCTCACATTAAATGTCCCATAGGACATACCTATTTTAATGGGCATTTTCAACAAAAAATTCAATTTTTCAATGACGTCTCTGCAATTCTAATGATCATGACATTTGAATCAAACATACAAAGTTATATACATATGTATGTACCTAGATACGTACATATGTTATGTAGGTATACAAAAATATATTTTTTATTCTCTTTTCATATTCTTCTTCTCAGGCGACATGCAAGACACGACAAACGAGAGGCGACTGAAATTTGAAAATCGCTCATTACGAAATAGACAAACACTGGCACAAAAGACACTTAAAAAATAAAACATTCCCTTTTATAAAAAAAATATTTAAAATGAATACTCTTAAGTAATGTCAAATTAAAAAAACTAAATACAAACATGAGGTTCAAAGCCTAAGTAAATAAGGCCGGCAATTCACGACACAAAATAACGGCGCAAACTGACATTTAACTCAAGTGAAACTTGAGCAAAAATATTAAAATTGTTTTGATTTTTACGCAGTTAACTGCACAAATCGCACAAACAACCCCATTCACAACACAACTAAACTGCGCAAACCCCCTTTAGGGGCCAGTTATAGCTCATCAGAAAAGTACATCAGAAAAAATTTTGTCTTCCAAATTTGACCATATTACAACTCGATTTTGAGTAAAATTTGAATGCAATTAGACGAATACTTGCTTGGACTAATTTTTACAAAAAAGAATTACAACATTTTGTTGCTAAATTTACTCAGAAAATTGATTTAAATATTTTTTCTGATGGAATTTAATTTTTCTGAACAGCTGATTGCCAAAACTCAAAATATATTCCATTTCGTTTTTCTTTTGTGTTCCGATTTTTTTCTGTTCCGAATGCATCAGAAAAATTTTTTCTGATGATAAAAATTTTTTCTGATGATATGACAGCAAAAAATTGTTTGTTTTCTGACGTAAAATTATTGGTAGCTATAACCGGCCATGAGAAAAATGTTTTAGATTTCGATTGTTTCAATTTTTCTGATGGACTTTTCTGATGAGCTATAACTGGCCCCTTAGTTGTTATCTCTACCGCTAGGTGAATTTCGTTTCGTTCCTCTTCATGAGAGTACTATAAAGTTAGTATACAATGAAAGCAACATTGTATATAAGCAATGAAAACGCAGCGCAAGGACCTCAAGCTAGCCCTAAACGACGAACATGCTCGCCGAACTTGTTCGTTTGCGTTATCCCCTACACGGCGAACACATTTGGCGAACATTCATTTCGTGTTGATTCTTCACAGAGTAAGCATGTGCGACGCACAGTGGGTCCTGTTGGTACTAAGCAATCTCAAAATTCAGAGTCTTGTTAAAAATGCTAAAAACTGTTATAAATAGATACTAACTGCTTCTGAAAATGAAAATATTAGTAACAATGAATATAGTTCTGACTTTTAAAAATAAAAGAAAACTGCACACAATTAAAACTTCTGCATGTTTAATGAAAAAGCAATGACACAGACAACTTAAATGTACCGTAACTTGGCCGTTAGACAGAGACGAAAGATAATACTGTGTTATAATATTTGTTATAATATTTATATTGGTTAGGCATTTTTATTTTGTTTTTATTGACAAAAATTGAAAACCGTATTTTGAGCACTATTATGTATGAAGAGGACCCACTGTGCAACGTTCACGGTAAAAATAAGATTTGCTCGCGAACATGGCCCTACACGACGAACATCGAAGCCAACGAACATGAGAAAATCGAAATTTTTCGCCAACAGCGAGCGGCTCGCGAACCAGCCCCTACACGACGAAAACATGGCGAGCACGAACAAGTTCAGCGAGCATGTTCGTCGTCTAGGGCTAGCTTCACTCAACGAACACATCCATTTTGCGCATGCAGAATCCAGCAATTCAGCAAGCACCTTTCAACATCGAACAAAAAACATAGATTTTCTATTTAGACGTTTCAGTTCAGTTTCAGTTCGTTTTTCATCCATTGTATATATATTTTTATAGTACTATCATGAATAGGAACGCGACTAGGCGAACCAAGCGGCACCATAATTACTAAACTGCGACTAGCAGAGGTGCCTATGGCAGAGTTTTAACAGATAGACATTTAATACATGTCAGCAATAGGAATACTGTATATAAAATAGGAGAACAAAGGCACATACTATGTACATTGGAGTAGGATGTAGGTGTGTGTGGGGATTTGGTAGTTGTTATTTTCTGTAGGCAAATATTTTCAAGGTCAATACTTTCAATACTTTTTTTTGGCGATTACGTATTTTTTGGGATAGAAGAAAATTATTTCTCTGCATATTGTCGTCTGAGTTCTATCTTGTTCAAAAGAGCATTTTTGGCGAAATTTAGTTAGAAATGCAGTTTTTATAAATCAAACATGCTCTTTCGAATGGCATACTCCATTTCTTTCTATCTCTTTTAGTTTTTAAGTTATGAAGAACTATTATGTTCAATAAACCACTTTATTAAACATTTGAGTTCGACTACAACTAAACGGCTCGCCCGATTTTCTTCAAACTTGGTAGATATGGCTTTTAATTTTTTCCCCCCGGATGTTTTTTTCCTTGGAATTTTTTTTCGAAATTTCATAAATATTTTTTTTCTCAAAAACTGTCCCACAGATTTAAAAAAAAAAGAAAAAAAAATTCATTTAGTTAAAGCTAGGTAATGGTTGAAATAAAGCCAATTTGGAATTATTTAGTTTTCAAAAACGAAATAAAACCATTTGAGTTTATTAAGTTCAAATGCCTCTAGATCTAATTGTTGGAGATACATTTACACCACGTCGTACACTTGGTATTCACTGTGTTTTTGAAACACTTTATAAGTTGTACTTAGAATAGTACACAATCAAAATTCATTCTAAATAATGTAATATAATTATTTTCATTCATCAATATTCTGTTCTCGAGTAATAAACTATTATTTCTTATATTGTTTTAATTGAGCCGTTTATATTTCTACACTAATTACAAAGTGGAAAAAATGTAAACAAACCAGATTGTATGAGTAATGAAACAAAATTCACAAAAACTCTCATACACTCTCAATACTATTTGCTTGTATTCATCTCGCGCATGGCATATAAAACTTTATATAACTACCTACAATTGATTCTGACAGCAAAAAGAAACGCAGATAAGATTTTCTCGCTTACCCTCTTTATTGTTGTCAGAATAAATATATCTCTATACCTCGTCTCTTCTTTTGCTTATATTTTCTCCTTCCACGTCAACTCTGCACTGCTTAACATAGCTACACTTACGATTTTGCGGCACAATAAGTTAACTTTTTTTTCGTGTTACATGAGAGTACTATTAAAATTTATATACAATGTCATGAGAGTACTATAAAGTTTGTATACAATGAAAGCAACATTGTATATAAGCAATGAAAACGCAGCGCAAGAACCTCACTCAACGAACACATCCATTTTGCGCATGCAGGATCCAGCAATTCAGCAAGCACCTTTCAACATCGAACAAAAAACATAGATTTTCTATTTAGACGTTTCAGTTCAGTTTCAGTTCGTTTTTCATCTGCTTCTGATCTGCAATGGAGAGAAAATGGATGTGAGAACGCGTGCATCGTTCGAAAGAAAAAACAGAAAATAACTTCAATTTCAACATTTTACAGTGAAAAAGTAACAAAATACAAGTTATAAACATTCATTCTTCTTTTCTCTTCGTTTTGATTGCTCGGAAGTATCATTGAAGTACGAAAAAAACATTAAGTAAAACCTGAAACTGAATACAAGAAAGAATTTACAAAAAACCAGTGCAGTGAATTTTCAACCCGACACATAGTTTTTTCCTACGTCTCCCCATCTCTGTCCGTTTCCCTAATCTATCTATCTATACACCTCGCACGACAAAATTCAATACATATAGATTTATGAAGCAAAAAGTGATTTAATAAAAGAAAAGCTTACAAAATGAAGAAAAAAATATATCAATTGCAAGCGGTGTAGCAGCAGAAGTGAGGTGAAGAAAAATTATATCAAAATCAGCAGTTTTTTTTGTAATCTGTTAAAAAGTATCCAGTTTTATATGTGAACAAAGTGAATGGTGTGAACGGGCGCGCGAGAATTAATTTAAATTGAAATAATTTTAAAGTTTTCACTTGCCGAAGTTTTTTCTCGCAAGTCGAGTCTTATATGGTGGAAGAGAAAGAATAGAAGTTGATAACAAAAAATATCTAAAAAGTTAAAGTGTTAGTTGAAGGGAGATAAAAGAGCGCAAAAGAAGCAAGACGGAGCAGGAGAAATAATCGTTCATCGTCGGATCGAAATCTGCTTAATTTCTTGAATTAAAAAAAAGGAATTTATTTTTGCTTATTCTACGGAAAACGCGTGTGTTGTTGAGTGTTCGTTGGACGTTGCTCGCTCGGTTTCATGGATGTCTTCCCTTGTCAAAGTCAGTGTAATTTATTTTTAAAGCTGTATTGTTTTATTTTGATGGTTAAGTTAAATTATGACTAGGTAATTATTTAAATTAAATAAAATGTGAAAAGTTTTGGTGGGTAGCGAGGATTTTGGAGTTTTTTTTTTCTTTTTCATTTGATTATTATTTTGGGGGGAATGGTGGCAGAGACAGCAGACATTTTGGGTACTTATTCTAAGTATGGTTGTGTGTATATATATATATATATAAGAAAAATGATTATGGTAAGAGTGTGTCCGTGCGCGCGCGATTTATTGCTGAATGTATGATAGTGTGTGTGAATATAATGTATGGGTGTGTGTATGTTTTATGTACAACTATAAGCAGCAGAGGCTTTCAAACTATTTTCAATTTTTTCTTGGACATGCGATGAATATAAAAACAAAACACAAACTGAGCGAAAACGAAGAAGATAAAAAAATTCCCGATGATGACTTTAGTGCAGCGCAGCGAGTTTCTTATTTTTTTTTCTGTCTGGCTGTGTGCTGTGTTGTATTTTTGTTAGAAAACTTTAACGCATACACATCCACTCTTGGTGTTTTTATTGCACAATTTAAATATTTATTTAAAAACAAACATGATTTAGTTTGTGAGAAGGTCTTTCAAGTTATTTTATTCGACTAGAATTTTAGTTGAAGGAATTTTATAATAAAAAGGTGTTTTGTCATTTTTCTCGCTCTCCCCATTATTTTTTTTAACTATCTCCTATTACACTGTTGCGGTTTGTCTAATATTTTTTGTGTATGTATACATATGTTTTGTAACACTGGGTGGGTATTTAATGCGACGACTTGGGTGAGATGGGGGCGGGCAGGAACGAAAACGATGATGATGATGAGGCGCATCGCCTCGACATCAACATCACGTATGCACAATGCACATGCATTCTCTGTTCTCACTCACATATTTGGATGCTATTTTTGTTTTTATGAAGGAAGATTGTATGCACTGGTGCTAAAGGTAGGATTGAGTTAGTGTTAGATGGAGGGAGTGAGGTGGCTTGGCCAAGAGCACAGTGGGATAGAAATGCAACGAAAGTTTATTAAAAGAAAATTTTCGTTTTTCATTGGGTACTTCAGATTTCAGAATCTAATCTGTACTCAAATGACAGATTGTGATATTGTCCCATTCTGATTTATAGCTTGTTTTGATATTGGATACCCTAAACATCAAAAGCTCTTTTTTATCTTAATGAACCATTTGCTTCGAAAACACAGCTTGGGGCGATTTTCCTTTAAGGTAGCACGCGCATAATATTGATTTTTTTTACAGTTAGCCAGTGGTCTTATTAGAACAGATTTAAAATATTAGAGTGAGGAAACACCGTTAAATCATAGAAATGTTTTATTTTTAATCTCACTTTTTTTTTTTTTTTGCAAGTGCTTTCTTGACTAACAGTACTGAAAGTGGTCAGTTTTCGATACTTAATACCTTTAAGGGTCTGAAAGTCGCGGGCAGCCGCCTATGTCAACAGTTTTTTAACTTAAAAGTACTGTGGGTTCAGAAACTTGCCTTTGATCAACAAATAGGTAACTTGCTTGCAAAATCAACAAAAAAGGAAAAATCCCCAATAATATCGAAAAATAGCCAGTCCCTGGTAATACTTAAACAAAGAGAAATGTCAAAATAAACAAAAAAAGTGCATTTTATAGATAGGTATGCAAATTGAGAAACTTTAAAAATTAATTAAAAATAGTCTTAAATGTTTCTTCACTTTAAAATTATTGTAGGTAGGTACCTATTTGTTATTAAACAGTGCTTCTCGGAAATAATTCGTGCTACCTTAAAGGAAAATTGAGCCCACAGCTTTAAAAACTTATTTGTTTTGATCAATTTTGAGATGGATACCTATATCTAATTATTATTATAGTGCCTATCAACATATCATTCCGGAACATTTTAATAGCCTCACACATAATTTATTTTTAAATCAATTGTTTTTTGTACTTTTTCCAAAGACATTCCAAATATATGTACATAGTTTCGAAAAATTAAGGGAACTTTATGAGATACCTATTTCTTTTGGATTCATTAGACTAGAATCATTAACGGAAAATTTTAAACGTTGCACGTTCAAGGAATAAAACCCACTATACTTAACAGAGTCGTTTAGTTGGGAGAATGTCTAACTTTTTTTATAATTTTAAACACGTTATACCTACAACTGTTCTAACTAATGTAGGTGGGGCTGGAAAAACATGCATTTTACTTATTAATTTTACATGAACGGGTATCAATATTATGATTTTAACAGAATAATAATACCTATGTGTTCATTTCTAAATCAGGTAGAAAATATATCGAAAACATAATTAATCCTTGTGCAATTTGTACTAAAAAAAGTAAAGAAATTGCAAGAAAACAACAACAAATACTTAAAAAATGGATAGGTACACATGAATTTTTTTAATTAAGTCACAAAAATAACAAAGTTTCTTACATTTTCCTGCTTTTTAATTTGTCTTTTTTATCATAGAAACTTGTTAACAAGAAAAAATAAAAATTTTCACAAAACATGAAAACACTAAACGACGTAGGTACACCGACTGAATTGAATTGAAAAATTAATAGAAGTAGTATTAGTAAACTTTATTGTGTTTTTTTTTTGTTACATTTATTTTCTTATACATATTACATAATAATTTAATTAGATACACTTGTAAAAATTGCTGATTTAGAATTGGCCAGGTCACACAGGGATTTTATGTTTGTTGTATTTCTCATTAAATAGATAATTATTGATTTAAGGACAAATATTCTACCTTGAGGCTAAAATACGGCTAGTCAAAGAAGACAATACAAGTTATATAGGTACATAAATAAATAAATTTGGTGGTGTAACAGCTCGAAGTGAACCAGGACCTAGTGACTTACAACTCTTAACCGTTCCTGTGTGCGTGTTACCAGGAACGGAGGGTACCTACAATTTTCAATTTGTCAATTCCAGCATGACAGTCCATTATGCCAAGGAGTACTACGACAATACAAGTTGCTTCTTAAAAAATTGTTTCATCTGTCATTCACATACGATATGTTTGTTTACGATTTTTGAAGATAAGTTACAAAAGATTAATTAATTTTCATACTATATTTTCAACCTGATTTAGAAATTAACACATATCTACCTATGTACATATTACTATTCTTTTAAAATCATAAAATGCATACCGGTATATATAAATTTGATTAGTTAAATCAATGTTTTTCCGACCCATTTTTGCTTTTTTCTTATGGGAAATACATTGAACGTCAAATCGAAAAAATCTCCAATTGAAGGTTTACGCACTGACTGCCGTGGCTCCATGTGTCAATATATACAAAGATAATACCTACTTACATACAAATTTTGATTGTTTATATGGTATTTACATTATTCAGATTGTAAATGCAAAAAATATTGCAAATGGAAAATAAGAATTCAATTTTGTTGGGTGCAAATTTATTTGGCTATATTCGTACATGCATACATAGATAAGTAGGTATGTACATTTATTTGTAAATACAAATTTGTTTCTCCATCGCGGCCGCAGTATTGCAAAATAAAGATCGTAGAGCACTTTTATACGATTGTTTCGCATTTCTAATAGGTATTAAGTCTATTTACAAAGCACATATAAAAAAAATCAAATTAAACATCAGTAAACATTTTTACTTCGATTTGTTTTTGTATAAAATAACCATTGTCAGTAGGGATAAAGTATAATTTTAAAAGATAAAGTTAAACGAGCTCTTAAACGTTAAAGTATAGTTTATGTCGTTTAAAATTAACAAAAAGTCGGTTCCCGTTTTAAACACAATATTTAAAGTCGACTGCCATTCTATCTTTATTTTAGTTAAATGAAAACCAAATAATTTTTTTTGAAAAGTACTTTTTTTTTATTTACTATAGCTTACAAAATTATTTAAGTACTTTTTACTACCTCCCTTAATTAACTAAAATGATGTAATTAAGTATATCATAAACACGAGAAATAAACTGATTGTCAACCCCGATAGCTTTCCAATGATTGTTAGTTGAGGCTATTCTAATGTTAAAAAAAATGCATATTAAGATAAATTCATACAAAACTAGCTCAAAAAGTCAAAAAGCTTAAAAAAAAAATTGTGTGTACTGACGTACGCGCGGTAGAAGTAAAACTTCTTTTCCGTTAAGCAAAACCTTTGTAAGTTTCTAACCTACAAACGTACAAACATGTTGCATTCTAAAAACATGTCGCTGTCATTGACTGATAACGTGTCGTTTTGACCTGTCACTGACAGCTGCATACCACCAACCCCGGAAAAGAAGTTTTACTTCAAAAAATGTTAAATATCTTAATCTGAGAAACTCGCTCTTACCTAGTCACCAAATAGCATATTTCCTTCTATCCAAGATAACGGCTTTGAGTTGGTTTTTATTGGTAATTTTTGATTCTCAAACCCTTTTCCCCAAATAATCCCAAAGATGCTCAATGGGATTAAGGTCTGGGGATTGGGGAGGATGAGGCAATGTTGATTTAACATTATAGAACAGCCACTCTTTTACTATCCTTGACGAATGTTTGGGGTCATTGTCCTGCACTAACAAAAAGTCGTCTTAAGCCAATTTTTAAAGCGCTGGCTTTCAAATTTTCCCTTAAAATTTGTAAATATTTGTTTTTATCCATTGTTGTATCTATAAAAACCAAATTTCCCACACCATTGCACCCCATAGCTCCCCAGACCATAACATTTCCGCCTCCATGTTTCACCGTTGATTGCAAATTCTTCACATCTAATGCTGTGTTTGGTTTCCTCCATACAAATCTGCGACCGTCGGACCCGAATACGTTAAACTTGCTCTCGTCGAGAAATAAAACATTCTTCCAGAAATTATCTGTTTTCAAAACGTATGCTTTTGCATAGTTCAAACGTTTTGAAACGTTTGCCTTTGAAATATAAGGTTTTTTTTTAATGGGGTTGGCCGTGGCGCGATGGATGAGTGCTCGCCTGTGAACCTCATGATCACAGGTTCGATCCCTGCCGTCGTCTATGTCGTTTTAATTCCATTAAAAACCTTCTAAAAATTGTCATCAATGGGTTGCTGGTTTACTCATTACATGTTGTTCAGGCATAACACTAACAACATGTAATTGAGTTAAACTAGTATGCCCAACAAAGATGAACACGAATAAAATAATGTGAATTATAAGCGACATAGAAATAAGACACGGCATTCTCCGCTTTAGTTCAGCCGCCATCCCTGGAGATAAAATATCTGAGACAACAACCTTCAGTCTCAGAACATCGTGCCACACATCTTTCCTATCCTTCTTTCTCTTCCGTAACTTCACGCTCGCGCTGTGTTGAAACATTTAAAGGGTAATCATAATCCCTTGAGCGCGGGTAGATTATAAAAAAAAAAAAAAAAAAAAAAAAAAACCGTGCGACCATTATATCTCTTTGAATGCAAAAAGTTCCGAACAATTTGAGGGTTAAGCGATATTCCATGATTTGCTTTAATGTCATCAGCTATTTTTGGAGCACTTAATTTGGGATTATCCTTTACCATTCTTTCAATTTTCCGCTCCATATGATCATCCAAAATTTTCCTTCGACCTCTTCCTGGAGCCACTTCAAAACTTTTATTTTTCAAATAATTTTTTAAAACATATTGAACTGTTGATCGTGGTCTACCAATAGTTGCTGATATCTCAGCGTAACTTTTTCCATCGTTTCTAAGTTTAAGAATAAGTTTTTTTACCTCAAGAGGAACTTTTTTATGCGTAGCTTCCATTTAAAAAAAAAAAACTTCACAAAACTAAAAAGAGAGCAGTGTACGTACATTTGTTTGATGTACGAACAATTGTTTGGCATTCCTGGAATAATTCTACTAACAGTAAAAAAAACACATGAAGCAAAACTCTAATATTTTGTTGCATATACTATTATACATAATAATTTTATCGAATAAAGTCGATAAGCTTACATCTTTGGTGGTAAATTCATAATATAAAGGAAACACGTCTATTTTCAATTGCTGTACATGCAATTTTTTGATGTAGTGTAGCTATTCATGCTTATTTTGACATTCTCATGAATAGTCTATTCGTTAGAATGATTCTATTCCTTCGAATGAACTTTCTTAATTTTGAGATTCGAACGAATAACATTCATTTGCGAAAGATAGCATAAAATGAACTTCAAAAAAGATTCATTTTCATTGTCAACTGTTAGACATTTACTATATTTCTATTTGAATTAGTATGACCGTTTTACATTTTTTTTGTTTCTAAACATTTTATAGATGTTGGATAAATAATCAAGAAACAAAATAAATAATACACTTTTTCATTATAAAGTAAAGTTTAACCATAAAGAACTACATATTTATTACATTTTTTGTGTCAACTCAGCTGTTTTGAAACTATTCTTAAAAAAAATAAGTTGTTCATGACGCGTTCTAAATTTTTATTTTTTTTCGTATACACTTGGTCACACTAAAATATCAAAAACAAAAGAGAAGTGTTTGTGAAATGTCAAAACCAAAAGGTGAAATCTTTGTTTATTTGTAATTGTTTTGTTTATTGTTTAATAATTTAAATTTCTTGGATAAAAACATAAAATAATAAATAAAAATATGGCATTTGTGTTGTTTATAAATTAAAATGGTGTTGAAGAAGTGCAGAGGAGAAGGATAGTGGATGCTTTCTTTTTTTCCGTATCAACGCGGGTGGTAAAAAAAAAACCTTTGCTACCTCCGGGTTTTCTTCCATTATTTTAATAAACTTCTGCTTTTGTTCGCGGTTTGTCCAGTTGGAATGCGACCTTTTAACATAAAACAACAAAAAAAAATAATAAAAGTAATTTATTTTCCATGAAATAATTAAAAACTTACATGTTTTGTTGTTTACTCGACAGAAAAATTCAAACGACACAAAAATGACATTTAATTCTATTCTTTCGAATGTCAAAATTGAATTAGCTTTCGCAAATGAATGAACTTTCTATGGATTGGGTGAACTTTCGATTTGTTCGATTAACATTCTAATCGCCGAGTCTCAAAATTAAGTTTCAACGAATTCGACTCACTTTCTAACGAAAGAGAATGTCAAAATAAGCACCATTATCCGATTTGTTTACAAAAAAAAAAACAAATCAATCATTTTTTTTTCGTATATCCAAGTCAAGTGATAAAATGCAATTAAGCCCGATTGTAAACGAAACAGCAGGTTTTAAATTGCAAAAACTTACATTACATAAAAGCGCAAATATAGTTCCATACATATCTGTATTTAAATATATTGGCGCAAAATTTTAGTTGAATTAGTACGATGTTAAAGCTGTATTAGTATGAAACTAGGTTAAAACGACGATTTTGCAATTTTTAATCGAATATAGCATCACACTTTCTCTACACTTTTATTAAAGTTAAAACCATCGAATATCTATTTTATTTTTTTACTATGGTGGTAACTTCATATGACTGACATTTCCAATCATCAAAAGGTCTGTTTACTTAGTTTTTTTACATGAACTGCCATTACTTTAGGTGTGTTCAGAAGCTATTTATTATGAAAATGGCCTTAGCACGATACTACATACATAGTTAGAAAATGTTTAAAATTAAAAAAAGAGTTAGTAATCTACTAAAAAGTTAGCAAATTGTTAAGTAGTATCATACTAATTCGTTAATACTAAGCTGTTTAAAATTTTGCGCCAGTTGTTTTTTTTTTTGTGTGATAAGTGAAGGTTGTTTTTTTTCACGCTTCTTAGTAATTCTGAGTGACTATAAGCGGATTTTACTCTACAATAGTGAGGAGACCTCCTTAAATGGGGTAAAATTAACTCAAAAATGTAAATGGAATGTGATATGATAATATTTGTCGTGAGAGGAAACAAAATGAGTCCTTTTTTAGGTCACACATTTTTTTGGGAAATATTTTTTTGAATAATAAATTACATAGTTCCTTTTAATAAATAATTCTTGTAAGCGTAATAGACATTGATCAACTTTATTTTGAAGTCTCAAAATATCAGGACGTAAGAACAAGAACAACAACAAAATGAACAAGCAGAAATTATATCCGTTATGTGCTGTGTCATAGCCTTCTTGGTTAGTGTTATTTGCTGTCAAACTGCCTAACATTTTAAATTCTACAGAAGTGGAAGCGACGAACAAATGTGTCACACGACTTTGACGAGACTCTTCGTGTCGACAAGACCTTATTTTAAAGTAATACCGCCCCACTGTATAGCCGGCAGCGGCTAAAAACTTTGAGAATAAAAACAAAATCGAACAAGCCGAAAACGAAGCAAAGAGCATAGAGCAGAAATGCGATGAATTTTTAAGAGTTCATTCAACTGCCAAAAACTAAATAATAATTAAAAAAGCGGGTGCGATTTTATTTTGACATTCTGCTTTTTTTTTCTATATTAAAATTTTTTGTTGTTACATTATTTTTTGTTTACCCTTTTATCATAATTCATCTCAAGGCTGTCTTTTAACGAAGCTGAGTAAACATTTTCATTTGACGTTTCAAAAATAGAAAACAAATAAAATAGACCGTATAGGTATGGAAGTAGATTAATATAATAATTCCGAGAGAGAGGGAGATATAGAAAGAGGAATATAGATTATTTATGTATTATGTTATGTAGTATTATGAAACCCCAACTCGTCGAATATGAAGTTATTGATTTTCCATTGCATACACTGGAATAGATGTAGGCATACACCTACGTAAGGGTGCCATACTTTTATCTATTAGTGACTACAAAAATTACGGTGAAGGTAAAGTAGAACAACAAATATTGAGGTAGGTTTTTGTATAATCACCAGACATTATATATTTGCATTAAAAAATTGTTTGTGCTGAAAATTATGCTGTCACATGAATAACTTTTTCAAAATAGGTAGAAGTCATGTATTTGCCTAAACTTTAAGGTAAATGTATTTGTAATGGGATAAATTTGATTTAGTTCAGGTAATTAGAGCAGTGTCATTTAATTAAGGGCATTGAATTTGGATATATACATATGGTACCAGTAATGTTTGGACACAATTTTCTCTCTTGTGGAATGTAACTTTCCGTTCATTGAAATTCATCATAAAAAACTGTAGGTATATTTTTGATGAATTCCAGAAAAAACTGAATGCAAAAATGTAGAGTTTTGAAATTCTTTACTTTTTTGTCCGACGACATCAAAGTCGCTTCAAAAAATCAATTTAAAAAAAAAAACGAAACGCACCTTGGAGTTGAGGTCACTTGAGCTTTTAATTGAATTTAATTCAATCACTCCACTTAAACAGAAATTACTTTCTATCTTCATTAAAAATTGATAACAAAGGAGTTCACACACAGCACGTGGAGAACCATGAGTGGCTTACAGATCTCAACTATTCCTGTTAGCGTGTCGGCGGCAAGTAAGAGGAGACCTCTGCCTGAACGGCTAAGATGAGAAGCAAGAGTGGTTCTTTGAGAAACTTCCTCGCAAGAGGCATTACCCCTGACAAAAACATTTTTTTTTTGCTTTAAGGTGGTGGTGGCTGAGAATCGAACCCAAATGTAGAATGTTTTTTTTTTTTTCATTTCGATTGATTTGTGAATCTAAAAGTGTAGATATTCGCAATTATTGTTGAACAGGTTCATTTTTAATTTGTGTTTCTTTTCAATTTAGAGATTTTCCTTAGCGAATGTGGAATGCTTTACCCGATCCAATATTTACCTCCTATTATGACATTCAGCCATTCAAAACCAATGTACATCGGTATCGCCTTTTATATCCTCTCCAACTTTCCTAAACGCTCGCACTGTGCTCAAACATTTTAAGGGTAGTCATAATCCCTTTAGTGCGCTTTATGGCTATGTATGTATGTACTGTACATATGTACATATGCATGCGGGCCGTGTTTTGGAAAGCTCTGATCTAAACCAGGGATATATCTCTCAAGTAAATACAAAATAATACCATATATCTAAGAATTAATTGGTTTGTCGGATTTATGTATCCCATTTACCATGTCACCTGTTTGAATAAGAAGCTTAAACTCTAGGGGATAATAAAAAAAAACTGATTCAAAATCTCTTATAATGCATACAAAATAACAAAACACCTTTTCATTCCCAATTCATCCATACATTAATACATTGCTATAGTTTCCTGCAACGACTCCTGATACAAGTGAGGGTTGTTCAGTATTTTAGTACATTCCGTTTGTTTATACAAATATGTGCAACACCCATTTGGTCAGCTGATTTTGACAGCTGTCTATGCGTGTTTATTGATCTTGTTTATCGAACCATAAATGTTAAAAAAAAACTCGTTAAACTTGTCCCAATTACTCTACAGGGAATAGTGATGTGTGATCCTGATCAGTATGACCTTCTGACCTACTCAAACAAAAATCTCTTATTTCATAAACCAGATTCATTTGTTGTTTCTATGTATACGTTGAACTGGTTGAACACAACAGAACTGTTGCAGGGAGCGCAGTTTTCCGCGCTTTATTTTAAATCCTATTGTCGTGTCTGCGACTGCAGCGTTTAGTATTTTAACTTTTCAAAGCATTTAAGGCGTGCATAGGAACACATTATGTACATTCAAATTCTAATGTTTGTACCTCCATAATCGTATTGTAGGTACTTATATTCCAGGTAAAACTATATTTCAAAATGAGAAGCTAAATGCTTTGTCCATTTTTCTTTGATGTGAAAACTAAACTTATTATAATAAAAATCTGCCATTTTTGATGGAGTTATTAACAGAGTTTATCTAAAAAGCATTCAAGAAACCTAAATCACATAAACTTCATATTTTTGACAAAATACAACAGAAATGTCAAAAACAGTGTTTTTGTAAAAACGTTAGCATTCATTTAGAAAATGTAATCATTAATAATCATGAATAATCATCTTTGCTTCAGTACCTAGACATCTCGAAATTTGTGCACAAGCCGTTGTTTAGACACTCGTCATAAGGGAAGAGTACGAAATGTTGAGAAAAAAATGTCGACTGGACAAATATAAATTTCATCGACTGTTAAAATGTCGACTGAAGTTTGATCGCCAAAAAAATGTCGACAGTTTAAAATCTCGGCTATTAAAATGTCGACTGAAAACTTGTCGGTGAAAATGTCGAATTTTATCGAAAATAGAGTTAAATAAAACAAGAATGCTATCTTTTAATATGTTAACTAAATTTTATTATTAATTCAATTTTATAAATTAAAAAAAAAGGGGAGCGTGTCGATTCTTTAAATGCTAAAGAAACTTTGCATACACCCAACCTCGCACCTACCCCAATATCTATAGTGTGCCCAAGCAGGGGGGTACATAGCTCACTGCTAACACGTCATAATAAGAAAGGGGATTATAAAAAACGGGATTATAAGAGACGGGATTTTAAAAAGCGGGATATCGTACCCAACCCAAAAAAAAAGGTTTCTTTCATAAGTTGTTATTTATACAAAAAATAAACACAACTATGATCGACAGTGGCGGCGCCGCATGCATGTGAGCATCATTCACTTTGCCTCTGTCGACATTTTTCGAGTCGATATTTTTAAAATCGACTTTTTGAAAGTCGACATTTTGATCAGTCGACATTTTTATCAATCGAATTTTTGAAAATCGACATTTTGACGATCGATTTTTTTTAAATCGACATTTTAAAAATTGGTAAATTGTACCCAATCCTCGTTATAACATTGATAATTTATTAACTGGTCGATATTTACATATCTTAAAATTAGGACTATTAGAGCTTAACACTGGAGTACACGCTATATTTTTTACATCACTGCACGCGTGGCCTACTATGGTAGACCATTTTAAAATCTCAGTCATTTTTATGTTTAAATGAAAAAAAAAAATATTTAAATATTATTTTCATTTATTGTCTTAAGCATTTAATAACTTAAATTTATAAATATTAGTTAGGACCTTCATATTTAAAAAAAAAAATACTTTTTCAGTACAAAAAAATTAAATAAAATAAATAAATAAAACTGTTATTGTGGCCTACTATAGCAGGCCATGCGTGTACTCCAGTGTTAACATTCAATCAAGGCTACTCGTACTGTTTAGGCCCGTGAATAATTCTTTTATTCACTAATTGAATGGGATTTCATTAATTTTAACTTGAAAGAGTTCTGACGCTCGCCACAATTAATTAATTTAGGGAAATATTCCATGTTGGTTTTCAAAATTTACACTTATATGACAGCTTCGCCAGAAATTAAACTTTATTCCCACAGAGTCAAGTACACTGAACCTTGCCTCTATTTATTTTCGCGATTTATAAATTTGTAAGTTCTATACCTCTAAAAAATCAACCAATCATAATAATCTATACCAAAAAGGAAAAAATTTTTTTCATAAACTTTATAAACAACTATACATATTGAAGAAATAGCCGGACTGATGGCGATGAAAATTCAATTAACAATTTCTAGTTTTTTTTTTTTTTTTGAAGTCGATAAAATTCAGCTTTAAGTTGCAAATTTAGTAAATATTTATCTTTTAAGACGTGTTTTTTCCGAAGCCAATCCTTGGAATCGTCACCCTCACTTACTTACTTGTGTAGGCATAACATAATTCCCCATTTTTTTTGTTTAGTTTTATAAAGTCAAAATCGAACAGAAAAAATTGCACCCGGTTGGTGCCTACAAGAACAAGCACAAGTGCGAAAGAGTGAAATAATAATAAAGGAAATACCAATATCCCGTTAAGCTCTTTCTTATCTTCCTTTCAACCCTCCTTTAGAATCGAAATAGACTTTTTGCCGTTAATATTTGCCAAAGCCACCCTTTATTGTTCTGTATTATTTTTTTTGTTTGTCTATATTAAGGCCGTATAATGCTCGAACACTACTACTACTATACGAAACACAACACAGCAAAAAAAAAAAAAAAAAATTCCTGCATTTTCATTTTATGGATTTTTCCGAAGTAATGTTGCTGACTTTTCCATTTATATCAAATGGCCTGCTCCTGCGACCCTTCATCCGTATCCTCTGCCTCATTTTAGTGAGCTCGGCTAAATATCCATCCACATCCAGTTTACGTATACACACAGATGTCGATGGGTTATTCTCTGCTATCGTTTGCTTGCTATACACCTCGTTTGCTACAAAGTATATATTTTATATATACAAATGTATGTGTAACTATGTACATAAATATATAAACAGGGATACAAAATCAATAATAAAATATATCCATATACATAGCTCATACAATAAAAAAAAATGTACATTGGGGGGTTGCTTTTGCCCCTCTTGATTATACTGATAACAACAGAATTTTTTTTATAATTCTTGAGCTGAATATAAATATTTATTACACTGAACTCGTCCAGTTTCAGCCTCTTCTTGTCTTCTTCTCACTGGGTGGAGTGATGTTGCAATATTTCCGTATACGGAATGTCATTCCGGGTTTATTTGTTTATTTAGTACCGCTGCATGCTATACCGCTATTTACATTGTTTTGTTTATTTTGATCTTAAAATCAATTTATGCAAATGTCAATGCCATTTTGTGTTTGTTTTTAAATGCACACTCGCTATCCAAACAACGTTGACAGGTTTATTTGATAATTAAGTTGAAGAGAAATTCATAAAACTTTGTAGTATCCCCGCTACTTCAGTATTTTTTTTTTTATAAATTTCCTTAAATTTAATCTATGGACAAAATGAAGAGCACCAATGTGTCGCAGGTTTTTGTTCATTATTTAAGTTAATTTTTCATCGATAAGAACCGATCTAAATTAAATTAAAAAATTAAAAGAAATTAAACCGGGCATCGCACGTTTCATGAAAAACTGCAAGTTTCTTGGACCAACTTATGGTAGAAGAGTGTCAACTTTCATTCTAGCAATCATGTCAACCTAACCTTACCCAATCATCTAATCCTTGTGCATAATGAAATGCTTCAAAAAGCTGTCTTATTTTCAAAATGAACTAATCTAGAAACACAATCTAACTTAAGGTTTATCTATAAAGGATTATTGCTAGGTTACTAAACAGGTAACCTTACTTTAACTTACTTTAGGTAATGCTTACTGCATTGAAAGTAGGCTTCAGAGAAGTAGGTCGTCCATTGATGATTCCAGTTACGTATAACAAGTTAGTTGAAGTTGTCAATCAAGGGAATATTCTCAAGACGCGTCTCTGTAACAAAAATTATAGGGTAACTAGCAAAATGGCCACCTTTAATTTGAACCGTGGATTACAACATTTTGGCAACCTGCAAAGTTGTTTTAAAAATAATAATTTTTTTAAGACCGGAAAAATGCAGAGAAAATTTCACTGACTTTCAAGAAATGGTACTTAATGGACCTTATTCGGAATTCCCCCCTCCCCCCCCCCACCAAAATGAACTTTTTTTTAACGAATCGATAAAAAAGTGGTTGCTGTTGATAAAAAACATCAAATTATGGAGGAGAAACACTTTTTTATGGTAAAAAAGTGAAGTATAAGCGGACCACCCACAGTACTATAACTAAAACTACTTTTTTATGGGATATTTGCTTTTTTTTGCTTGCTTACGCATTACGGCGTATAAACAGTGAGATATCTATGGGGGGGGGGGGGGGGCATGCTGCCCCCCTGCAACCCCCTGCTTGGGCACACTATAGGATTTGGGGTAGGTGCGAGGTAGGGTGTATGCAAGGTTTCTTTTGCATTTACAGAATCTGGATTTAAAGAAACTTTGAATTTACCCTATGGCCTATATTCATTTTTTTATACTTCACTTTTTTACCATAAAAAAGTGTTTCTCCTCCATAATTTGATGTTTTTTATCAACAGCACGCTTTTTTTTATCGATTCATTAAAACAAAAGTGCATTTTGGTGTGGGGGGAGGGGTAATGCCGAATAAGGACCCTATTAATTCTCATACCTCATATAAACGATTTAAAAAACTGCAAATTTGCATTCAAATACTTCAACAAATACTGAAATACTGTAATTGATCCCGGCATAGATTAACGATAAGTTATTCAATTGAAAATCTAAGTAAAGCTAAGTGTACACGATTGGTAGATCTTACAATATTGTCAGATCTGTCAGTGAAAAACATTCTTACAATGTCTAACAACCGTGTAGTCTTACAATCAATTGTCAGAAAATTTTTCTGACAATTAATTGTTAGATCATTGTCTCACAATTAACTGTATGAAATCTGACAACCATGTGTATGCTAGCTGACAATCAATTAATTGTCAGAAAATGTAACTGACAATTAATATGTAAGACGGTAAATTGTAAGGTATTTGATAATCGTACACAATTTATTGTCAGGCCTGCCAATTTTTATCGATGTCTGACGTTTCTGACAATGAAGAAATTGCAAGATGTACGTTTTTAGCATCATTCAATTTTTTCATTGTCAGACAATTTGCAGCCAAAGTTCAAATGTAGCAGTTTTCATAACCAACAAAAACTGGCTATTAGTGGTGTGTGTACACGGTTGGTAGAAAATCTACCAATCTCTTACAATTAATTGGTAGGTATTTGGCCAGCTACCTGAAAATTAATTTTCAGCTAACTTCTGACAATACATAAATTGTAAGAGATTTGTAGATTTTCTACCAACCGTGTACACACACAACTTGATTGTCAGCTCATTGGTAGATAATTTTCAGGCATTGTCAGGTCTTACAATATTGTAAGATCTACCAATCGTGTACACTTAGCTTAAGTAAAATGACCACATAAGAGAATCTATAAGAAAAAATTTTTTTAGCTATTTGAAAACTTAAAATCTAATTTCCAAATTCGCCTGGAAAAAAGGTTTAATTTTAATAAGCTTTACTCCATCAAGATAGTGTCATTGAAATCTTGAGTTGAAGAATTTATGTGAATAACTGGCTTCTATAGAAAATCGAAATTGTTAGCCCATTTTGGGTGTGGGTGACATGACGGTTGGGGTTGAATTATCATGTGTTGTTGGTTGTCAAACACAACGCAGGTCTCTATGTGTGAGTGAAATATAATTCGTACTCATAGTCTGCCCTTGATTTTATCGATTTATTTTTCGCTAAAGCCCTGCCTTTTGTACATGCTGCTTTTTTGATGCTGCTTACTTCTCTCCGGTCGCTGTGATAGGGCTTGGCAGTCTCTTTTCTGTCATTTTTTTTTTCGCCCCGTTTTCTCTCATTTGTTTCTACCACGCACGTCTTCGTCGTTGTCGTCGTCGACGTCGTCGACGTCGTTGTCGTGTAGAGTTTTTGTTCTCATTTCTCTTCGTTTTGTTTGTTGCCTTAGCAGGCAAAGCTACCCAACCCCCCAAAATGTCATTTCAAAGATCTATAGTGGAAGCAAAAATAGAATCTTGTTCGTCTTTCAAACTTTGTATAGTTTAGGGTTTTTTTTTTATATTTCTTTTTTTTTTGGCAGGGAGTGAGGAGAAAGAAGCTACCAAATAATCTTTATAGGCAGAGGGCGTAGTATTGTTTTTTTTTTCTTTTTACTGTATGGAAGTGAACTGCTTAGGTGGGGGGCAGAAGATGTCAGATAATGATTGAAAGAAATTAGAATGAAGAAACTTTTGGTTCTCCATCTTGCTTTACTGGGTTATATAATAGGTAAGAAACATGTATGTAAATCTATAGAGAATGATATAAATGTATGTACGTAAAAATAAGCTGTTGGGAATGGGAGCGGTTTTGGGGCGAAAAGGAAGAGAAAATTGTAATTTCTTCTTGTGGCGGGGATTAAAGATTTAATTTTCCTTCAAATAATATCATTTTATCGATTTTGTTTTGGATAGATAAATGTGTTTTCATTTGTCTTACTTGATCTATAGGGTGTAGGGCAAGTAAACGTTTCTTGTAAAGCCTTGTTTAAACAGAAGTGAAATCAAATTGAATGTGAAATGTCATCATTATTCGAGGAGAAAAGACTTAACGAAAGTTTAGTGACAATGTCAATTTGTTGACATTTAATTTTAAATGGTTCTTTAATTTAAAGAAAAAGAAATATTTAAATGGATTTGCATTGAACTTAGTAAATGTAGACTAAATTTATAAATTGATGTTTAATTTATTTTAAATTTTTGTTATATTTGAAATTGTGTGTCAAACATAATATCCTTCAAATGGCCGACGTGGATTCGAGATGTCCAATTTATAACTGATATGTACATAGATTAGGCTGAATTTGAAATACATAATATGTTGCGGGTTATGTGGACCATGAGGGCGCCTACCGTTTAAGGATTATTTTTGCTTGCGAAAAAACTTGTCCACAACCCACCCGTAAAGAATTTCCATTGTAAGATCATTTGTGTGACACAGAGTGCAGTCCTGTTGGAACCACATGTTCAGATATATGTACATACATATATCATCCAACTTGGTACAAAAGAAATTGATTATTATAGATCTGTAGCGGCCTCTGTTAAGGGCGATGTACATTCTATCGTTGTTTTGGAAAAAGTGCATCGGAGCCGATTCCATCTACTTTTGAATTTAGTCTGCGAACACTGAAAAATGAAAAAAATAGGCAAAAAATAACAATAGATTCAAATTCAACAACATGGCCACAATGAACTGTCATAATCTAGGCCGTTCCCATTACAAAAACCCTTTCGTGACACGCCTTAAAGTTTTGACATGGAATTCTAACTTTTAAAACATGTTTTGTTTTATTTATTTTTTATTTAAAATTCCATTATTTTGAAAGTCTGTTGGTTAATTCAATTGTTAATCAAACACTAAAAATTTGATGCCTTAATTCCGTCTGTCTTTTTTAAGAAAATTGAAAATAAAATCTAATCGAAATATGATCTTTAGAACAATTTTAAGAAGTCAAATTAAAGTAAACTTATTTATATCCTTTTCAATTTTTTTCAGAAGAATGTAAAATTTTCGAAAATAAAATCAAAGAACGTTTATGTTTTTTTCAAAATGTTGAGTTTGAAAATTATTTTTTCAATAACTATCAATTAAGAAAATTAATTTAAACAAATTAAACAACGGCAACACTTACAATAAAGTGCTATACTGCGTTTGAAAGCCAGAAGTCTGTTCTATAATCCTGAATTTAAATTAAATTACTCCTTTCAATGGTTTTTGAGAAATTCGCATTTAAAGCCCAAATTTTGATAAAAAAACGTGAAAAAAAAAGTTTAGACATTCCAATTTGTACCGTTGTTTTTTGTTCGTTAATGAAAATGTGGTACAAGTTATTGTTTACCAAGGTCATTCGTTTTTCAACTTTTGTAAGAGTGAGGTGTTTTTTTCTCTAAATGAAAAATGGCGGTTAAACATCCACTACTCCATCCCAAATTGAATAAGTTTCCAATATTTTCTTCTTTCGGTGATTAAGTGTCGACCAACGAAAAAAGCATTACTTTTTTCGAAGAAATTGGTTTAATACCAAATGAAAATTCAACTCCCGTGGCCGTGGGCAATTCTGGGTAAAGCTAAATGAATTGCTGTACTGAACTAACAAAGATGCATTATGTTTCTTAACATTAATCCTTAAAATGGAATAACCGTCATCACCAAAAATCAAAAAAAGCAGTTTTGGTAATTTTCGATTTTCTCAAAAACTAGAAGACATAGAACCATGCGGTTTTTTGTGTTCGATTAAAAACTGATAGATTCATGGAACACATATAAGTTAACTTACAATTTCATTTCACAATTTTGAAAACAATCGGTCTAAACTTTTTTTCACGTTATTTTATCAAAATTTGGACTTTAAATGCGAATTTCTCAAAAACAATTGACATGAGTAATTTAATTTAAATGCAGGATTATAGAACAATTTTCTGGCTTTCAAACGCAGTATAGCACTTTATTGTAGGTGTTGCCGTTGTTTTTTAATATTTTTTTTTTCAATTTAAACCATTTTTTCTAAAAGTGCCCCTACCTCCTAAACGGGGGGAGATAGACCCCCCTCCCGTAGTAAAAAGTGCTTGTTTTTGACCCCTCTACAAAAATCCGTCATCAAATCTTGGCGGCCAAGTTATCGTACTCTCCCCTTTAGCCTGACCTGATATTCTTTCTGTATGAATTTTTTTTGTAAATACAAAACCCTATATACCACTGAAACAAATCAGCCAAGTAAAAGACTTAGTACTATCTTTGTATATTATAACCTATTAGACCGAGAGCCCACAGCAATTTTTGGGTGTGATTGATAACAAAAAATAATTAGCATAATTAGATAGGCCTTTGATAGTTATTTACAAATGTAAAAGTCTTGCATACTCTAGTGGGAGCAATATTGCATTATAGTGCATCAAGTATGCAGTTCTTTCCAAAGTCTAAAAAATTGGAATACAAAATTTGGCATAACTTCAAAATGAAGAGCTAAGTGTCCTGGTTGCAAATACCGAGGTCCAAGACGTTTTGAAGGTGGCCTTCTTAGTGCACTTCTTGCACTTATCGCGTCTGGCAGGCAGAAGGCTGTCTGTAAAACGTCTTGGACCTCGATAGTTTCAATCAGGGGGCTTAACTCTACACTATGGCAAAGTTGTTATCACAATTATTTGGACTTGGAAAGAACTGCATACTTGATGCACTATTATGCAATATTGCTCCCACTAGAGTATGCAAGACTTTTACATTTGTAAATAACTATCAAAGGCCTATCTAATTATGCTAATTATTTTTTGTTATCAATCACACCCAAAAATTGCTGTGGGCTCTTAGTCTATATAGTATTATCATGAAGCGTGATTTTGTATTGAGAACGCTATCCTGGTGGTGGCGCTGAAATTAGCGCTCGGTTTTACAGTGGAGAGTAGGATAAGATACAAAACAAGTAGTAAAAACAGAATATTTTATTATTAAATTTAGCAGAGACAAATCTAGCTACTATAAGTTTTATATACAAATTTACTATTTAATTGGATTTGTTGAATTATTGATTAAAAATTGCTTTTTTGGTCTTTAGTCCACAAAGTCAGTTTATCTTACATATTTCAAAATTGTTCTTTTTTTGTAATTTTCTTATAAATAGTGGAGCTGCATTTTTTTTACAACTAATTTAATACAAAAATACTTAATTATACTACACGAGTAAATACAATATAGCCATTTTTGAGAAAGGAATTTGCGTCAATAATGCAATTGCAAACTCCTCGAAAAACCAGAACGAAATTTGAATGCAAAAGCATTATTTTTAATAACGCAGTTTGCTAAAGTCTTATGATCGATAACATTATTTTTCTGCAGTAAAAAATCGAATTGACAAAAATATTGAGCGTGTTCGTAAAAGTCAAATGCTTTTGCAAAAAAACAGATTTTATAGAGATACAACAATTGCAATTACTACGTCAAAAAATAAAGATCAATTCGACCTTGATTTGGCGTTTTCGAAAACGTCCTTAGTTACCTAGACTCCTACAAAAGTCTGTTTCAAATTTTGCAAATTTTGCTCAAGCGATTTAATTTAATTTTTTGAAACATTTTCTTAGCATTCCAAGTAACATTGCATACCAAATAAATATAAGTTTAATCACTTCTGTTATAATATGTTCTGTTATAATAAAAAATCTAACATTTACTTTATACACACTTTCCTCAACAAATCAAAATCTTCTAACCCCCAGTTTCACAGTCGAAGTTTAAACCCCACTTTTGGTTTAAACTTCAGTTCAACAATAAATTTGGTTTCACAGTCCTTGAACAGAGTTCATTCTGTAGTTTAAGTTAAACGACACTATTCTGCCGTTTAAATCTCAGTTCGACAACCCCTTCAAACTTGAAATTTAAACTCCAGTTCAGGTTCAGCAGAACCTAAGTTTAAACTCTCACTGTGAAACTGGGGGTAAGCGATTTAAAAGCCCTAAAAGCGACCCCAATTTAAAGATTCCCCGCTCTAGTATTCGATTGAAATTCAACAAGCAAATTTTTTTTTGTCGGCTTAATAATCCTTTGTTATAGTTGCTATTAAAATTTGAAATTAAATTTCAAGGGCGAACTGGCTTGACAGTTCGAATTATAGCGATCGGCTAATTTTGAACTTAACGACATAATTTATGTCGATTAAAGCTTAACATCGGCCATTTCTGTATCCAACATCTAGAACAATGCGATCGTTTGAAGAGATTATAATTAACGACTTTTTCAACTGTTATCATCTTTTTTGTTGATTCGTTAGAATATTTTTGTTATTAGAAGAACAACTTGGCCATTATTAATAGCGTGTCAAATAACTTTCGATTTCATTTAATAATATTAGAAAAAAAAAAAACTTTAAAATTTTTGAAGATGCTTGTTTTTTTTAGCTTTCTTTGGCAATTATATTTCCCTTTATTAAGTTTCCACTGTACATTTTGAAATAAAATATACATATAATTATGGCGATGTTGTAACATTTCTATATGCAAACAAGGATGCCATTTGACAGCGCTACAATTCTATTCCTAACCTGCAATTCTAAAATTGAATCAATCATTTGAACGTGCAAGTGAAACTAAATGCAAATAACACTTATTTGAAAGCACATAATTCATAGGCAGTAAATTTGAAACGTGCTTATTTATTTTAGATTTTGAAATTTAATCATATACACGAGCAAATATGTCTAAGTAAATCAATTTAAATTGATCACCAAATCAAAACCTTATTTGTAGGTATGAATTTCAATGTTATCAGCTGAAATTTAAGCCGTATAGCTTCTTAAAGTTATTTCATTTGACTAAGTTGCATAATTGCTTTTTTTAATTTTCTTTTTTGTTTTTGCAGGCACAGCAAATTGCTTGCAATTGACACTCGAGAAATTAAATTATCAAGAATATACATACCTACATAAAAAGAAAACAAAACATCTATTGCCTTCTATAGGCAACATTACGAAACTAAAATTCGTACTGGATGAGATTTTCTAGATTTGTGTTTAGATCTCTGAATTTGTATAAAGTTGACAGTTTGGTAAACATGTCCCCACTTTTTTATTTAGTTATGTATCTTCTCAAATTCTAGACATTTGTCAAACCTGTATAAAATGTTGTTCAAAAGTGTAGTTATTACGAGTTCAACCGAAAGTGGTTAGTTATACTCGTAGTGACAGATTTTATAAAATAAACTTTATTATTTTTCTATGTACATATGTATGTATGTATGTACATATGTACAATTGAAAAGGTTGGACGTTTTAAGTCATTGACTGATTAACTATAGGTTATTGAATGAAATGTAAAAATTAACCGTCTAGTTTTTAATAAAATAAAATCACCGGACTCATTTTGCCTATTCTTACCTGTCGTCCTCTTGATTTATGATTTATCCACTAAAGTCGCAATTTATTCCATTAATTGTTCCAAATTGCAACAAGTTAAAACAAAAAAAAACTGCTGTCACGATAACTACACAAAGGCAATACAAAAAAGACACCGATATTTCATCAGCATCGCCATCATAACGGTGTACAATTTAACAAGTTGCGAAGGACAAACATAGAGGACGACATGAGGTGTGACATTTGTGGATTAAATTGGCGCGAACATGCGAAGGCAACCAAGAACCAACCCTTTCTCGACTGACTGTCTCCAGTCTCCAATATGAGTTGCCATTTGCATTTTGTTTGTAAGACTGCACTTGGCCCAAGTTTTTTTTTTTTTGTAGAGAAGCAAAATAGCATGTATGCACGCCAAATATAAATTAATAAGAAAAAAAATAAAGTGATACACGTTCTTTTGTCTGGGTCTGGCCTGGAGACTGGCATGTAGCTCCCCATCAGCGACGCCACAGTTTGGTTCGTGCTGCGTCAGTTGATCAGTCGAATCGTCTGTATTTATACATACATACATACATACATATATATGACTGACCTACCCTCTGACATTATATCATATTATATCAGCAACCCTGTTGCAAAATAAAAAAAATAAGAAGTACAAATCAAGGAAGAGACTTGAGCAAAACTTGTTTTTGTTTTTTTTTTCCTGAACTCGAACCTTTTTGACTGCAAAAATATTGCTTAACATCTGTTTTTAAAATTCCATGGAAAAAAAAGAAAAACGAAATGTGTCACACGTAAGAAAGTGGTTGTGCGGTGGTTAGAACTTGGGAAAAATACCTAAATGACAATCGAAAGCATAGGGTCCTTGATGCATTTTTTTGTATTGTGTGCTTGTCGAGATGATGGTCTGGTTTATTATTGGCTCAGAACACGCACAGCACATGTTTGACATGTTTTGTTTTTTGGGAATTTTTATGTCATTTTTAACCCTTTTGTTATAAATTCTGAGTTTCGTGTGCAATATCTGAAATTCTTTAAGATGCTTCATAGTTGTATGTTGGATATTATTAAATAACGGTACTTTGATTTGGTTTTGCTTGTTCTTTTTTGTAGCAATGTTTTGATTGCTGCAATAGGCCCTTATTGCGAGTGTCGTTTGTTAATCGACGACTTTTGTCGAAAATCGATCACCGAAAAATTAAGATATCTGAAATTATTTGTGTATAAGATACCATAAGCTTTGTTTTTATAAGTGGTTACAACAACATTAAGTTATCTAAATAGCTTTGGATACAAATTTTAACGCATCAAACGTTTTGGCACTATCGACTTTTATCGAATCGAACGTTAACGACACTCACAATAAGGCCCATAGTTTTTGTTTTTGTTAAATGCGCGACACTTTTAAACAGCTACAATCTACTTAGATATTAACCACTTAGAGCGCTTAAGTCCTGGGGCCAAATTACCGCTTCAGTGGCCGAGTGAGTGAGTCCCATCAGTGATCGAATGAAAATGTCAAATTAGGGTAATCGATTGCTCGATGACGTAAGCGTTAATGCCAAACTCACATAATTCAGTCACGTATAACTCGAAAACTGATGCGGTAATTTGGCCCCTGGTTTGAACAGATCTGTTTTATCGCCAAACAAGTGGTGATGTTATTCCACCTAAGGTTTGTTCTTTCTAAAGCATTTTGCTTCAGCAAAAATTTACACGTAGCGATGGGTATACCAATATGTATTTAAGTTTTAAAATTGGTGTTATTGTTCCACTACTAGGGAGTTTATCAGCTTTATAATTTCCTGGAATGGGTACCCAACAAAGCTGTATATTTAACTGTTGCGCCATCTCCAACAAAGATGCTTGACAATTATGAGTTGTTCTGAAGTTTATATAGACAGAGTCCAGAACTTGAAGTTCTTAATTAGTTTGAACTAAAATTCGAAAAATGTTACGTGTATTTTTTATTTAAAATAAATTGGAATAAAAATAAAAAAAATAGTAATATCCACTTTAAAAACCAATCCCTGCTTGTTTTTGAAATATTTAATTTAAAAAAGAACAATATCAAGTGCTATTATTTGGATTAAAGAGTTATTATGTACAGTAATTAATTTCGAATGGTACTAAAGTGTTGACACTGGTATGTTTTCGAGATGAAATTTAATTTGTTATATTTGAGGCTATGATTCGTAGAAAACAATTGAAGTCTTCAAATGCACTCCTTTTATCTGCAACTTTAAGATGGTCTTGCTGTCAAATCAAATTTTTAATTTTATATGATCTACTATTTCTGCAGTACTTCTTGTTTATTATTGTTCATTTAACATAACACCGTAGCTTCCCATTTTTGGTACAAAGTTTTCTGGCATGTACATACATATGTACATACATAATTGTATAATCCTTTCAATTTATTCGAAATAGTATTGTTATGCTTTGTTTGATGTGTCTTGGCTCAAACAAATCAATAAATCGTTTTTTCATACTTGGTAAGTCAGAATAAAGGCATGTAAATCGGTAATTGACGAATTTGCTTCTGTTTAACATTTTTATATCTATCTCTCTCGTATAAAAAGTATTTTTCTTGTCTTTGTATCGTATAAATTAGTGCACTCCCAAATTAATCTGAACAACCAATAGAACGACTTAAAAGTGTTAAAGTGCAAAACACTGCTAGAAGTGCCATAATAAATACGGTATAAGAACCACAATTTAACTCAAAACGAACTACAACTTAAAATAACCACCGGTTATCAACAGCTACAATCATACATAATTTACATGTTTTATACTAAATTTTCCCATACGATTTCAATTAAGTTTATGATACCTTATTCAAGAAAGCAAATTCGATTTCAAGTTTTTTCTTTATTTCTATTTCATTATTACTCTTGGACTTCTTTATTCTCTGAGTCGATTCGATTTATTTAAAAAAAAAATGTTTTGTTTTCCAAAATGGCCGCATTGTTTAATCAACTGTCATCGAAATTTTGAAATCGATTAAGTTTTCATCAACTGTCAAAACGTGCTTGAAAAAGTTCGTTGTCAATGCCAAAAGTATAATTTGCATACATAAATAACTGAGAACACGGAAGCGTTTGTATTATTGACGTATATTTAACCTTAATTTATTCCTTATAATTTATATACCACACATACAGGCGAAAACATTCATTCTTTCCCTACTTTATTATACCTATTGAGTTATTAAAAAAAATTCAACACTTGAAAAAATAATCCCCAAAACAAAAGGTAAATTGTCATTCAAAATTTCACCTGTTGCCTTGTCATGTCGCTATTAATAAATGATTTGATATAAATTCAAACTTACCTAGCTAGGTATGTATGTATGTATGTATGTATGTACCCATCCACAGACATCCAACAAAAAAAAACTTGATTTGAACTCATCTATAGACAATTATTGTTGTGGCTTGTTATCTACTCGACCTATTCTTGAAAAAAGTTTCTGTATGGAGTTTATACATACTTATATCTTCTATACTCCGCTCCTCTTCCCTTTCAATCGGGAAATTTAAAGATAAAGACGATCATAAATTTGTTTGTATTTTCTTTCTCTTTCTTAAAAAAAAAGAACACTCACATGGTAGTGGTTCCCACATTCCAAAGTCTGCATACATTATTTTGTGTGTTTCTTTGTTTGGTTTATATTTTTTCTCATTTAACTTTTTTGTTTTATATTTTTTTTTTTAATTTTGGTGTGCGATAGCGGTCATTGCCATTTGGCAGTTGTGTTACTAATTCGGTTTTTGTTCTTCATTTATTTAATTACGCACCAGAGAGAAAATAGTTGTCATTGTGCACCGGTACATTGACATAATGTTGTTATTTACCTACAAAATTGTTATTTTAATACATTAAGAGGTTATTTTGGGGAGAGTACGATAACTTAGCCGCCAAGATTTGATAACGGGTTTTTGTAGGGGGGTCAAAAACAAGCACTTTTTACTATGGGAGGGGGAGGTCTATCTCCCCCCGTTTAGGAGGTAGGGGCACTTTTAGAAAAAATGGTTTAAATTGAAAAAAAAATATTAAAAAACAACGGCAACACCTACAATAAAGTGCTATACTGCGTTTGAAAGCCAGAAGATTGTTCTATAATCCTGCATTTAAATTTTATTACTCATATAAATAGTTTTTGAGAAATTCGCATTTAAAGTCCAAATTTTGATAAAAAAACGTGAAAAAAAATGTTTAGACCGGTTGTTTTCAAAATTGTGAAATGAAATTGTAAATTAGCTGATATGTGTTTCATGTATCTATCAGTTCTTAATCGAACACAAAAAACCGCATGGTTCTAGGTATGTCCTCTAGTTTTTGAGAAAATCGAAAATTACCAAAACTACTTTTTTTGATTTTTGGTGGTGACGGTGATTCCATTTTAAGGATTAATGTTAATAAACATAATGAATCTTTGTTAGTTCAGTACCGCAATTCATTTAGCGTTACCCAGAATGCACCATGAGGAGGTAGAATTGCATCTGGGTCAGTTATTTTGTCAGTTAGTCAGTCATAGTTAGTTAAAAATGGTCAAAATGTATTAAAAAGGTGTGTAAGTCTCGTCAATAAAGCCATCGTCCGTACTATAACTGTCGAGTTCGTTGAGTTACTCTTTTATGGTGGGAAGCCGAGGATGTTTTGGCGGTAAAACGCTTTCTAAATTTTCGCTCTGAAGGGTGGGAGGATCGATGTCTTTTAACTGTAAACCCTCACGTTTATATCACCATCGGTATAACAAGGGTAAACTTTTTTTACATCTGATAAAAACTCTATTATTTGCGAACCCCAGTCGTCCTTATATTTCCTTTCTAGGCAGTATTTTCGATAGAAAAATAGTGCCATGTATTGGTGAACATGGTCAGAAGTTTGTTTTGGTTTTCAAGATCGTTTATTGTACTTTATATGTATTTAGTGGACATTGGATAAATAGAATAAATTTGAATTTTTTTAAATACAGATTCTGTGAATGCAAAAGAAACTTTGCATGCACCCAACCTCGCACCTACCCCAAATCCTATAGTGTGCCCAAGCAAGGGGGTTGCAGGGGGGCAGCATGCCCCCCCATACATACTTTACTGTTTATATATTGAATGTTGGAAGCTAGCACTGATTTATTTATGTAAGGAAGCAAAAAATATCAAACATTTTGTAGAAAAGTAGTTTTAGTTATTTTCGATTTTCTCAAAAACCAGAAGACATAGAACCATGCGGTTTTTTGTGTTCGATTAAGAACTGATAGATACATGAAACACATGTAAGCTAATTTACAATTTCATTTCACAATTTTGAAAACAATTGGTCTAAACTTTTTTTTTCACGTTATTTTATCAAAATTTGGACTTTAAATGCGAATTTCTCAAAAACCATTGACATGAGTAATTTAATTTAAATGCAGGATTATAGAACAATCTTCTGGCTTTCAAACGCAGTATAGCACTTTATTGTTAGTATTGCCGTTGTTTTTAATATTTTTTTTTTTTTTTCAATTTAACCCATTTTTTCTAAAAGTGCCCCTACCTCCTAAACGGAGGTTTTCTCAAAAACCAGAAGACATAGAACCATGCGGTTTTTTGTGTTCGATTAAGAACTGATAGATACATGAAACACATGTAAGCTAATTTACAATTTCATTTCACAATTTTGAAAACAATTGGTCTAAACTTTTTTTTTCACGTTATTTTATCAAAATTTGGACTTTAAATGCGAATTTCTCAAAAACCATTGACATGAGTAATTTAATTTAAATGCAGGATTATAGAACAATCTTCTGGCTTTCAAACGCAGTATAGCACTTTATTGTTAGTATTGCCGTTGTTTTTAATATTTTTTTTTTTCAATTTAACCCATTTTTTCTAAAAGTGCCCCTACCTCCTAAACGGAGGTTTTCTCAAAAACCAGAAGACATAGAACCATGCGGTTTTTTGTGTTCGATTAAGAACTGATAGATACATGAAACACATGTAAGCTAATTTACAATTTCATTTCACAATTTTGAAAACAACCGGTCTAAACTTTTTTTTTTCACGTTTTTTTTTATCAAAATTTGGACTTTAAATGCGAATTTCTCAAAAACTATTGATATGAGTAATAAAATTAAAATGCAGGATTATAGAACAATCTTCTGGCTTTCAAATGCAGTATAGCACTTTATTGTAGGTGTTGCCGTTGTTTAATATTTTTTTTTTAATTTAAACCATTTTTCTAAAAGTGCCCCTACCTCCTAAACGGGGGGAGATAGACCCCCCCCCTCCCATAGTAAAAAGTGCTTATTTTTGACCCCTCTACAAAAATCCGTCATCAAATCTTGGCGGCCAAGTTATCGTACTCGTGCCGTTATTTTTTATTCTTTCGTTTTTCGAACATGCACAATGCAGATTTATATTTGAACTGGCAAACTAACACACCCTCAACATTGTCATTATTGATTTTCTTAATAAAAGAATTTAAAATCCGTTTCGTATTTCTTTGTTCTTCTGACTGGAACATCAAGATTAAGCCGTTGTTATTCAATACACCTGATACACAAAATCTGATATAAACCTACATGGATTTGTATTCTCTTTGGTTGCATAATTTTGGAGAATTCTGTTAAAATTTTGTTTATTTAAAGTTTTCTTGAACTCGATAGTACGACGTGCGTTTTGTCATTGGCGAACATTATTAATATTAAATACGTTGACTGGAATGTATCCACTATAGAGCGTATAACCTGTTACGTAGGGCGATTGTTATGACCGAAAATTCGAGAAA
The DNA here is from genome assembly GCA_911387755.1 of Chrysotoxum bicinctum. Lineage (NCBI taxonomy): Eukaryota > Metazoa > Arthropoda > Insecta > Diptera > Syrphidae > Chrysotoxum > Chrysotoxum bicinctum. The sequence goes on from OU426988.1 coordinate 34,573,314, forward strand.
GCGCTCATTAAGGTGGGGTTACCAACGTTTGAAGTTCGGTTATAATAATTTCCAAACGTTGCTCATTCAATGTAAACTTCAAAATGATAAAACTGTAAACTTTGACTGATATTTTGACATTGGCAGATCATAGGAAAAACCTTAAAATAATTTGATATGAAAAACACAAAATGGTCTATGTCCGTTTAAGGGTTTGAGATATTTTTTTTGGTGGGCTTCATACGATAATCTCCATTTTCGTTGACAGTTTGGCACAAATGAAGATCAACGTCGGCAAATTACCTTCGTACGTTGTTCTTTAGCTCCTATATGGTTTTGAATTAACTCTAAAGCATAGTACGCAGATTTTGTCTTGGATATTTTTCCGAGCAGTACGCAGTTCGCGCGCAAAATGCATACTTTTGTACATTGCTGTACAAAATGTCTCCACTTAATAAAAAGGAAAAAGAATGATACAAGCATTATTTTGCGGGACAAATTTTGACAGCCACCGTATTTCCGAAAGTGATTTTTGTCAAAACTGGTTTTATGTAAAAGTTGCTGATGCTTCTCTTGAAAGCATCAAGAGGAGATTCCAAAAAGGTATGAATGACTTTTTTAAGACAACCCGACAAGAGATACACTACAAAACACATCAATTTTTTTGTTATTTCTCCAAATATAAACTTTTGCTCGACATTTGGAAAAGTTTTGTAGAGATTAAAACTGTAGAGATAAAATTTGTCTTGTCTCGATCTGCGTACTAGGCTTATTATTATTATTATTCACTTTATCTTGGAGCTCAGCAGGATTACAAGTTACAACTTTTTCCGAAAAGTTTTAAAGCAAAAGACTGGCCGTATCGTGACTTGTACTGTACTTTGCGCCATCTTATTAGAAGACATAGGTATCTAAAGTCAATTTTGCCATTAAAAAACTTTCTAACCAGAACAAAATGTTTTTCACTATATGAGTTTTGTGTTTAATTAGGCTATTCGTAAAGAGAAAGGAAAGAATCTTAAATTGAGTCTCTACTTTTAGATTTTATCACCAAAAATGTTATTTTTTTCATTTCTTTTATGTTCGAGTATGTCAAATGCGAGTATGTCTTGCAATTGACCCATTCTGTGATCAGATTTGATTTTAAGATCTCAAAATATATAATTTTATTTCTTCTACCAAAATTGTGTTAAACCGTTTGAACATTTTGAATAAAACGAACACACCTTTTGACCGGAGTTATAGGTAGTATACCATATTCCACGGGGACCAATCCAATTAGACACCCTCTTTGTTTTGCTTAGTATGAGCATGCCACTGATCTCTATAATACACTGGATAGCGCATTCCCTACATTGTATAACAGATTTTTTGACTCCAATTGAAGATGACAGATGGTGGGCAGCTTCATAATTTGACGTCTTCTTTTCACAAAAAAAAAAAAATATTTTGACATGAGAAATAGGAAAACAAATGTGACTGCACTTGTTTATGCGGGAAACAGATTGACACAGCAACTTCAACAGCAACTTTAAGGCTAGGCGCACACATTCAATTTTTAGTTTCGTAACTGCTTAGTTCGAGCAACTAAAAAGTTTGTGTTTTGGCACAAACTAAACGATTGCCTAAAATGAGTTCGCTATTTTCTGTAACATCTAATTATTTGCACCTGCGCGGACATTCAACCAAATAGTTCATCTCTTTTCCAAACAGTTGTTCAACTAAAAATTGAATGTGCGCGCCTAGTCTAACAGCAACGAAAACTTAAACATCAAAAGTCTTGTGAAATAGATTACAACGTGAACAGCGTTTTTGACAGCATATAATCAATATTAATTCAAATGCGAAATGATTTTGCCGTACATTTAACGATAAAAATTAACGTAAATTGCGTCAATGTATACGACTTACACAATTTGTCGTACTAAAATTTATTTGTTTTTAGCAATTCTTCCATTGTCAAAACCAAAATAAATAGACGAATCGGTTGTTACATTTTCATTTAAGTGTTGATAATACTGACAAATTTCGCCTCAAAAGTTGGTAGCATTTGCAGAGCGACATCGAATTTAGGGTTAAGGTCTAACGTTAATGTCGAAGTTGCTGTGTTAGACTAGGCGCGCACATTCAACTTTTAGTTGCACAACTGCTTGGTTGCTTATAGAAAACAGATGAACTATTTGGTTGAATGTCCGCGCAGGTACATATAATTATATGTTACACAAAATAGCGAACTCATTTTAGGTAATTGTTTAGTTTGTGTCAAACCACAAACTTTTTAGTTGCTCGAACTAAGCAGTTACGAAACTAAAAATTGAATTTTTTTTTTTTTTTTTTTTTTTTATAATCTACCCGCGCTCAAGGGATTATGATTACCCTTTAAATGTTTCAACACAGCGCGGGCGTGAAGTTAATGAAGAGAAAGAATGGTAGGAAAGATGTGTGGCACGATGTTGGTGGTTGTCTCAGATATTTTTATCTCCAGGGATGGTGGCTGAGCTAAAGCGGAGAAATGCAGTGTCTTATTTCTATGTCGCTTATAATTCACATTATTTTATTCGTGTTCATCCTTGTCGGGCATACTAGTTTAACTCAATTACATGTTGTTAGTGTTATGCCTGAACAACATGTAATGAGTAAACCAGCAACCCGTTGATGACAATTTTTAGAAGGTTTTTAATGGAATTAAAGCGACATAGACGACGGCAGGGATCGAACCTGTCATCATGAGGTTGATAGGCGAGCACACATCCATCGCGCCACGGCCACCCCCTAATGTGCGCGCCTAGCCTTAATGTAATCAAAGCCATTTAAAACAGTGCCCTAAAAAGAGTGACGTGGTTGTTAAAGTTGCTGTTGAAGTTACAGCAACAGATTGACACAGCGTCAATCTGTTTCTCTTATTTATCGCATTATTTGTAAATTTTAAATATTTATTATTAAAATTAAAATAATAAATTGAAAATTGGACGAAAATCATTTGTTTTGATTGACAATTTAATAAAATTGAAGGAATGTCAATTAAATTAAAAATTGGACGAAAATCATTTGTTTTGATTGACAAATTGACAATTTAATAAAATTGAAGGAATGTCGTTTCAGTTCTGTTTTTTAGGCAAAAGACTGGCAAGCACAGTAATTTTTTCATTTATTCAGCTATTTTTCAACACTCACGATTGTTTTTTATTCTTTATTACTTTTTGGTCACTTATTTTTGCAATTTTAGTTTATCAAAAATTATTTATTGTTTTTTATTCACACGATAATTTCAACCAAAATAAAAAAGTAGCAAATGGAAAAATTATGTTACGTTCTATTTTGTTTTGCATTGTGATGCCACTAAATATTGCAGTGGGAAAGTTGACAATACTGCACCAGCAAGTTTAAGACTTTGGCCTAACGACGCTGTTGCTGTTCTTATGTGTGTTGAACAATTGAAATGCATTGGTTCTAAATTAATGGCGGCCGCTGTTGCTGTTGACAGTGTAGAATTCAGCCTGGGGGTACTTCGAAGGGGCCCATTAATTTGTTTCCAATTACGCCTGCCTACACATTGATGCTGAATCTGTACTGAAATGATTTACGTGTGTATAGATCATGTGTGAAGATTGTGAAAATATGTGATCCCATCTCTTGTTAACCCATTAAAGGCCAAGGACTTTAAAAATAAAGATAAATAAAAAATCTTTGAAATGCTGTTTATTGAGGTTTTTTTAAGTTTTTAAAATTTTAAATTTTTTTAAGTTTGGTAATTAGAGGGGTGTACTCAATTGAGTACACTGGCCAGATATGGGTTCATTCTCTTAATAATTATGAAAAAATTTAAAGCATTCTTTTTCGATGCAAAGAGTGGTTTGACACCGTTCACAAACCTATCGAAATCTGCTGTGACAAATGTGGCACCGTAGTTGATTTTTTTTTTTGGGGAAATGTTAACCGTTGCTGTGAACAACACTTTCTAGTACATTTGGCTTATTTGGAGCTTTTTTGACGACTCTGAGCGTAAATAAGTTCTGGCTATCGTCCTAACAAATGAAAGCAGATTCTGATTTTCTTTGTTTTTCAGACAATGGAGTTCCCAATCATTCACCACCATTGAGTTTAGCATTTGTGTGAATAATGTCCACCACCATTTTTTACCCTTTATTTTTATGCGGTAGTTGTTCACAAATTGGTCATGAAGGTCGACACCACCAATGTCTTTGTTGTGTGCAACTAGAGGCTTTGGTTGAGGAATGACAACGTTTTCTTTTTCTGTTGATGACCATCTCTTGACTTTTCCTAGTGGTTTCAAGTTGTCGTAGTTTGTTGCAACGGTTACAACAGCATTATCTTTCCAACGAGCGAACAAGATATTATTGTTTTTGTCAAATTAGTGATGAAAGTAATGAAAATTTGCTTTCATTACCGTTTTCAAGGATTTTAGTGGACATTTTTTCGTTCTATTGTCCCGAATCGTACCTGTTGCACGAAATCCTTTTCTGCGTAAAGTAGCCATAAGGTCATGGCTGGTCAACAACTGGTGGAATAACCACTATCTATTTCATTTCCATCATCTGGAATATCTTCAACAGCCATGTATAGAGGTTGGAAAAGCGCCTGCCATAAAAGCTACCGCAGTTTATAGTTGAAAAAGACATTTCTCTGCAAATCCAGTGAGAAAAAAATGTAGCATGGTTTTGGCCAGTGTACTCAATTGAGTAGACCACTTTTATTCAAGACTTACCGTGCAGAAGAAAAAAATGTTTGTTTGTAATTTATACGCAATGTTGTTCCTAGATACAAAATCTATAGAATATAATCCATTATTCAAATGTTATTCAAAAGTTTAAATTTTTACTATCATTTTACTTTCGCAAAGTCACCAAATTGCTTCAAACAAAAAATGCTCGACACAAAAGTTTATGAAAAAACTTGAAAATGCTTTTTAATCTCAACAAATTCACTGCCAGTACCAAGACACATGTCAATAATTGCTTTCAAATTGAAAGAAATGAAAATCAAAGGAACAAATACCACTTTAGTAAAGTGGATTTCGTTCCCATTAAGTGAGAACTGAGTCCCTCAGTGGACTTAGTTCCCGTGGACTTATTTCCTCCTCAAGTGAGAACTTAGTCCCTCAGTGGACTTAGTTCCTGTGGACTTACATATTTCCCTGCACCGATTTTTATATGTATATGTACGTTCGTCTAATTTGGATAGTGCAATATGCCTTTTAACAAATCCTATTCATTATTTACTGTTTTTCCAAATCCTCAGCGCCGGCTTCTAATTTAGTAAGATGTTCCCTTGATCATTTCTCCGTTTGTAACTCTTAGATATTATATTTACTGGTTTCAAACTGCGAACAATGTGTTTCGAACGTTCATAATTCTCCTTCAAATGTCTTCCATATTTATTTTTCCTCTATCAACTATGTATTCCAATATTTGCATTTGTCATTTGTGTTGAAAATCATCTGATCAATTCATCTTCTAAAAAAAAATATTAAAAACAATAATAAATTCCACAAGTTAAAATAATGCAGTGGTTGGAGACAAAGAAAAAATTGTGTTGTTGTGTTGTCATGAACACGTTCAGACTAGAAAAGTATTGTTCAGTTGACAAAATTCTGTTTATTTCTACCCATTTAAATTGGGTTGGATTAGGGGCGTTATTGATCAGTACGTCCACACATACTCAACATTAAAACCAATTGGATCCCAAATCTTCTCTATCTGGATCTATTTCAAAGATCCAAACATTAGTTCTTACTTTGGCTGATAGATTTATTTTTGTGGTAAGGTAGTGTAAACTAAAGTGAAAAGAAAAGAGACAAGAAGCATATGAAAATCAACAAACATAAGTAAAAGAGATATGAGTATTGTCACTATGATCCGTATCGTTTTATTTTAAGGGTTCATTTCTATGGATCATTGGCGATAATAAAACGTGGCTATTGTTGATTAGCGATGTTTTGCGAAAATTAACATAATTTGGACGCATAGAATTTTCAAAACACTCATAAAGAATTTAAGCTGTGAACTTGGCTTATTTTACTTAAAAAAAATTCTCCACGACTCGAGTGTGTTATTAAATATTTAATCAACATAGAAGTCATAATTGTAGGTGCATAATTGACGAAATAATAATAGTACGAGATCGCAACAACAATATTATATTATAATGACATTATGCAGTGACAATGAACTTTGGACGCAATCATTAGCCCACAACTTGTCAATCTATTTCTGGCAAAATAAAACTTAAACATCTTTTATATTGTCGCTGTCGTGATGGTAGACACACTCAGGCATAATACGAGTATTCTTCAAAGAAAATTGATTATATTATAATGTACGGGTAGGTAGGAGGAAATATCGATTTCATTGTTTTTATTGTGGCATTTTTTGAACGTAGGTAAGTGCATTCAGTTCAACAAAAAATTTTAATTAAGCTTAAGTTCGCGCCTAATTTAAACCATAGTTTTTTCCTTCCTCGTTTTGAAATGTAGGTTATAAAAAAAAACAGATTTATGGATTATTTTTTTTAGCTCACACTTTTATTTTTGCTTGTTAGTGTGAGTAATGTGCTCGGCATCTTGTTGTTGCCAAGGGAGGGGGATAGTTTTCCACCATGAAACTTTATAGGGTGGTGGTAGGTTGTTATATGTGATACAGAAAAAATATTTTCGGCCGAGAACTCAAAACTGTTTTTTTTTCTCCAAACCAAATAAAAATAAAGCAAAAAAAGAGGCAATACCTGTCAGCCGGGGGAAGAAAAGGGTAGGTAGGGTTACGTTTTTTTAGGGTGGTTTGTGGAAAGTTTTTTTTTTTTTTTTTTGTATGAAGCTCTCGACTGAAGGAGGTGGGTGTTGAACAAACCTTCACCACAGCAGCAACCCTTGAGGGTGAGGAAAGGAATGAAAAATAGGCCTCCGAATATTATTTTCTACCCAAGTGGATGAAATGTAAAGGAAAGGGATCTATGGGTTTCGGTTGACGTTGATGGCACTTTGCATATACAATATACATGTGTACATATGTATATGTTTACATACACATATCTACCTATCTTACATATTTTTTTTTGTTATTATCTCGAAGAGGGTGTGTGTTGCAATGTGTTTGATGGTGTACCTTCCTATAAATATATTTGTATAATATACACAACGTATACATCAAGAATAAATATGAAATGAGATGATGATGCTGAAAAAAGCGGGTGGCGGGCGTTGGTGGGTGGGAGCATACTTATGGATGGGTAACGAAAAAAAAATAGAAGAAAACTTATTTTCCCCAGTTTAAGTTGACCTGATTTTAAGGCCTATTTTTTTTTTTTCATTTGTATTTTGTTTGTGTTTTACATTTGTTGCTGTTGGTATAGTTAGTATAAGGGAGGGACGATTACTGTAAAAAAAAATGTGTTGCAAAATGAAAGCTGTAAAAAAATGAAAACTTACTGGAAAATACTATATACATATGTTTATCAACTCTTTTTCTTCGTTTCCTGAGGACTGCATCATCAGGTATTTTCCTTAAAAAAAATAAATTTGTATTTGAATTGTTTCCTTGGATTTTAATTCGAAAATACTATTTAAAATGTGTATACTATACAAAATGATTTTTTTTTCATTTAATTAAGTTAACGTTTTATGATTTTACCAACAGGCTTATCCAAAGAGTCCTTTTTTATCTTTCCCATTTACCAGGCTGATCTAAGACTGAATAACTGTTTCTTATACGATGAATGTTACTGAAAGATATTTTTTTTATGTTTTTCACTTTTCAAAATATTATTTTTTAAATTATCGGTTTAAGGAATAAGGATAAACCCTTTTTTGTAGATGGTAACAAAAACTACAATGTTTTACAATTTTAGAGTTAAATATGTGCTTAAAACTCAATATTTCCAACATTTGACTGACTTTTGAAAATCTTATATTGTATATTGTATATTGTAGTAAATTGGATCTATGTATGTGGTATAAAGTTCAGGCTGAATAATTCACTACGGAGTCTGACCATTGTAGAAATTACGCTGATATTATTACCATCTTTGAAGTATATTATGTCTATCAAGCTGTGGTTCAGCTTACTATATATTGTTCTATATATGGAGTTGGAAGCTTCATCTGCAGATTCGGCTCTACACTTCTCATCTATCTTTGAAATAACTTCGTATAGAAGGGCCTTGCAGCTCGATATGTTGTCAATGTTTAAATCAAAACTGGGATTACATTCTTCTGCGAGACATGTCCACTCCCTGTACCAACTGACGGCTTTGATAATTAAATTCCTGACCAATCGAGACTCAGGCAACTTAAAGACTTTCAGAAGGTAATCAGCTTGTAATTTCAAGGTTTTTACGAAGAGAGGAGACAGTCCGGTTTCTAAAATAATAACGTATTTCGGTGTGTTCGAATGTAGACGAAATATTCTCTTAATATAATGTGTCAAGAGTTTTTCTTCCGTGTGGAACTTTTTGCATCCCCACACTTGACAGCCATACAAAAGGATACTTTCAGCAACGGCTTTAAACACCTTAAATTTACTGCTATGCGCAATGCTGCCGTTCATCATCTTTTCCAGATGATATTGATGGCAGCTTTTGCCTTTTGAAGTTCTACAGTAAATTGTTTTTCCATATTCAAATTCCTTGAAAAGATAACATCTAGGTATTCGCTGACACATTCCAGAGCCTCTTCTTTAAACGTCCATTTTTCTATCGAGGCATTACCTCCACCTTTTTTAAATATCATCACCTTAGACTTTTGTGTATTAAAAATAAAGTTCCATAAGCAACAGTAATGGTATACTTTGTTTATCATGAGTTGTTATGTTTCCGGAGAGTTCGCAAACATGATATCGTCCGCAAACAATAATTCTTTTATACGGACTCCTGCGAAATCTATGCCACCAGGAAGGCAATCGATGAGATCATTAATAAAGAGCGAAAACAAGGTGGGACTCAATGTCCAACCCTGTCTCACCCGAGGTAGAAGCGAACCAATCCGAAAGTTCCACACCATTCCACACTGCCGCCTTAGTTCCTTTGTACAACTCCTAGTTCACATGCCCGCCTCGGCTTCTAATGGTGTCACAGATCATGGTCCGTGTGGTCCAATTTTCAATGACTCTTCTACATGATTCGGCTTAATTTGAGTGATAATTTGTGTTATGTTCACCCTAAAGACATCGCTCAATTGTGGTTTATTAACATAGACCTGCGACTTCAGGAACAGACAGCAGTCACTTAACTTTACAAACATTTTATCAAGGTTTGAACAAGATTCAAATTAAAAAAAAATAAGAGGGTGTGACTTCGGCCACTCAACTAAAGTCACCCAAATAGCATGCCAAAGTCATTCCATCCATTGCGGTTTTTTAATACAAAACATTCAAATAGATAGTTTATTAAATTGTTAGAAAATAAAATATAGACAATTCATAACGTTTAACAATAGTATTTTTGCAACATGTTTAGAAAGAAGTTTGAAAAAGATTAGATAGCTCCTTTATATTTTGAAAAAAAAAGAGCATTCAAAAGCCAAAGTCACTCAAGCAAGCAGGCCCAAGTCGTTTGTGTTCACGGTATCTGTGTTCAACAGTACGCACCATCAAATGATTCTTGTTAGGGGTGCATTTTGATTCTATAAGGAAGGAATATTTGGAGAATACTTGTTCGATGGATTGGACGATAAGTCTCGATGATGCTACTAAGGAACTTTCTACAATTCATTTTAAATTCAGAATAATTAAGGGTCGTTCTTAATTTTTAGCTTACTAACCTCTTGTTTCTATTTCCCTTCTTTTACCTATCTTACGTACATTCAGTGGAGCTCAATGCATCAATTGATGTTCGAACGAATAGTTCCGATGAATTACATGGTACAGTTTCGTTTTTGCACAACCTTTAATTTAAACTTTATAACACAAAAAAAAATCATTTCGTTTCAATTTTATAAACAACAACCCCATGATATCGTTTTCCCAAATGATTACCACAACAGTCATCGTTCAGCAGATCTTTATCTTATCTTATAACTTTTTTCATTACTGTTTTCAGAAATATGGGTCACCAAATCGTTTTTTTTTTTATTTGTTTGAGCTTAATCTGTTGAATAACAGTCGTTCCGTCATGAATTTTGGATTTCATTGACGGTTTTGTATTCGAAAACAGTCAGAATTATTTTTTTTAAGAAGGTATACATACATATATAGTTAATCTAGTAAATAGTTTTTATGACTTTTACTTAGTTCTATGGTAAAATAAAAATCAAGTCTAAAAATTAATTTAATCCCTAACACAAAGTAGAAACTTTTAAGCCTATTTAAAGTGAAAATAACTCAACAGTAATAATATACATATGTATGTATATAGATTCACAAAAAGAAAGTCAAACTTGCATTCGTAGATTAGATAATACAAGTATCGTCGACTTTCTTAAAAAAAAACTCGTGTAAGTCCCATAAGAACCTGCGTTCAGTATAAATGAGCTTACTTAGTGGAGTTGGGTTTTATTTGTGTCATTACATTAAATGAGCACTATTATCCAATTCGATCTCTTTCGACCCTGCATATTCAGATAAATTTGATCAAACTACGACATTTTTCTTTAATCACGATTTATTTAAAAGACACAATTTGTTATTCTCCATACTGTACGAATACATATAACAGTTTTATTAGTTGCCCTTTGCTGGTTGGAATAATGCTTGAAAATGGTTTGTAAAAACGAAACTATTTCCGACGTTGGACAAAGGCCTATAATCTTCACAGTTCTTATAATTTATTGTACAAGTCATTTTAATACCGTAGTCCGTAACATTCATGTTTCGATTCTTTTCTCATTATTTTTCTTAGGCGAGTGATTTTGACTTAAAATACCTACTCCTTACATTTAATTCAACGAATCGTCTCTTAACTATTCTTTAGGATACTTAAGTTCTTTTAAAAAATAAGATAAAAGAGCTTCAAACTTTTTTCGGTAATGAATTTTTACGGTTACTACAGAAGTGCTAATCTTTTGTCTGTCGCTCAAGCCTGGATTTTATCAACTCAAATTTGTATTCGGGGTGTCCGTCTGAAGACTTGGGTCAGTTAAAAGTACTAAGTGTGGTTGAAATTTATATTGGTCATACAAACTATAGAAATTAATAAATCATTTATTAAAAATTGCAAAAAGTGCTTCCAAAAGTAAATGAGTCAAACTCACACCAAAAACACTGATTTGCTGACTGATAAATAAGTAGATTAACAGAATCAAGACCTGAGATGGAAATCTAATAAGATACTAACAGCCCTATTTCTTAGAATTCTCTAAACGGGTGAATAGTTCATCCACTATTCAAATTCGTATTTATAATTTTCCTACCCATCATAGTTTTAATGAGCTTGTGTCAAATAAAGTACCAAAATGTAAGAATCTATTACATTTAGCATGCATAATACACAGCTGTTTGTCAAAAAAAAAAAACAAACTTGTTGTCGGTCGAACTTAATAAACAAAAATGGAACTACCAAAAGCTAACAATACTGGTAATCAAATTGTTATTCGTTTTATCCTAGCTTAAAATACTCCTCAGACAATTTAATGAGGATAAAATTCAATAACCCAAAATAGAAATTGCAACACTAACTTATACCGCTTGAAGAAAGATGCGTGGAAAGGGATCACCAATAAGTATATTTATCTATTTAATTCTTTTTGTTTTTTATATAATAGTATAACATTTAAGGTTCAATAAATAAAAATAACAAGGTTTTAGTTTCAATAACAATTAAAAAGCATTTTATTTTTTTGATAAACACAATAATTTAAGGTGATGTCAAAGTGAATGTGACAGTTCAATACTAAAATGTCCTTATATATAGGCACTATTCAACCTCCAAACGCGTTTAGCTTATAATGCCTCTATTCAACGTAACATAAGTTTTATAAATAAAAATTTTGCGTTTAGAGGTATTATAAGGGCTGTATAACCTTATGTATTCACTATAATTAGTTTATAAATATGGCTGCTATTATTTAGTCGCGAAATTCATTTAAAACTAAAAATTTCCAAAACTTATCCTATCTCCTAATATAATTTTGTGGTAGATATATGTAGTCCTTCGGAACAAAAACGAAAATTCGTTTTTTTTATTGTTATACAGAAATATTAATTAAAACCTATCGGTCACCCTTCTTTAGATAAATAAATAGATTTTACCAGTACATCAATTATTGTATTTGGAAAATTATTATATTCACTTATTCACAAATAAAATTTTGATTAACTGTATGTCTATTTTGTAACTTTACCGCCCTCGCTTCTAATTGATGTGTTTTTCTATTCTCACAACAATTTGTTGAGTTATTTTTGTTTATCAATCGGTCTTTCTACCTCTAATTCAAACTTCGAGCTTTACCTTTTGTTGCAAAGTACAAAAAAAAAATAAAAATAAAACTTTGTGCCAATTATTATCCTTTGTATATTTACTGGTGTTTTATTTTTCTATCACATTGTTTTTCATTTGACGTTTTTCGCTGAACGACGACCTTGACACACATAAACAAGTGCTTAATATTGTTAGTTAAATTTGTTATTGCATCGAAATAATGAGGAAAAATTTGTTGCAAACATTTACTTGTATAGCCGAACGTACGATCGACATGCTGTCACCAACACCGGCTAGCCGACCACTGCCAGTGAATACATAGACAAATGTATTAGCGATCAAATATTTATTTTGATGTTAGAAGAGAAAAAAAAATATAGCGTAAGCTTGCATATTAACATATTCAAGGAGAACCTCATAATAATTGACAGATCGAGAGAGGATGCATTTTATACAATAAATGACACATAGAGGCCGTTGAACATCACATCAAGATGAATTGGATAAACGAGAGCGACAAGCAGTTACAAATGGGTTTTCTAAGTTTACATTAATCTTTCCTGGTTCTTGGAAGATTTTTCATGTAACAGAAACAGAAATGTTATGAATTTGCTTAGATGTATATTTAATGCTTGAGCATTTCCGGGATAGAAATAGATTTTGTGGTTTTTATGAATATTCTGTGAGTTTTTATTTATTCATCAACAATTGGGCTTTTTTTATTCACAGATATGTGTATAATAAAAGCTTTTTGAAAGTAAACCAATGGTAAAAGTTACCGTAAAAAAAGTTTTTCTCTAATAAAACACTCAATGAAATTCCAAGTATATGTACGAGTATGCTAATGAATTAAATAGTGACATTTGAAATTTAATAAATTATTCAATGATTCATGTTCGTTTTAAAAGACCATTTTTATTATTTGTTGTTTGGAAAGTTTAAGGTGTCACTGAAGAATTTTAATTTCTAACTTTGAGTGGTTTAAAAAGCAAAAATACTAATTATTTTGCTATAAAAATAAAGATTATTTTCCGAATAATTTTCTTAGTCATACCCCCTTATTACGGCTGGCGAGTCGAACAAATAAACATGTGAGTGTGAGAAATTAGTATTACGGTTGGCGAATCGAGAACCTTCGATTCGACTTAAATGTCATATATTTTTGATATTTTTAATAAGCAATCAAATTTCGAACTCGAATTGTAAAGTTCGCCAACCGTAGTATGTCGAATGTGTAGTTCGCTAATGAAAAAATCTCACCTCGAAAACCGTAATAGGGGGGTTAATAAACAATCAAATTTCGAACTCGAATTGTAAAGTTCGCCAACCGTAGTATGTCGAATGTGTTAGTTCGCTAATGAAAAAGTCTCACCTCGAACGTTCGATTCGCAAACCGTAATAGGGGGATAAGAAGTAGATCGGTTTTAAAAAGTGTGTTTTTAAAGATTTTTTTGTATCTTAAGACTTTAAGTTGGGTTCGTGGATTGCCGAAATCGTATTTTGTATGTCATTGTTGTACTCGTAGAATTAAAGAAAAAATCCCGTTTTCTTTTTGGAAACTTCGAACTTAAGAGTTTTTTGTGTTTTTAATTACGATTTTTTTTTACAAAATTATTTTTTATTTTAATTAAATAAATTTAATTTTAATTGTAATTTGGTTTTAATTTTTTTTTTACCCGTGTATCCCTTTAGTGCCTCGACAGATTTTGTCAATTTTACAAAGAAGTACTTTAAGAAATACTGTATTCCAAATAAACTGCGCTTAAGGATTTGAATTGAAGCTTTTTTTTTTTTTTATAATCTACACGCGCTCAAGGGATTGTGATTAACCTTTAATTGTTTGAATACAGCGCGGGCGTGAAGTTAAGGAAGAGAAAGAAGGATAGGAAAGATGTGTGGCACGATGTTCTGAGACTGAAGTTTGTTGTCTCAGATAAATGCCGTGTCTTATTTCTATGTCAAATCAGTCATTCAATATATTTATTTCCACGATACGGACAGACTAACTTTTCCAGCAGTACGCATAAGGCCTCAAAATTTGATGCTGGCATAGATAACAAGTAGCAAATGCAAATAAAGTTTTTTTATCCAATTCTAAATGGTATTTCTAAAACCACTATTAAAAATATAAAAGAACCTTGACAACAAATTCAATAGCATGTCCATTTCTTTCATTTCAACTCTAAGCCTCTAATTAGGACATAAGTATGTATATAGGTCAGAAGCATGTTTGTGTAATTTAAATTTTTGTTTTTAAATTTTATTCAAATACTGTTAATGTGCGGCTGTCAATGAAAACATAATATTGCAAAATTTAAGTTGTATAAGTACGATGTTAAAGCTATTTTAGTATGAAACTAGGTTAAAACGACGATTTTACAAATTTTAATCGAGTATAGCATCATAATTTCTCTTCTCTTTTATTAAAGTCAAATTCATCGAATTATTTTATAGTATCGTGCTTTCTTCATAAGACTCATTGATTGACATTTCAAACATCAAAACAAGTCTGTTTAGTTAGATTTTTGCATGAACTGTCATTACGTTAGGTGTGTTCAGAAGCTTTTTATTATGAAAAAGGCCTTACCACGATACTAGTTAGAAAATGTTTAAAATTAAAAAAGAGCTAGTAATCTACTAAAAATTTAGCAAATTTTTAAGTATTTAGTATGAGTATCATACCAATACCTTAATTCTAAGCTGTTTAAAATTATTCGTCAATATTTTTAAATAACAGTAAATTTATTAGGTTATTGAAGACGTTATCATTTAGAAGAACATTTAAATACGATTTCTTAGAATTTTCCTAGCCAATTCTGGTATAAGGGGGAAGATATAGTTATAATATATATTTTTGAATCAATTAAATAAAATTATTGCCCCAGTGATATTTCTTCTGTATTATTTTAATAATTGTAAATCACTTCACCCAAAACAACACCTTACTACATTGCACTCATTAGAAATAATTGTATATTAATAATTTATGAGACAAACCAACAGCGGGCGTTCGTTTTACTTTCAACCATCATATTGCTGCACCTGTTCGTGTCTTCGGAAGGAAAATACTACAGAATAAAAAAAAAACCGCAACACGGAGAGCAAACATAAATTAAAAATGGCTGCCATTTACAAACCAGATTAAAAAGACAATGAAATTTGTTGTTGAAGATCAAGGCAAAGCAATGGGTATTCAAGATCATTGATCGGTACTATGTCAAATGACGTATTTTTTAGTTTCTTTATTTAGTTTGTGGGGGAATTTTTATGTATCTCACTAGATAAAGCTTATTTATGTTAATTTGCATCGTTTTGATGTTATTTTTATTTTTTCCGCATGTCATTTTAGCTTGGGGGGTAAATTGCTTCATGATTCATTGCAAACAAATGTCAGGTGTCGTTTTGGAG
The DNA here is from genome assembly GCA_911387755.1 of Chrysotoxum bicinctum. NCBI lineage: Eukaryota > Metazoa > Arthropoda > Insecta > Diptera > Syrphidae > Chrysotoxum > Chrysotoxum bicinctum. The sequence goes on from OU426988.1 coordinate 34,589,064, forward strand.
ATGCGTTACGATTGTAAAAATAAAGTTACGTGTTTTGTTCTTGGAACAGTAATAATAATCCAAATTTTAGTCTTCAAAAATAATATGCACATATGTATGTATTTAACGACAAAACCAACACTCAAAATTAAATGAAACATTGCGATTAACTGATGAGTCTAACATTATACTTTGAGGAAAGAAATACAATAGGACGTAAAACCTATTTATTTAAATTTATTTATAAGCTCCACTTAGGATTGGAATAAACTTTACTTATGATTTTTTTTAATGGGCATTTGCGTTACAAGGTCAAAGAACAAGAGGTTACTTAAAATCAATTAAATACCGCGACATTCCAAGGTGGATACATTTTTTGATCATATTTACTCGGATAATTGGGACCTTATTTCATGACTTCCATTTATTAGAAATTTTAAAAATTGTACATTGTGTTTTTATTTGAAGTTGAATAATTTGAGTACACGAACGACCTCAGACAAAGATGGTTAGAAACAAGCACCTTTTGGTATTTAAACGAACAGACCTGTTTTTGACACATCAGGCAATTAATGTCACAATTCTGGAAATGAATACAAAATAATATTTTACCGTAAAACCTAATATTTGCTTAGTAAACATTTAAAAGACAAAGAAACTAGTACCTTACACCACACCACCCGAACCCATTATCATTTCACTGCTGTTGACATCTATCGCCGAGGCATTTATATTTTTATTGATTGATAAATCAAATATACCCTTATGTACAAAAGCATCCTTCCCATATCAACGCTTTTCGCTCATGTCTCACCATTATTCCCTCTATATCCGATTCTATTTTAACCACTTGCACATAAAATGCAAATTAACATTCCACCCCACCATCAACTATTCAAGTAGAAAATCGATAAACCTGCGTAAATTTTAAAGGCAATAAATCCTTGCAGACAGAAAGAGAGGTCATTTTATTGAAACGAATAAGGTTCTCTGGGATGCAGTTTTTTTTTGTTTTATTGTTGTTTTTGATGTCTTTGGTAGCTTCTATGTTAAATCAACCCCTAGTTTCGGCAATAGCTAGTTTCAACTCGAGCCGACACATCCAATCACCCATCCGCCCATATCTACTGACGCTCTATCACACCTAGTTACAAGCTTTTCCTTTAAATGCTGCTGCCGGTGTTAAAACTTGAGTGAACTCAACCATAAAGTTCAACATTTTGCTGTTGTGGCATGTTGGACGGGTTATATACATAGGAACACATGAAAGGTTGTCATTTTTTGTTTAGTCTGGTACCTAAGTTAATTTTATTAGTTGCAATTTTGTTTATTTGCTTTTCTTTTGTTTGGTTATTTGTATTTGTGTATAGTTTGGTTTAGGGTATCCGGTCTGGTTTGGATTCTATGTAGGTTGGTTTAATCATATTTTGGAAGTAGAACAAATTGAGCGGCAAATAGGACTCGATTTTTTTTTTTTGCATCTACTGTCGGATGTTCTTCTGTTTCCAAATTCATATTTTAAAATTATTCTAAAATGCAATTGAAAAATGTTTATTTTGCAACTGTTCTAATTTCTTAAAAACGACTCTTAATTTGGAACAAGGTTTTTGAAATTCGTTATTTTTAATACAGATTACCTACATACATGTGTACGAGTATGTATGTATATATCTCAAAAATTATAAAAATATTTAATTTATAATTTGCGCGCACTAAAAAGGTTCTCTTATTTTTGATTTTATTTTGAAAGTTGGAGCAGATTTAAAATGAAATATACCGATGCACATTGGTTTTGAATGTCTAAACATAGTATTCCCCATTACATTCGTGTTGTGCGTCATAAACAAAGACTCACTGGATTTAACAACTCGTCCGTAATTGGGCTCAATGGTAAGCTGATGTGTATTTCCTTTAGATGACTGGTTATTTCACTTGAACACTGTTTATAATAATATGGGTCAAATAATGAAAGACATAAAAAGTTGTGGCGGTCCTCGATTGATGCAAATGTTTCTGTTATATTTTAACACTTATCATTTTGAAAGCTCTTTTTCGGATAGAATCGATAGAGATAGAGAATCCAGTAGATTATTGGAGCACCTGCACAAACATTGGAATTGTAATCAAGCTTTTGGATGAATAAATGCTTTATAGATTACAACCAGATTAGATGGGGTGAACAATGTCTTGCACCGTCGAAGGAAACCTAATCACTTAGCAGCGACTTTGGCGACGTCGTATATGTGGTCATTCCACACAAGGTGGTCAGTGACATCGAGAACTGAAAGTTATTGTTATTGTTCCGCTTCAACAACATTGAGTTTTGGAGGATTCACTTCCAGGCAGTTAACAATTCTATCGAGATCAGAATAGAATCTAAATTATTATGCTTATTATACGGTTGATGGAAATGAATATGAGCAACAAAACAATTTAATGTATTGGAAGTTTAAGTCAAATTCATTGAATTTGAGAAACAAAGTCGGAGACAAAACGGAGCTCTGGGGCCCACCAGCATTTTATTTTTTAATATAAAACTTAAAACCGTACAACTTGAATTTAGCGATGTATTGAGCGAAAGAGAGATTTTGATATGAAATGCACGCATTTTCAATAGGTTAGCTTGATGCCAAATTCTATCAAATGATTTTGAAATATCAAGCGCAATAATTTTAATTTCTCCAAAACGATTCAAGGATTTGTGCCACTGTTGGGTGAGATACCATCAGATTACAAGTGGTCTTATTGCTAAGAAACCTATACTGCCATTCATTGAGAAGCTTTCGTTCTTCAAGATGTTTCTTGAGCTGATACATTTATGAGTAATGCTTTGTTTTGACGACTAGCTCTAAGTGTTTGATAATCTACAGATTGCACATTAATTCCATAAATTGTCATAATCTAATGGGTATTCAACTTAGACTTTCACTATTCTAAAAATCCACATGTTTATTTTTAGTTAGGGGGTTATTTCAAACTTTTTGTTGTACCAACGTTTCGATTTACCTCTTATTTATAAAGTAGTGTTTCGAGCACTTTGGGGGTCAGAAAGAAATACTCGTACTCGTAACTTCGGGGACCTAATTATTTCAAATGAGAACGTCAATTCGTAAATCGTAAAATCGCTATTTTTAAACCCCATCCTTGCCAAAAGCTGAAAAAAGATCCTACAAGAGCTTAGAATTCGATATTATGAAACTATTACTTATGCGATTATGTACGAGTACATATGTATATACCTAATGTAGTCATATTTTTGTTATAAATGCACTCTGAAAACTTACTACTAGCCTACTGCCTTACTACTAGTTTTGTTGTTAATTCCCTTTACCGATATCGAAGATCAATGGTAACATAATCTTCAGAACAGTATAATAGAATTTTAGCATAAAAAGCGGAAAATATAAAAGAAAAATTAAATTTCAACCAGAAACAAATTTTCTTAGTTTCATAAATTTTCTGATCGAATATAACAGTTAAGTTTTATAATTCTTTCGATATAATAATATATATCATATTTATAATTGTCTGTACCTTATTAAAATTAAAGAACTCCAAACTCTTTAATTTGACACAAATTTTACCCCGCAGCTATGTAAATATGTATGTAAGTGAGCCTAGAAAAATATTTTACTTTTTAAATACAAACTTATGTAAATACTTTTTATAATGTCATTGATAAAATTGGATCTGAAACAACAAAATTTTAATTCAAAAAATACAAGAAAAGGCCTAGAGGAAAGAAGCTCCGCTTCGAGCGAATTGTTTTTCAAGAACATGATTGAATGAATTCCTCAACAAATGAAGACGAATAGCCAATGCCTGCTTAAGTAAACATTTGTACATAAATGTAAATGCCTTACCTTCTATTTAAAAAAATCTAAAAAAAAATATTCTTGTAACCTCTAAACCGTAACATTTGGGATTTTCGTTTTATTTTTTTTCAAAACATTTTTTTTGACAAACTTGCTCCAAAGCGGTTTGAAGATAAAATGAAACTTAATTTTTGGAATTCTAAATGGAAAAGTTGATAGAAAATTTCATAATTTTGAGACACAGTACAGGATTCTATCCAATGTTGTATGTATTTGAAAGACAAAAAGTTAAAAAAAAAACTGTTATGAAAACAAATATAAAGACAGGTACATATGTATTCGAAAAATTAAATATTTAAAAAACTGTAATGAAGACAAATATAATAAAACTTTCACTGATTCCACCGAATAGCACAATATAACTGAGAGTTCTAACCGCCGAAGTTGAATGAAATTCATTTTCAAATTGCTTAAACTACTGTCTAAAAAGTTAAGATTTAGATTAAAAAAGGAATGCAGTGTTATTTTTTTTTTTCGTTAACGGTTTTTAACAGTTGTATGGCAGCTACCATTAGCTTTGTCTCAAAGAGCGCTATTTCGTAAGAGTTTTAATTTCGATCAGTTCGTTTTTGAAATATGTATTGCGCTTACAGAAATAAAACATTTTGATTTTTTTTAATAAAAAAAAATTGGTTTTAAATCTTTAAGATAGTGTTAAAAAACCGATGGAGGCTTAGTTTTGATTAATTCGTTTTTGAAATATTGAGTTTGCAAAAATAAAACGTTTTCATTTTTTTTAAATCCAAAAATTTGGTTTTAAAATGTTGGTATACAATATTTTTTAATTTTCAAAAAGTTTTTGTATATGAAAACAAATTTTGAGCAAAACCTTGAATAAAAGTAATTTACTGATTTTTTAATTAGTAGATACTCACTTTTGACTCTTGACCCTAAAAATGTTTTAAGAAAATCGACCTATCCGTTTAGGATGTAGCCGAACAACGCCAACGGTTCGATTTTGTTTACGAATTAATAACTTGACATATACACCTTGTAGACGAAACACTGTTTTTAAGTACATATTATGAATTCCGAAATTGATGAACATTTTTAGAATTTTGTGCTATAGAAAAGGATACTATTATTGTTATTTAAAGAGTGTGTTTGTACATATGTATGTATGTGTCGTGAATGCTAGTTTGGAGTAATTTATTTAATTCAATTCAATGATTTGAGTGGACAAAATGAGGAAAAAAAAAGATGTTTGCAAAATTATTTTTATTTCTTAATGAAAAGAATATTTAATTGTATCTAAATTTTATTTAAATTTATTCAGACAAATTTTATAATTATTTATGTATTTTATTTTATTTGAACTGATTTCTTTTTCTAATTCTTTATTTTAATTTCATTTTTTTCTCATTTTTCCTTACAGACTGCATTTTTACACCAATAACATAACATGTACACAAATTATACCAACAAATTAGACAAATGAAAGAAACGTCAAAGAACAACACAAAAACACATAAAATCAAACGTAATCCAACCCCATGTGCATTATTAAAATATACAATAATAATAGTTTAAAAAATAAAATTAACAAAATAAATGCCATCATGTTGTTCATAAAACATGGGACTTCGTCGATATCTTAACAAATCGTCTAAAATTTTGCAAACGCAATAGATTATACTATATATATATATATTTTTCTTCTTTAAAATCGGTTATTTAATTTTTATTAAGTTTTCTTATTTTTAAAATTGTTTTCGGGATTTTCTTAACGAAAATCATTCTCTTATCAAATATATATAAACAATATATCGCACTTATACACGAATATTTTGTACAAATTACAACAATACAAACGCTGTTGTCTATTATTATACAAAAAAAAAAGACGCCAAACACATCCACTAATCATAATTCATCATCGCATCATCATTAAATCCATCATCGTCGTCGTTGGGTTCCATTTGTGATATTACCATCGTCATCATCGCTTCAATAAGTCACTTTGTATCAACAGATCGATCGATATTATATTTGTATAGTATCGATTACGATCGAATTGGTGTGGTGCAGCACCGTAAGCAGAACAAATTATGGCAACACCACAAGTCAAAGATTTGGTGTTGCGATCGCCAGCTGGGTCATCGGAAGTTGTGACATTCTCTTGGCCCCTACAAATTGGCCATGGTCAGGATAAACACGATAATGGTATCGACATTATTGATACGATTAAGTTCGTGTGTGAGGAGCTGCCTGGAATTAGTTCTGCATTTGAAGAAGTTAATTTAAATAACATCGACACTGCCTGCTATAAGACTATGACAAATCTTGTCGATAGATTTAATAAAGCCGTTGATAGTATTGTCGCATTGGTAAGTTGAACTTTATGTATTGTTTTGTTTAAATATTATTCATATTTGTATCAATCTAATCACCTACTGAAACAAAACAAAAAATAAATGATATTCTCAAAGTGTGCTAGTAACAAGAATTAATATAAACATAAATCAAATCCATTTAATAAACAATACAAAATCGTAGATTAATTTGTTATACCTATCATGATGGCTATTACTGCAGTAAGGAAACTTTATTTTTAAATGAGCATAACCTATGCTTCAAAAACAATATTAAAAAATATAAGTTGAACGATACCAAAATCTCATATAACCTCGCATTCTTATTTATATTTACTATTTTATGCTTGTACACAAATAGCCAGTTTCACTATGGATGTTTAAACTTTTTTTGAGTCCTTTTTATAGAATACCACACAGTACTTACTAACTTACTTATACAATCAGAAGTTATTTTCTGAAATACCCAAATACCTCACATATTTTTTTGCGAGAGGAATTCAAACTTTACACCAAAAATGAATAATTCCCATATTACTAGTTTAAGCTTAAACGCGTCACCTAACGTGTTATCTTCCGAGTTCAGGGCTCGACTCGAAAGATCTATAGTTTTCCTACGTGTTTCAGCATGACCGAAAATTCTTCCTCTCAAAGTCAAGAAGCAAATTTGCATCCATTGTTGACAAGGTGAAAAATTCACCCATAGGGTTTTTTTGCGCTTTGCAAAACAGAGTTTTAATTCTTATATACCTTCTAAGCTTGAAAAAGCAGCTATTGATTAAAAGCAATTCGCCAATTTGCGAGGTGGTAGTGTAGCATATAGAGATAAAGTCCTTATCTATTCATGGTAATGTTTTGCTATAGTCTAGACATCCCTAAATATTTCAAATTTTTCTAAGAATATACAAATTTAAAAAAAAAACTCTCACTCATTTTATGAGAAATTTCATTAGTATTTATTATCACAAAAAACAGTTATCTAAATTTAACAACGGACCAGCTTAAAATAAATCTCCAAGTTTTCAATCTCACAAACCCAAATCTTGTATGTATGCTGTGATAACGTTTAAAGGCCATGTATGTATATAACATATTTTAGTAATGCTGTCCAACTTGAAACCCAAGCTGAGTTCATAATTGCAAGCTTTATTGCCCACTTCCTACTCGTACCTAAAATACGCTCTAAATAATTTTATGAACACAATTACAACTCGTATGTCCAGTCATCATACTATGTTTAAAATGAATTCATAATTTTTAAAACAGCAAACGTTAAAGAAACCGTTTTTGAAAACATGGGACAAAAGTTGACAGAGCTTAGCAAAATAAAAAACCAAAGAAGAAGGAAATTGATTTGAATACGAAAACTTTTAGAATGATGTTAAGACATATTCAAAAAAATTATTATTTCATCCTTCCCGAAAGACATTTTTCAAAAAAACTTTCGGATGACCAGATCTACATTTCAAGTAAGCCACAGTTTAGGCTTTAATTCAGTTCTGTAAATGAAAAGTTATTAATTTCATGTTAAACATTAGAACAAATATTCCATTTCCAGCAAGTTCATCAATATAATAAAAACAAATGTCAACTTGACCGAATATAGAATGTCAGTTTACTTTCATGAATACAACTTTTGCCATGTTCGTTCAGAGTTAATGCTGCTTGTTTACAATTATGAACGCAATTTTGACTGGACTGCGGAAATTTTACAATAACGAACTCATCCCTGCCTGTGAAACACTAGAAGTTCTTGTTTTTTACCAAAAAACATTACATCAAATAATGTGTTTGAATTAAATAGTTGAAAATACATATATAAATATGCAAGAAGTAAATTAAATAGGAGGCCATAACTGCTCGTAAAGAGCCTAGTACCTTACATTCCTCGACCATTCCTATGTGCGTGTTATCAGGAATGGAGCGGAACAAAATTTGTCTGCCAATTCCGAACGGCTAATGAGCAGCACCTTTCAGGACAAGCGATACTCTTAGATGATTTGTCAATTCCTCGCAAGACGCAGTACACCTCTGAGAAACTTTTTTGCAGCGTCTAAGAATCGAACCCAAGACCTTCTGCATGACAGACCAACGCACTTATCATTATTCTACGGTATACTACTATATCGTTCAGTAGTATTTCTTAAAAATATATATATATATATATATTATTTAAAATTTAGATATTACCGTATTTGCTCCTGCAAACTTCCTCACCAAATAAAAAGAATATTATTTCTGTGATATTTTGAATTATTAGAGTGTTTCTCCACACACACACTACACATTTAAACTTAATACATTACACTATACTGTTAAATCAAGAATTTACGATCACTTACCTCCAAACTGCGCACTTTGTGAAAGATTCTTTTTTTGTCTGAAAGTTAAAAAGTACAAATGTGACGAAGGCACGATTTCTTTAACTTTGGCTTTTTCCGACAAAATTCATGAAACAAAATATTTTCAGTAAGAAAAACAGTTAATTTTTTAATTAAATTAAAAAGTAAGTAATGCATTTGTATGTACCATTTTCAATGTTCTTTTAATTTCTTTAAGTAAGATCAAGTTTTTAGTACTGAATTAACTCTGAGTTACACCAAAGGTTAACCATGCAATTCAATTACAGATTGCTATTTCGGCACTTATTAAAATACCTGTTCAGATTATCGAGAGATAATTTTTTGGTTTGAGTTCGATATCTAATACAATTGATTAAACAAATGTTTCAGGATCAAACTCGGGATTAACTCTAAAATTGTATTGACTTTATAACAGCACTGAACAGTTGATAATTGATATCTTCTAACATATGTAAATGAAACAAAAATGCAAAGGGGTGAAGTATGAAAAATTTCTTGTAACGAAATTTCACCAACTTTAATTTGACCATGTCAATACCAAAAGTATACCATGTGTTTTTTGTTATTATAAAGTCAAGCATGACCAAAGTAAATGTGCAATTTTGCTTTTCAAACATTCAGCAATATTTCATTCATATTTCCATAAATTTTCGTTATTTAGCAGTAGTTTTTTTCTGGGAGTTCAGTTCCTTATTAGGTGACAAATCTTCACTTTTAACTCCTTCCAACACTTTCGATGTTTGATAGAAGATTAATTTTTGTCACACGTTCTCCAGAACTCCTGCTACTCGTATTTAGAGAAAAAATTAAAATTGAAATTGTATTTAAATAAGTATTTACATACATACATATACCATATCTTCATCTCAAACTAAACTGTTTTTCTTCGAAAATTTATATTTTAACTCATAGTTGTCAATTTTGTTGCCAAAGTTATGGAAATCGTGCCTTCAAAACTGATTGTTTTGAATTTCTCTTTATAGGAAAAAGGAACATCACTGCCAACTGAAAGGCTGAACAAGTTTGCTGATCCAAGCCTTCTACGTCATATTTTACAATTAGTATATAATGCTGCCGTTAGCGATCCTGATAAACTCAACAACTATGAGCCTTTTTCCCCTGAAGTCTATGGTGAAACATCGTATGAACTTGTCCAACAGATGATCAAACACGTTGCAGTCAACCAAGATGATACTTTTATTGATCTTGGTTCTGGTGTGGGGCAAGTGGTCTTACAAATGGCCGGTTCATTTCCCTTGAAAACGTGTATTGGTATTGAAAAAGCAGATACACCTGTGCGCTATGCGCAGCGAATGGATATTTTTTTTCGTCAATATATGGCTTGGTTTGGAAAACGATTTTGCGAGTACAAACTGCTTAAAGGCGATTTTTTAGTGGACGAACACCGTGAAAAGATCACATCCTCTACATTGGTTTTTGTGAATAATTTTGCCTTTGGACCGAATGTGGATCATCAGTTGAAGGAGAGATTTGCTGACCTGCGTGATGGTGCTAGAATTGTTTCGTCGAAAAGTTTTTGCCCCCTTAACTTTCGAATTACCGACAGGTGAGTTTTTGTATTTGTATTATTTTTTTGTTTTAATTTATACGATTGTTTTTTTTTTAAATTATAACATTTTTAGAAATCTAAGTGATATTGGAACGATAATGCACCTTAGTGAAATACCACCGTTAAAAGGATCGGTGTCGTGGACATGTAAACCGGTATCGTATTATTTGCATGTCATCGATCGTACGATACTCGAGCGATATTTTCAGCGAATGAAAAGTCACAAAGGACCCGAACACAACGAGCATGTTGGTAAGTTAAATACGTGACAACGCAAAAAAATGGACAAAACCCAGAAAAAAGTGTGGACTGGCAAAAATATCATTCATATTACATATGTTCATCTCATCTGACATAAGCCTCTCCGTTTTACTTTTTTATTACTTTTCTTTATTTTTATTTTGTGTTAAATTACTTTTTGAGAATGAAAGAGAATGTGGTTTTAGGCAGGACTAAATGTACCGCTTTTAAATTTATTAAACAATGAAATATAAGGTTGCTTGATCATCATGAATATTCAATTTAAACGTAAACCAAAAAAAAACCTTTCGATTAAAAAATTAGAAATTCTATATATGACAAAAAATAATTCAAGCTTATACTGCATAGCGAAACATATAAGTTTTTCCTTGAAAACTTATTTTAATAAGAAGATATAGGGATTATCTATTAAATTAGTTTGTTTCTAATAAGCAGTAGAGAATCCAACTGAATTCAAGCTGATTTACAGATCTCTATTTTAGCTTAACTATATAAAGCAAAACAAATTTTCATAAACAAACCAAATGTACATATGTACTATTTCTTAAGACTTAAGTATTTACTTTTATATAAGTTACAAATGATCAAGCAACAGAGTATTAGGAGATTGTTCCTTTTATTCTTAATAAAATATTTGTATTTTTGCAGGTTCAACACGAACTACCCGCGATCGTGCCAAACGTGAGGCAAATCACCAAAATCATAATAACAATCATGCCAATTCTGTTAATAACTCCTTAAACGCCAACAACAGCAGTAGCTCTAATACTCCCACCATGAATTCGAATTCAAATTCGACAGGATCTACGACAACAAACGCCCAAAATGGTAAATCCTCCACAAAAATGGATGAATCTTCGACAGATAGCGAAGCTGAGGCAGCAGTAGTTGGAACCACTCCAGCGACGACACGGCGCACATGGTCAGATTGGTGCAGTTCAAAGGGCAAGAGTAGTCAATCAGATGACGAGGAAAATAACAACTTCTCGAGTACAACAAATTCTCGCAATATTCGCGCTGCGACACAGAAACGGAAGAAACTTACGCGAAAAGCGGCTATTGCTAGTAAATCAGCTGCGGCAGCAGCAGCGGCGCAAGCAGCTGCTGAGAAAATTGCCGCAGCGGCAGCTCAAAAGGAATCTGGCAACCTTGCCGCTCCGAATGCCGTTGGTGGTGCCAAACGAAAGGGTCGCATGAAGAAGGGAGGGGGAGGTCGTGGTAAAAAGAATCTAAAGATTGTTGGCTTGGACGTGCTGCACACACAAACTTTACTCAGCACGAGTGCAGAAATGATGTGCAAAAAGCTACCTCCTGCCCCAGGTTGTGTAGATCAGCAGTTAACTTCGCTGACGGGTGATATGAGCCATACAGAATTGGATATTCCGCAAGCTCCCTCAGACACACCTTATGCTTTACAGATTATTTTGGACGTTTTCCGACAACAATATTTAACTATGATTGATAACATGAAATCCAAGTCATTCGTTCCGAATCTCAAACGGAAGATTCAACTGGAGCAGGAGCGAAAGCAACGTATTAAAAATCGTGCCAGTCAGCTGGACAAGCAAATCAAAGTCCTGATCGACGATAGTGTTGCTTTGCTGAAGGCTCGCATGAATGAACTTGGAATTAACATGTCATCTCCAAATGACCTGCTGGCAAAAGCTAAAGAAATTGTTGGCCGCCACAAGGAGCTGCAGGGAATGGTAAAGAAAATGTCAAGCCAAGTGACAGCTGGCGAAATCGAACAAAAGCGTCTCTTGAAGAAGAATCTTCATAGTTTTCCAGAGTTTGCTAAGCTATCGAAGCAAAAGAATGGAACGTCAGAAACTTTGGATATATCCGAAGCAGCTGCTCACGATTTACTGCTGAAAGAGATTGCCAACACTTTGGTGCAAAGGAAAAAACTTTACGCTCAGGTGTCGACAATTGAAAAAGAAAGCATAACGCTGGAGAAGGTAGTGGAAGAACGCAAGACCGCCGCGACCCTACTTGCGCAGGGAACGAATCTGACTATTGCCACATCTACAGCTCCAGCGACGGTGACTACATTAAATTCGACGATTACCACAATGGGCAAATCAAGCCACACAAAATCATCGCGGCGGAGTAGGGATCATCGGACGCGTTCTCAAGAATGGCCTGATGTTCCAGACGTTGGAAAAATTGAAGAAAGCAACCCCGAAGTCTTGGCACAAAAGATCCTCGAGACGGGAAGGCAGATAGAAGCGGGCAAAATTCCAAGCTACAAGCATAAGGACGAGAGGGCAAATAAACATCGCAGCAGTAGTAGTGAACACAATACACACCATCATCAACAATTCATTGCGCACCACTCAGGGCCAGATAGTGCACTTATGCCAGCACCACCACAAGGTGGTCTTAAGCAACAACAACAACAAGTTCCCATTGTAGCCAATCATGTTCCGTTGAATGCAGGAGGGGGACGGACCAGTAGCAAATCATCGAAAAACCACCAAGAATCGCCAAAAGTAGCTAATTTCGAAGATCGCCTAAAGAGTATCATTACTTCTGCGCTAAATGAAGATCAGGAGCATAGAAAATCTCAACATCCCCCTGTCGAAGCAGTTGCTCCGCCTCCGCCTGCATCGCCGGCGAAGAAATCCTCCAGCAAATCTTCATCTAACACCCACCATCATCAGCAGACAGCCCAGCAACAGATGCATCATCATCATCTGAGCAATATTATAACGGTGGCAACTCAAGGACTAACGCATTTAAATTCAACGACGACGATTTCTCCCATAACTCCACCTCTACAGCAACATCATTACGCACACGGTGCGCAAAATCAAAATGGGCCAATTCATCATATGCACCATCATTCGCAAACGATGCCTCCAACAGCGCATAGTGGGTATAAATCATCCGGCGCTATACCTCCCAACATAGGATCATCTTATTCCAAGCAGTCAACGTCGTCTTCCTCCATATCATCATCAACCTCTTTGTCGGCTGCTTCGGGATCAGCTTCTTCATCATCATCCGCCCATCATCAACAACATCAAAAATATTCTAAATCAAATGCTGCGAGCAGCAGTTCGGCTTCCTCAATTGAACGAGGAGTTTCGATTCACCCGTTACATGGCCACAATCAACATCATCCGGCACAGCTTCAGCAGCCACCGGGTGCACATCAACATGCCGCGTTGTATGCTGCTGCAACAGACTTAGCGTTTCGGCGAAGCTATGAACATCACTATCAAGAGTTCAAGGCGCCAGAGAATATGAACCGAGGTCTTGTAGAAGAGCCAACTAGAAGTCATTCGGCTTCTTCAGACTCTGCGATGTACTATCCACCGACAAGAGATCGTCTTCTATCCCTTGATCGAAGTCAGCAACAACAACCAATGCAACAACCCAGTCGGCCGAGTTCAAGTTCTTCTCAACCAGATTACACTCAGGTGTCTCCAGCCAAAATGGCTCTGCGAAGACACCTGTCACAGGAAAAGCTGGCCAATCAGCATGTAGGACCAGCAAATACAAGCAGTGGAAGTGTAATGGCCAGCAAGACTATCGGAGACCTGGTTAATGGAGAAATAGAAAGAACTTTAGAGATATCTCACCAGAGTATAATCAATGCAGTGGTTAATATGAGTACCGGTTCGACGACAACGCCGTCGACAACAGAGCGGCCTATAATCAATCCAAATGCCCAACGGCCAGAACGGGTCCATGTTCGCGTACTGGATGAAATTTCAACGCAGCAAAGTCATTCAGCTTCTCAACATCCGCAACAGCATCATCATACCCATCATCCGTATAATCAAATATCACCACGATCGCGAAGCGATGGTAACATGTCTGAGATAAAGAAATCACCAGCACACAATTTAACCACATTAGCCCAGGTGGCATACAATCAGAAAATGATTTCTAAGCAACAGCAACAACCAACGTCGTCTTCGTCCGCTGGTCGACCACCGCATGGGATGGGTTATAATACGTCGGCAGGATATCAGCAACACCTGCATTCAATGCCCCAAACAACTGCTGGAGGTGCAAGTGGAACCCTTCCCCATCCTTCTCCAACATCATCCTCATCAAAAAGCTCGAATTCGAAGCGAGATTATTCAAAGGTCGCCTTGCCACGTGCTGAAATGAAGCCATGCTTAGAATCTTATTTCAATGAAGAGCCAAAATCCACTACAGCAGCTGCCCCTATATCAATGAAGGAAAGAATTTCCAACAGGCGAATGAATGGAAATCCACCCTTAGAAGGTAAGAAACATTAAAAAAAAAACGCATCTATTTAGTGTGGTTTTCTTTTGGAAAATTTAGATTTCAATCAATTTGTTTTTTGTTCGTGGCCAATGGAATTCGATTTCAAGTTAATTTATTTCTGTCGTTTTATTATCTGTGATTTCATATCTGCCTCATTATTTATAAAAAAAACTTCAATTCACTTTCAGCAGAGAAATATGAGGTTGATGTTTAAAAAGCAAAATGGTTTTGAAAAATACACCTTCTTGCGAGGAAGTGACAAATGCTCAATGATAAAGCCATTCGGACTCTGCAAAAAATTGGAGATTCTTTCCGATAATACGCCCACATGAACGGTTTTAAGTTGTCACTAGTCTCTGGTTCTCCACGAGTTGTCGTGTCACCAAATGGAATTTATGACCATATTAGATAACAAAAATTGTACATTATGTTTGATAAAGCTTTTAAACAAATAGCAATATTTACGACTCATTTATTCACAAACGTACAAATCTTCACTTTTTGGGACTGACCTTTTGTTCATAATTGCTTATCTATTTTTAAAGCAAATAACGGGTACGCCATTCTTTTTATTGGTATGTAAACATTGAAGTATTTTAAAATTTATCAACCTATTACATTAAGTAGACATGCTTTTAAAACCGCAAATTAGTACCATACGCCACAAACAAAGATCAGAATAGGAAAAATCGTTTGGTATCGAATTTTTTTAAGCATGGGCCAGTGAGAGATCGTCAAAATGCCGTTCCGCTAACGCCTAACTGGTTGAAGCGGTAAAAGAGTGTTTCTGAGAACCCAAGTGTATCGTCACCGTACTCAGACGACCTGCATTTATTTCCGTATAAAGCGCAATTGACAAAAATAATATTACTGACACACTGTCTACGTGCGTCGCTTCGAATCGAATATCGCAACAATAGCTGGGGCCCTCATACTTGTATTGAGATATATTTCTATAAAAAGAAATTAATTTAAAGATTATTATAATTAAAATAACATATAAGATAAAAACCGGAATTTATTTTTACGTCTGTTATGTCTGTTTTGTAAAATGTAACACGACAAACATCCTTAACAATGCCATTTCGACATTTGTTGATACATCAATGTGGAACTCTTCCTCCAAATAGTGTCTTTTAAATATTCACTATTACTATTAGACAAGGATTATCTATTTTTATATGATTTGAGGATCGTTTCCACATTGGACATTCTGTAAAAAATTGTGGCCCTCTACAGTCTGGGCATTCGTATGCTTCTTTTCGGTTGTATGAGTATTTGCCGATGAACATTTATTCTACTCGCCTTATTAATTCTAAGTGGTATTTAATATGCACTCTTTGGGATTAATGGATTTATAAGCTGCTGTGGTTATAAATCCATTTTTTTTTTGTTCTCAGCTTAAGTTCACCAGTCCAAACTCTTCGAATACGCTGATACAAATTGAGGGTTCTATTTCTAAATCTACTGCCTCTTTTCCGGCGATTTTCTTATGACAAAATTGATCCTTTTTTGTTACAACATAAATGTTATTTGTTTAAGTAATTACTTTAAATTAAATAAATAAATTTGGTGGTGCAACAGCTCGGAGTGAACCAGGACCTAGTGACTTACAACTCTCAACCATTCCTGGGTGCGTGTTACCAGGAACGGAGGGGACCTACAATTTTCTGCCGATTCCGAACGGCTAATGAGCAGCACTTTCCATGACAAGAGATACTCTTGGAGAATTTGTCAATTCCTCGCAAGAGGCAGTACACCCCTGAAAAAAACTTTCTTGCAGCGGCTGAGAATCGAACTCGAGACCTTCCGCATGACAGTCCAACGCACTAACCATTATGCCAAGGGGTACTATAAGTAATTACTTTAGCATATATAAATATGGCATACCTGCCATATTAATAAGATCCGCACATATAATGTAGGTGCGATAGACATGTTTTTGTGACAGAATATACGAGTATATAACGCCATAAACTTCATAAATGTATATACTATCGCAGCTATATGTCACTTGTGGAACTTATTCATATGGCAAGTTTGACATACATATATTCATATATTTGCTAATGTAACATCGCCTTAAGGTACACGGTTCGGAAAGTTTCGGAGAATAAATGAGAGATTGGAACTTTCGTTGGATTTTTTCTTTTCTCAACACAAAACACTCATTTCTTTGAAATGTATTTTATGAAATATTTCATATAGCTTGAAATGTTATTAACTATTTACAGGCCTAGCTGTTTCGCTACAAGATCACGTGATGGCATCGCGTAAATTCAAAGAGGAAAGCGAAGAGCGTCAACGTCGATCGGAATTGGCTGCTGCACATTTTCAAAACTCTAATATAGCCAATACAGCATCTACTGTTCATCCTCTGATTCAACACCATGAGAGAACATCACCGATTAAGGTTGAAAGTAAGTATCATACATTTTTATTCATACGAAATAGGCAAATAAAAAAACATTAAAAACTTCAGTTGGAATGAAGCGCACCTCTCCAATAACTCACCATCCACGCCCATCAAAAATGCCTCACTTCGCTTCCCACGAACACCTTATGGCGACAAACAGCAACACTAATAGCAGTACCTGTAGCAGCACCAACAATGGTCGCATATCAAACTCATCCCTCGAACCGCCGCTTATGAGTCCTGAAATAAATTCACTCATGGCTGATGAGAGACCGTTGCAAATGTCGTCTCGCCCACGCACAACGGACGACGGTAAGGAAGACAATTAAAGTTTCTCTTAAATATTTGTATGCATAATATATTGCCAATAGATATTTATATACATTAATATATATTTACCTTTTATTTTATTTTTTTCTAATTTAAATTATATTTTGCATTTTCCATATATTTTTGGTTCATTTTATTTTCATTATTTTTTATTAACTTAGTTTTTTGTTATAATAGAACTCTCTCACAAGTCCATAAACTATACAAAAAAAAAAAACTAAAAATATTGTGAATGAAAGCAAAATTATATTTTTATAACTTTTAAAGCAAACTATTGACGCGAGAAACAATAGTTTATTGTAGAATTATATATTATTTATACATAGATATACAGACACCTTTATTCTTTTGATTTTGTTTGTAATTAGTTATTATTTTATCCATATTATTACCATTGACAATCAACAAATAAAATAACCAGAAACCACACATTCTGTTGTAATTTATTTTTATATCAAAATTTATTGATACGATTTTTCAAAACTCCCATTGTATTGGATTCAACATCATCTTACAACAGAAAGTTTAATATTTTTTTCTATTAAGATCAATTGTTTATAAATGTGTTTTATTTTTGTTTTATTCAAATTTAGCTCTTCTGTTAATTTTTTTTATTTTTCTTAGTTTTGTGCATGTTAATCGTTCCGATGTAGCTTTGAGTTGTTTTTTGTTTAAATATTTAACTAATTATCAAATGAAGTTAGTAGTAAGGGTATACATTTTATTATAAACATAATCTATTGGACATATTTGAAAGAGATAAAGTGTACGTTTTTTATCAAGGGCGCGGTACCTGTAAATAAATTGCTGGTTTATGTTTATTTTTATAATTTATTTTACTTTCTTGGAGTACCTTCTTAATAAAAAAATCTCTTATATTACATTTAGCATTATCAATGGGTGAAAACTAGATTCGTTCATGTTCAAAACTAAAATCTTCTTTAAATTGAGATATAATAAGTAGCCGTAGTTGCTACTCATTATGGTAATTGTTAACAGTTTACTCACTTCAATATGATTTTAAATTAACTCCTGAGTTGAAGTGATGTTATACCGAAAATTTTTCCGAGGTGCATAAAATTCACTAAATCTGGATTTTAGCTGGTAACGGATATCAGTTTTTGTATGCACTTCAGCCAAGTAAATATACCAAGTGAACAGGATATCCAATAAACGCAAATAATCACGTACTTAAAAACAATTTAAATTGTTTTAGTATTAATTAATATTTATGTTTATCTTTAAACTCCAATCCAATTTTGAATAAAGGTTATGGATATTATGTTGCGTTTTCGGGTTTTAAAATTAATTTTATTAGATTGGCAAACTCGTTAAATTATTCACATCATTTTAATGCTCAGCCATTTTTATCTTATTTGCAAAGACTTATTTTTATATACATATGTACACATATAAAACATATTAATAAAATAATAAGCGTCCAAAACATAAGCTTTAAGTAAGGTCTTGTTTACATAATCAGGGTTCAGATCGCCAGAATGTTTCACTTGTTTCACGTGTACGGAGTTTCATGCACTTTTTATTTAATTTAATCGAAAAACTAATGTTAAATGCTATCTCACGCTCTATCTAGGACATGTATGTTGTATTTTATAATTGGACATTGTTCCAGTTTTATATTAGTCCAGTCAAAGCGTCATTTGACCTTGCGCGCAGAGGCATGGTCTATTTTTGTTTATGGATCGATAGGTGCTTATGAGAATAGCTTAAAACCGAATTTGCACCACATGACAACTTTTTTTTACCAAAGTTATTGACAAAAATGTGTTTTGTGTCATTTTTTGGTCATTTGCGAATATCTCAGCTCCACTATCTCGTACAAACAAAAATTAAACATGTATTTATTCCAAATAACATTATCTATTATGTTATAAGAAAAAACATTTGTTTAAACAAATTAAAAAAAAGTTATAGTAAGTTAAAATAATTTTTTGTTGTTTAAAAATCACTTTTTCGTGATTATTAAGAAAAAAGCTCGTTTTACGATGAAATTTTTATTTTTTATTATTTAAGTTCTTGTAATTCCCTACAATTTAAAAAAAATCAGCACTCTACTATGAACGAAAGCCGAGTAATAAATTATTGAACATAGGTAGGTCAGCGCACCCACGCATTTTATGATTCTATGTTGTAATTAATATCTCAGCCCC
Organism: Chrysotoxum bicinctum; assembly: GCA_911387755.1. Taxonomy (NCBI): domain Eukaryota; kingdom Metazoa; phylum Arthropoda; class Insecta; order Diptera; family Syrphidae; genus Chrysotoxum; species Chrysotoxum bicinctum. Next base: position 34,608,586 of record OU426988.1, read on the forward strand.
AGTATGTCGCAAAGTGAAAATAAAAAACTATATTGCTAATAACAATATTTTCTATCAACTTGCATTTAATTTAATATGTCTGAGCAAAAACATAAAAAGTTACCGTTGGTTTCAACGTTTTTTTCTTGTTTTTAATACCTTTTTTTTCATAGTTATTGAGAAAAAAACTGTATTTCACGGTAAATATTTTTCAGTTTTGGATTTTTGTTTTATAGTCCCGCTAATTTTCTTCAAATTAAAAAAAAAAATTAGTCCATTACGACAAACGGGAGCCAAGATTTTCATGATTTAAAAACTTAGGAAAGCTTACAATTTAGTATCTTAACCTTGTAGCTTGTAATTTTGGTGTCGCCAAAAAATTATTTTAACTTACTATAACTTTTTTTTCGTTTGTTAAAAAAAATGTTTTTTTCTTATAACATAATAGATAATGTTATTAGGAATAAATACATGTTTAATTTTTGTTTGTAGGAGATAGTGGAGCCGAGATATTCGCAAATGACCAAAAATTGACACAAAACACATTTTTACCAATTACTTAAGTAAAAAAAAATTGTCATGTGGTGCAAATTTTTTTTAAGCTATTCTCATAAGCACCTATCGATCCATGAAAAAAAAATAGACCATGCCTCTGCGCGCAAGGTCAGGCCCTTTTTCATGACGCTTTGACTGGACTATATAGCTTTAGTGACGTTTAATACTCAAATATGGTATAATACACCATTAACTCACACAGTCTCTCTTTTTTTTTTTTTTTAATTTCTCATTTGTAAATGTTGCAAATACCAATTTTCAGCTTATAAGTCCTACCTTAAGCAACTTTAGGCCAAATAAGAACGCGAATCTTCTTAAAAAATTTGACTTTAAAATTAATTTAAAAGATCCAATTTTAAATCAAAATGTGAATTTACCAAACAGAATACGGTTTTGTTTGCTCAACTGATGTTGATGTTTTCATTGGAAATTTGATCTGATAACTGTATTACTGTAAAATGTCCAGTCACAAACTATTTTGCTTTGAATCGTGTTTACGTAAACGTTTCTTTTATTTGTATTTACGAGTTCTCAGATGACTGTATTCTTCCAAATATAAACACAGTTTCCCGCTTTTTTCTGTCCAGAAGGGAAATTGAGTTTTTTTTTAAATAGTTGCAAATTATTTTCTGTCTCAATTTCAAGGTGTGAAATATTTTTTATACTTAATATTCTACTCTTCGAATAATTTCGAGAAAAGTTATCAGATCTACATATAAACTGTCAAATTAAGCTGCTTCCATTTGAATACAAAACAATTATTTGTAGGTTTTAAATATTTAAACAATTTTCACCATCGAAATAGTATATATGTATAACAAAAACCACATTTGTCAAACTGACTGCTATAAATTCATTCTTTTGGTGTTTGAATTACACAGAGTCGCCAATAAGTAAAAAAAAAATCGAGGTTTGGAAATTTGATCCAAGCCAAAAAATTGTTGGCTCAATGAAACATACAAATTGGCAAAGTCGATCTTTTGTCAGATACTGGTGCTTATTTTGAAATTCTCTTTCGTTAGAAAGTGAGTCGAATTCGTTGAAACTTAATTTTGAGACTCGGCGATTAGAATGTTAATCGAACAAATCGAAAGTTCACCCAATCCATAGAAAGTTCATTCATTTGCGAATTGAATTGAATTGAACTTTATTGAGACTTTTAAGTTTTCGATTACAATATTATACTTATTCTAGCGATATCTTAAATCAGACTGAAGTGGCTATAATGTGTTGCCTTCTTATTCGATTACATGTTAAGAACAGCCTCGTGGCGGGCATTTGGTATATAGTGTATATTATAAGGTTGTACTGCTCTTGCTCATGAGCATTTATATATAGCTTGTGACGATTGTCACTAATACATACAATTCTTAACCTAACTTACGAACTAAAATACAAACGATTAATGCGCCTGAGCATTTTGATAGTGATTTTGTTTCTTTTGTTTTTTTTTTTTCATATTCTTTTTGATGTGTTTTTTAGAAGAGCGAGAGCTCTCTATGCAATGGCATATACATACATACAATTATTATCACAGTATACGAGAGTGTATGAGCATTGTTTAGATATTTAGAATTAACTTTAGTTTTTGTTAGATGAATGAGTGGAAGACTCAGTGAATTGTTGAGAATTACAATGGTTATGGTATACTGGCTGTGTTTCTCTTGTGTTTATCTAGCCAAAGTTCTGGGTTGTGAATTAGAGTTATGTTAATTTAAAAATATACATTTTGTAATTGATTTGAATTAGCTCTACACTTAGTTTACAAGGTACAAAGTTATCACAGTTTATAAGTAGTTTTCTAGTTATAGAGTTTAAAGGTGAAAAGGTTTTGAAATATAAAACTTAACCTAAGGGTGTAAGTACTGTCCTGCAACATTATGGAAATGTAGGAAATATTATTTTATAGATTTTAGTTGGTTATCGTTAAATCTTTTAGATTTGTTTAGAATCGGTTTTTAAAGAAAAATAATGTTGTTTGAATTAAATTGTGATAGCTAAAGTAGAGACAGATGATTGAATCTGTATCTCATAGATTTTAGCCACGATTTTGGTTTGGGGTGGCGGTCAGATAAAATTGTGGCGGAGTTATCTCTGCAGGTTCAAGATCCCTTGAGGAGACTCCGATAGGCGAGAGGTAGTTAACATTGTCCCAAGATGACCCGGTCTGGGATAGGGTTATATAGTTAATTAAATCATTATCCGAAAGATCGAGTCTAGATATGGTTTTCTTCATTTGAAGAAGAGCATATCTGAGAAACGGAATGGTGTTAGTTTCGTTATGTAAATGTTCGTTGGAGAATCTTTTAGTTCGGTTTTGAAAGTTTATGGCGGCACAGAGCCTTAATATTTTTCGTTCCAGTGCTTCTAGTTCCAACGCCGCAGTGGGGGAGATGGTGAACCAGATAGGAAAAGCATAAGCCATTATTGGTCTGATCAGTGTTTTGTAGAAAAGTAACTTGGATTTTTTGTTAAGGGCTTTATGTTTGAAATATGGCATAAGCATGTTTGAAGCTTTCCTAGATTTTTCCAAGGTGGATCTGGCATGTTTGTTGAATTTAAACAGGTTGTTAAGATTAACGCCAAGGTATTTTAAATTATTCTTGGGGTGAATAGTGCTACCGTTTAGATTGATGAAAATGTTTTTACTTTCACTGACGACCCCTTCGGGACCCTTACCACTTGCATTTCTGAAACAGATTAGCTCCGTTTTGGGGATGTTAAGTTTGATGCCCCAGGTGTTATAGTAGTCGTCAATGACTTTTAGGTGTTTTTCCAAATGACGAGTTGCTGTAGTAGGGTATTCATGACTGCAATACGCAATAGTATCATCTGCGTAGAGGAGGCCAATTGAAGAGAATTGATTATCAGAAAAGTAGTGCGGGAAGTCATGTAGAAAGATGTTAAAGAGTTGTGGTCCCAAGATTGAGCCTTGCGGTACACCGCTGTTACACTCACAGATGTCTGATTTGGTATTCTGAATTTGAATGAAAAAGGTTCTGTTTGAAAGGAAGCTTTCAAGAATATTAATAATGTAACGGGGAAAGTCGAGAGACCCAATCTTAAAGAGAAGACCATCCCTCCACACGCAGTCGAAAGCCTTTTCAACATCAAGTGAACAGGCAACGGTACAGCGTTTGTTACGGAGATTCAAAACAACATCGTTTTGAAGTTTAAGTAGGGCGTGGACTGTTGAGTGACCTCTCCGGAATCCGAATTGGTAATCCGGGATTGGGTCTACGGGAATGTCTGTGGAGTCATTCATTTTATTGAGGATGATGCGTTCCAAGATTTTCCCTACGTTTGAGAGGAGAGAAATTGGTCTGAAATTATTAATGTCGGAGTTGTTCTGGTTTTTGATAATGGGTAGGATTCTTGCCTCCTTCCAAAGCTTAGGAAAGTAACCGTTATTAATACAGTTATTGAAAATCACTGTTAACATCTTAATCGCCAAGGTAGAAAGTTTCTTTAAAGCAAAGTTCGTGATTTCATCAGGGCCTGAGGATTTTTTTGGCTTGATGGAGTCAATGGTGTTTTTAACAGTATTCATGTTAGTAAAAATCTCTGATGCTATGGGACTCAAGGCTGTGTTTTCTTGGCTAAAGAGTAGGATGTGTTCAGGCTTAGATTGCCTTATCTCTGAGGCTGAAGATTTAGCGGTATCAGTTATAGATTGATTGAAATCTGGAGTTCTTTCCCTGTAAACATGTTTGAAGTGGTTGGCAAAGGTTGAGACAATGCTCTCTTCGTCAGTTATCATGTTGTTATTTACAGAAACCTTATTACACATGAATTTTTTCTTGTTCCCTACTAGTTTGAAGATTTCCCTAAATGCATGGGGGCCCGGGTGGATTTTGGATAATCTGTCACTAAGTTGTTTATTAAGCCATAAATTTACTTTGTCTCTGATAATGTTGTTGAGTAACGAAATTCTAGAGGACAGTTCTCTATATGGAGTGTTAATCCTGTTATATGAATTATGATAGATGATCTTGAGGCGTTTTTGCCATTAATGTTTTACTTTAAAGAGGTTTTCGATTTCATTTGGAAGATTCCGATATTTTTTGAAGGAGACAGTGTTCCTAGTTGAGTTACTCTCGAGACAGGTGAGAAGTGACGAGTTGAAGTTTAAAATATGATTGTCAATTTCGATGTTGGATAAGCAGGAATGGAGAGGAGGGAAGAAATCCCAGAGGGCGGTGTCCAGATCTTCTCTAAATTGGTTCCAGTCAGTATTTTTAAATGACCTGGAGGAAAGTGGTTCTTTAATGCAAATATTAGCAACCTCTAAGCTTATCTTAAGAAGGAAGGGATAATGATCAGTGAAAGTAGGAAGGGTTTCAATAGTATAATTCGGATCTATTCGGTTTATCAAGTCACTAGAGATTAGGAAGTGATCCAGAAATGATGAGCTTCGAGGAAATGATGGAGTGTTCGAAGTAATATTAATTAAAGAGGGGTTGAATGTCCTTGACCAGTTTAAAAGTGAGTTTCCATTCACATTTTGCCATGCGTCCCCCCAGCTAGGGCTTCTGGCGTTAAGGTCTCCACCAATAATTGCTCCATCGAAGGAGGAGGCGAGAGCTTCAATTTTGTTAAGTTCAGCTGTTAATAGAGATGGAGAACAGTTGGTTGGGAAGTAGACCGAGCCCAGGAGTAATTTTTTGGGGGTATTGTTAACAATTAGTTTAATGGACACAAAGATGGTAGAGATAAGTGTTGATTGGAAGTGCACAGATTCATAAAGAATGTTTTTCCTTACGAGGAGGGCAACCCCTTGAAGCTCATCATTTCTAAGAGCAAAGAAATCATCGATGAACACTTTATGTTTATTGTTTAGGTGGGTTTCTTGAATGAACGCCACTGAACAATTGCTGGCTTGGAGAATTTTAGATAATTCTATTCTCCTTGCCTGACTAACTAAGGACGAAATGTTAAAAGTAATGAGTTTGAAAATCATCATTTCGAACTGACTAAAAGCTGGTTCACCAGATCAAGGTACGCTAATCGCTTGCTGATTATAGAATCGAATTTTCCGAGGTTTGACATAAAGTGTTCGATCTTTGAAATGAGTTGGTTCATCTCAACTCCGAAGAGGTCTTTAGATAAATTTATGAAATCGTTTATGGCACTGGCCCCCGACTGTTTGTTACTATTTTTGGAAGTGAGAGGAACACTGGGACTATTATTGTATGTAGAAGACTGAGTGGCGCCGAAGTGACTCGCGTAAGAGACCCCAGGGGCTACAAGGTTTCCGATTGCAACGGCTTTAGAGAGAGCTTTGGCATTTGTGATTTTTTCTTTAGCAGAACTTATCTTTTGTTTTCTGTTTGCTTCATAATGTTTATAGGCTACGCAGCCCTTGAAATTAGCTGGGTGATCTTCACCACAGTTAATACATTTTGCTTTGCTACCCTCTTCTTTCGCGACGGCACAGCAGCCCGGGTCATGTTTCTGTGTGCATTTAACACAGTTGTAATTATTGGCACAATTTTTAGCCAGGTGTCCAAACTGCTGGCACCGTCTGCATTGCAAAGAGCCCTTGTTGCCCCTTGGTTTCTCCCAGTATACCCGCGTGTTAAAAAGATATTTGATTTTAAGAAGCTCATCCGGACTCGTGCCGGGTTGGAGACGGACGAGGAATAAGTTGTACCGTATTTTTGCCGCTTTAGAGCGTAAAGTTTCAAAAATTGTTACTTTTTCCACGTTGGCAACTTTACTTTTTAATTCTTCCAGAATTTCCGATTCTTGGAAGTCCAGGGTGAGTCCCCTCAGGACAATGTTCGAAGTTCTGTCCTCCTTCAGAGTGAAGGAGTGAGCCTCAATGTTTTCGGTACTCCTGAAGAGTTCCATGAGATCCCGATGGACTCCACTGTTATCTACGTATAGCCTACTTGAGCTACCACGATTTATAATTTTATAAGAGAATGGAACCGAGTTTTCTTTAAAATCGCAAATAAGTTTCCTAACGTCTACATTTCGCATAAATATTGGAGGACAGTACTTACCCCTGGATTCCGGTGGTACGTTATCCGCTTTCTTCTTGTTGCTGTCTTCTGCAGCTGCATCTGCTTTCTTGAGTCCCTCGTTGACGTTTAGGTTTTCAGGAGTTTCTTCCTCCTCCTCGTCAATATCAATTGGCGTCTCGTTAAATGTTGACTGGTTCATTTGGTGTGCCAGGTTGGAGCACAATTTGGCATTTTTCGAGACTTGTATTTTAAGTCCCATGTCCAGGATCGAAAATTTGTTACCGCTGGGTGCTGCGCCCGTGCTGGGGCTGCGTTGGATATTTTTGGCAGAAAATCTCATCTTACTACTTGGGGATAACCAAGAGTAGTCGTTAGGTGTTTGTTGCAGCACAGGGTTTTCCAGCTGCCGTTTCTTCGTTGCGATATCCGGGTTACTGAGCGCCAGAAGTTGATAGGCGGCGGCCAGTTTCCGTTTGCCTGGGTTTCTTCTTTTTGGGGTGTCCCCGTTGTGCCTCATTATGGGGCGATAGGCTGCCCCGCACGAGTTAAAATGTCACCAGTTATTGGGCACTGAAGTTCTCCACACAGTAGCAAAGAGGATTGACAAAACACGCGCTGTTTAGGTTATTTTTTTTCTTTTAATGTTTTTTTAGTTAATATTTTTCGGGTTTTTTGCCAAAATAATTGAAACACACTGTTTAATTGAATTTTAATTACGTTTTAGCAGATTTTAGGGTACTTTTAATAAGCGGATTGCCTTTATAAATTTAGAATGTTAAGGCTTGAAAATTGAGCAGCGTGCTACTACTTTAATTGCCAACCGGAAACCTTCATTTGCGAAAGCTAATTCAATTTTGACATTCGAAAGAATAGAATTAAATGTCATTTTTGTGTCGTTTGAATTTTTCTGTCGAGTAAACAACAAAACATGTAAGTTTTTAATTATTTCATGGAAAATAAATTACTTTTATTATTTTTGTTGTTGTTTTATGTTAAAAGGTCGCATTCCAACTGGAAAAACCGCGCACAAAAGAAAAAGTTAATTAAAATAATGGAAGAAAACCCGGAGGTAGCAAAGGGTTTTTTTTACCACCCGCGTTGATACGGAAAGAAAGAAAGCATCCACTATCCTTCTCCTCTGCACTTCTTCAACACCATCTTAATTTATAAACAACACAAATGCCATATTTTTATTTATTATTTTATGTTTTTATCCAAGAAATTTAAATTATTATACAATAAACAAAACAATTACAAATAAACAAAGATTTCACCTTTTGGTTTTGACATTTCACAAACACTTCTCTTTTGTTTTTGATATTTTAGTGTGACCAAGTGTATACGAAAAAAAAATAAAAATTTAGAACGCGTCATGAACAACTTACTTTTTTTAAGAATAGTTTCAAAACAGCTGAGTTGACAACAAAAATGTAATAAATATGTAGTTCTTTATGGTTAAACTTAACTTTATAATGAAAAAGTGTATTATTTATTTTGTTTCTTGATTATTTATCCAACATCTATAAAATGTTTAGAAACAAAAAATATGTAAAACGGTCATACTAATTCAAATAGAAATATAGTAAATGTCAAACAGCTGACAATGAAAATGAATCTTTTTTGAAGTTCATTTTATGCTATCTTTCGCAAATGAATGTTATTCGTTCGAATCTCAAAATTAAGAAAGTTCATTCGAAGGAATAGAATCATTCTAACGAATAGACTATTCATGAGAATGTCAAAATAAGCATGACTAACAAATTATAGATAAAAAACATCCATGCTTATTTTGACATTCTCATGAATAGTCTATTCGTTAGAATGATTCTATTCCTTCGAATGAACTTTCTTAATTTTGAGATTCTAACGAATAACATTCATTTGCGAAAGATAGCATAAAATGAACTTCAAATAAGATTTTCATTGTCAGCTGTTTGACATTTACTATATTTCTATTTGAATTAGTATGACCATTTTACATTTTTTTTGTTTCTAAACATTTTATAGATGTTGGATAAAGAATCAAGAAACAAAATAAATAATATACTTTTTCATTATAAAGTAAAGTTTAACCATAAAGAACTACATATTCATTATATTTTTTGTGTCAACTCAGCTGTTTTGAAACTATTCTTTAAAAAAATAAGTTGTTCATGACGCGTTCTAAATTTTTATTTTTTTTGTATACACTTGGTCACACTAAAATATCAAAAACAAAAGAGAAGTGTTTGTGAAATGTCTAAACCAAACAAAAGAGAAGTGTTTGTGAAATGTCTAAACCAAAAAGTGAAATCTTTTTTTATTTGCAATTGTTTTGTTTATTGTTTAATAATTTAATTTTCTTTGATAAAAACAAAATAATAAATAAAAAATATGGCATTTGTATTGTTTATAAATGAAGATGGTGTTTATTTAATTTCTCCGTGGTTTACTACCAAAATCTTTCCGTATCAACGCGGGTGGTAAAAAAACCCTTTGCTACCTCCGTGTTTTTTTTTTCATTATTTTGATTAACTTTTCCTTTTTTTCGCGGTTTTTCCAGTTGGAATGCGACCTTTGAACATAAAACAACAAAAAAAATTAATAAAAGTAATTTATTTTCCATGAAATAATTAAAAACATACATGTTTTGTTGCTTACTCGGCAGAAAAATTCAAACGACACAAAAATGACATTTAATTCTATTCTTTCGAATCTCAAAATTGAATTAGCTTTCGCAAATGAATGAACTTTCTATGGATTGGGTGAACTTTCGATTTGTTCGATAACATTCTAATCGCCGAGTCTCAAAATAAAGTTTCAACGAATTCGACTCACTTTCGAACGAAAGAGAATGTCAAAATAAGCGCCATCATTACAAATCTTTATTTTAATGCGCAAAAACACGAGACCACTTCAACTCGACTTTAAATACTACCAACCTTGAAGTTAGTAACGAATATTTGTCTACAACATAATTCAACGCTAAAAATTTGGTTCACTCACTTTTGGGTTTGTTGCCATTAAGAGTGTAAAGTTTTGACAAAAAGGTTGTATATTTTGCAGTAAAATGCGAAATGTTATAAAATTCTAAATTCGCTCATTACATACTTTAGGTATTTTTTGTCAATATTTAATTTATTTTTGGTGTATTCTAAATATTTTTTTTTAAGAATAAACAATAAAGATTTGTAGACAATCAGGTATAAAATATAGCATGATAGTTAATTGTAAATCGGGCTTTATTTAATTAATTTCAGTTATAAAATTAGCATTAACAAAAAGTTATCATCAACAACTAATCCTCATCTTTGATTTTAAAAACAAACTAAAACACGCATTTTAGGAATAGTTGTACTTAAAACAATTAGTTTATTCAAAAATAAAAATAAATGTCAGACACAATACCAATTAAAAAAATAGAAGCAAAACAAAAATGACAACATCCAAATCCGTTTCCCAACAGTTAACTATCCAGATCGTGTCGTTCCGAATTACGATCCGCGACGTCGTTGTCGACCACCTTCTTCCCCACAAATTGGATTAATAGTAGCAGATAGTAGTAGTACTCCATCGCGAAATTGCAAAAGCTAAAACATTTTTTATAAATTTTTTTTTATAAAATCATAAATAAAAATATAAACAAAAAAAACTATTCCAAATTCTTCCAAAAATTAAAAAAAAATATATCTCAAAGGTAAGTTCGATTTATTAACAAAAATAAATAATTGGTTTCTATTTTTTTGTTTACTTTTTTCTCGACCTTTTTCCTTTTTGTTTTGTTGTACAAAAGTGACTTCTGTACTTTTTTTTTAATTTATTAACCAAACTTGTATAGAAAAAATAAACAAAAGTCTAAAACAGGTACCTCGACCATTTTAAAATATAAGAAATTTATTATTTATGCATTTATATTTATTTTTCCTCAATAACTGGTGTTTCAATTTAAAAAAGCCATTTTTATAGGGAGCTTGATTGAAAAATTACAGTTTATAACAAACAGGGATACAATGTTCGTTAGACTGTAAAATATAATTTTGTTTTTATTTGCAATGAGTTGATAATTTGTTGGTGAATTATTTACAAATACTATCAGCTGACACATACCTAAACATTATGTATATTGCAGTACACAATTTGTTCTTTCAACTTTGTCTGCCTGCTTCTGTGGTTATTCCAAAATCTAGTACGCTTGATTTTTTTAATTAAAATTATTGTATATAATATAGAGATAGACCCTAGAACACTAATAGGTTTTTTAGATGCTTTTTTAAATTATAAATATTTAATATTAAGAATTCAGTTATCATTTTAACTTCGTAAAGAAGTCACTGCAAATATTTATTCTTGTAACATATAAAAAATGTTTTTTTTAGTGCTCTAGTGGTTATACTAACTTAATTTATTTTCCTTTTTCTTATTTTTGTTTAACTAATTCGCATCTCTCTTTTTATTTTTATAATTTTTCCCGCATCAAAATATAACAAAACTAGAAATATCCATGCAAATAATCCAACCCGCATCAAAACGAATACGAATCCTTGAAATGTATGATAATATGAATAATATTCACGTTGTAAGAAATGATGATGATAGTTACTTTGAGTTTGAAAAATAAAAGAAAAAACAAATTAACCTTACAACAGATAAGTATAAGCTTAAACAATCAATTTGATGGACACCACTTATAACTAAAGAACAATATTTGCTGAGTAAATAAATTGGACGTTTATTTTTATATTTTTAATAGGCCCATTTGCTTTATACATTCAAAGCTTAACTCAAGTTTAGCTATATATGTTTAAACTTAAACAGTGTTTAAACATTTACTCTGAATTTAAATTTTTGAAATGATTCTGTTTTCTCTGTATATACATATGCACGTACATACATATATCTAAAGAAAAAAAAACATGGAATTAAGTTGTCGCAATAATATCTCGTTTACGTGTGTCAAATTTATAATAAACATTAGAAAATAGACCTTGGACACTTATAAATGTGTTTTATCCCAGTTGTCGAGTAACGATTTTAAATATATTTATATAATTTGAAATAAAAGAATGTTGCAAGTACCATGTTTATTCATTTTTTTTTTTGTTTAAACGATTAGATGCAAGGCGTTTCAACGTGATAAATCTATGTTTGAAGAATAAAAATTTCTATCCGTTTTAGGGAAATTAAAGATTGTTATCATTCAGAAAACATTTATTTTCTTGATCTTTTTGCGAAGACATTGATTATCCACTTTAAGTTGTTATTCCAAAGGAATTTTGTCTCTACATATCTACATATTAATGTTTAAAATACTAATTCAATAGATAATATCAAACAATCATCAACAGACAACAGACTTGAAAAATGCTAATATGAAATGTAAATCATGAAAGACAATAAAAAGTTATAATCAACGTTTCATAATTAAAAAAAACGTATTTTATGTTCTAAACGGTTAAACGTTTTCATGAATGGCCGATACAAGTCAACAAACTTACTTTTTACGAGAGCCAAAAGAGTATTGAGTGATCTACGCATAAGTGCAAGATATTATATAAACCTCTTATTGTACTGCACAAACGTTCTCCATTTTAATAATTATTGGAAAGGTTTTTCTTTCGAAGCATTATATGTACTATCTACTATATGTATTTTTGAAACTCATAATTTGTATTTAAGTTCAATGTATCGAACGCAAAAAAATTATTCCAGTCTTGTAAACTTTTTGACTTTTGGAACTTCGTTTGTACATAACTACATCTCGCACGATTTAAAACTTCTTGTAACTTTACGTGTTTATTTTCTTCGTTGAAACTTATATAGTATATACAGTCACTCAACTTATTGATCACATAATTTTCAGAACGCTCGACTTTTGTTTATAACTTTTTTATTTATCCAGGTTTTTCAACGATTTTTTTTACAAAATAATAAAATAGCATAATAGTTCAATTAAAAAATTAAGAACATCAAAATTCATCTATTTACTTACATTAATTAAAAAATGAAAAAAAAGAGCACTTGATCAATTTGTTGACTCTGTGAAATTCAGGTTGCTTAATATTTTGTATGGCTTCCTTTTGCTTTGAGTACTGCTTTTATTCTTCTGGGCATGGATTCAACTTACGTTTTGCATTGATTCGAGCTGATATTTTGCCAAGCAGTTTGAGTTCTTTGCCATAATGCTTGTAAATCTGCACAATCTCCGGGCATATCCGATATCGCACGTTTAACCTCAACCCAAAGATGTTCGATCGGGTTGAGGTCAGGAGATTGTGGTGGCCAATCAAGTGTCTCAAACTGATTGCTTTCCAGCCACGCTTTAGTAATTCTGGCTGTGTGTTTCGGATCATTATCTTGCTGGAAGATGATGTCCGACACACTTTTGTTCCATTTTTGCAGGCTTCTTGGGAGTCCTTCTCCCAAAATGGTGATGTATTGTTCCGCATTCATGCGACCTACCACTCTAATGCATTCACCGACCCCTTCCGTGCACATGCACCCCCAAATCATAAGATTTCCTCCTCCAAATTTGAGTGTTGGTTTCACGATGCGATCGCTTATTCGTTCACCAGGTTTCCTCCAAATCCATTGACGGCCATCAGATCCAAAACGGTTTATTTTTGTTTCATCCGACCAAATTACCCTTGCCCAATCACTTACACTATAATTTTTGTATTTTTTTGCAAAGTCGAACCTCAATTTCTTATGACGGTCTGTCAAAAGTGGCTTCTTTATTTTAGCTCGTCCATGAAAACCGTTCTTGCGCAAAACTTTTCTCACAGCTTCAGTTGTTACATTAATCCCATCATTGAGGTTAAGTCCTTTATTGATCTGAACCGCATTATCATGTACGCCATACTTTATTTGCCTCACAATGCGCCTTTGAAAGGTGGAATTCAAAATTGGTTTTCTTCCAGATCGATTTTTTTCAACTTGGACCTCCATATTCTTTCGTATTTTTGATATCATTCCCAATGAAACTTTTAGTTTTCGAGAAATTTCTCGATGAGTTTCCTTAGAAACAATAAGCCTTTGCACTTCTTTAATTGTGAAGCTACTGAGTTCTTTCATCTACCATTAAAATAAAGAAAATATAAAATGCCTTCAGAAACCGAAATGTTATAATACCTTTTGCAGAATATTAATTTCAATATACTCAAAATAAATTTATTAATAATAAATAAATTATTTAATTTTAATTAAAAACAATAAGAAAATTTCGATTTTCACTACACTTGAGTCACATTTATAGTCAACTGCAATAAGGTCAACAAATTGATCACATGCATTCCCTCAAAACTTTTCACTATACTCAGGAAATAACGGTGCATTTTGACTTCCCTTTCTTACACTAATTCCTAATGACTCAATTTGTTTTGAGTACAAATTAAGTTCCTCTAACAGTTAAAACTATAAAGTTACAACAAAAATATGTATTTTATATTGATCACGTGATCAATAAGTTGAGTGACTGTATATATCATTTATTTCAATTTAAATGTCAAGCAGTACTTCACATGCATGCCACTTTCAAGGGTTCTACTTGTAACGCCATATATATATATATTTCTTTTCCTTTTAACCACCGACTTATTTACTTGTACATTCAGATAAGACTCTAAGCTTACTCTGAAGACGGTTTAATGGCTCTACCGAATAAAATCAAAAATGAGACTAATTTGTTTTATTGGTCACAATAGTCTTAAACTACTTAACTTTCAGTAGAATCATTCTCAGAACTTTAACTGCCGGTTAGACTTGTTGAGATTTAACTTTGACTTTGTGAAACAAGCGCATTCACATTAAAAAAAAATATTATGCTCTTAAATCGTGTATTTACTCACGAAAAAGTATCTAATTACGTTTAGTTTTAACAAGAATTGTTTTGAATAAATTTTTTTGGAATAATATTTTTCCAACAAGTTCACTTCACATTTTTTTTTTTTTTTTTCAAAATTCGTTTTCAGTTTCGAAAATAGACTCAGCAAATAAAAAATGTTTCATGTTAAACTAATATTGTATGCTATTTTTTTATTTATATTATAAAGAAATTGTTAAGTCAATGTTTTTTATGAAAAGTCTATATGTTAACATGATTTTTTAAATATTCTTATTTATGTTTTGTGTGTATCTACGTATGTATTAGAAACATTCGAATATCTTTATTTTTGATATGCAGAAAAGTGTTATTATGAGGTGAAAATAAATATATTTGTTCTAAGTGGGCGTATTTATTGATTTTATTCGTATAATTTTTTACTACTACTTTACAAAAATCGAGTTCTAACAAAAGATATAAAAATTTATTGAAATAAATTATCCCCGAGAAATTTCACATTTTCTTTTTATTTCTTAGATTCATTTTCTGAAACGAAACTTAGGCATTAAAGTTCAGTCTCAGTTTAAGTTGAGCGAAAAGTAACAAAAAACCGTTAAGCTGATCTTAATCACGTGTCATAACTGAAAATAATGTCCTTTAAAATTTACTAAAAGAGTCGAACAAAAACAAAACTGACTGATAATATTTATTGTATTCACCCAAGAAAACAGTGAATTAAATTTTTTTAAACTGAACCTGTTTTTTTTTCAATGTTATATGATTTCTAATTAAGCCTTGTGCATTACATTTGCATTTGTTGATCAAAATACACTATTTTATTTAAAGTATAAAATTGAAAAAAGAATACACAATTTGAAATGAAAAAGTTACTTATTTATTTTTAATAAATAATAATAATGGAAAAAGGCCTTACATAAAATTTAGTAACTACCTGAGATATTTGATTTTCATTTGCTAATTTTTGAATTCGAGTATTTATATATATTGCAAAATCGAAAAACATAAATTGATCTCGTCTATCCTATTTGGACTTAGCCATTCCACTATGACCCCATTTATATTATATACATATATTATACTATTCACTTGGTGACGAAAAAGAGCTCCTCACCGATTTCACCTGTAAAATAATAGTCAGGGAATATAGCATACATACATATATCAGCAGTGGATAATTAGCCAAAAATACTGCAGAGGTTCTTCAAATGCGTACTGCCTCTTGCGAGGAAGTTATGAAATGTGGTTCTCATCTTAAGGAACCGTATTGGTATTGGATCTGAAATGTGAATATGAAAGGATTTTAGCCGATTGAGAAGGTTTTAAGACTGTATCGGTATCGGAACTATAGTATGAATCGAGTATAATAGTTAAACTTAATATATAGTCTAGTTTCAAACATCTGATACTTAATGCACGAATTTTGAGTATTTACATATATGTGAAGAAGCGAGTTAATTTTTTCTTGCTACTCTTATCTTTTATTTCAACGTGAACCATGTTTAAAGATTATAACAAACAAATTATACTCATGACTAATAAATCACTGCACCTTTTCCAAAATAAAATTATATTTGTATTATAAATAGAATTTATGCCACATTTTTGTATTTACCTTTTTTTTAATATCATTAATTATTATTCATGCTTCTTTGGTGGCTGTTATATTTTATGTTCATATTAGTATATTTTTGAAATATGCATTTGCATTTCTGAATCATTTTTAATGTAAAAAGTAAACTAAAAACCAAATAAATTTTTTTATAAAAATGGTTGCTGGTATTATTTATCTCATTTTCATTTTTTTATTTTTTTTTTTTTTTTTTGAATGCTGATTTTGATTTGTCTTTTTGTTTTATTTTTATTTTTACTATTGTTTAAGAATTAAAAAAATCATTTTTACAATAAAATCGTTTTACATGTGTATATATGTATGTATATGTATTATGTATTCAAAATGTAACAATAGATGACGTTATACCAGATGACGAGACTCATTGGCAAGATCGTGTTAGCTCTGGATTTGATCGTTTGGTTGCATTTGCTTCAACGGAACTTGACAAGACACGCCGTTCGATTGATACTGATACAGCACCATCTATTAGTTGTAATACATCCCCTGATTCGGGAATAGCGCACAGCAGTAACAGTGAGGCGCGTACATTCCTTTCTACCTCGTCGTCATCGTCTCAGCTAGACATTGGTGCACATACAGATCCAATGAGTGACAGCAGCACAAAATCATCACACGATGTTATTCCAATAAGTAAATCTTCACTTGTTGATGATGCAATTGAAAGTCCTCCATTATCTGATATTGGACTCCCCCGAACACCCAGTCCATCGGCAGTGACCCCGCCACTGGGATCGCTGTTATTTCCACATCAGGCATCCACAACTGTGTTGCAGGCAGAATCGAATGCTACATCAGGAACGATGACCTCAGCTTCATCATCAACATCGTCTTCCTCAACGACTCAACCAAGTCTTAAAATTCCCCTGAAGTATCAACGCAAATCAAAAACCTCTTCGGAGAAGCATTACAAAAAGAAATTCTGCGAAAGAAATTGGGGCTTTGAGGATGAAACAATTTATGGATCAGGTGATGGTGCAGCAATCGAGTGCAATGGCATTTTGACCGGTGCAAACAACTCTTTAATTAACAATCATCGAAAAGAAGAAGTTAGTGCCATGCACCATAAAGCTTCAAAATTTCGACCGAAAGGCAAGGACTGGGATTGGTCAGTAGAGAGTAAAAGTAAGGGAGGCAATGTAACAACGGCCTCTTCTTCTACGGTGGTAGGTATATAAATAGAAAACCTGTCTTGGCTTGAGAGTTTTTTTTTTGCTTTGTTGTGTTATTTTATTTCATTCTCTTAATTATATTCTATTTAAGTTACAGATACACTTTTGTAATAAATATTAAATTTGACATTCATTTTATTGGTTATGTATTTTTTTTTGTTAGTTTTGGCATATTAATTGAAATATTTTAAATTGTTCCTTGTTCAACAGATTTCTTATTTCTTTTTATTTTAAGCAAAATACAAATATTAATTTATGTATATGTACATACTACATATGTATTTTATTTATTTTTCTTTGTTAAACATAATCAGACTAATTTACTGTTTTGTAATTTTAATTTCAATAAAATTAGGACAAATCATGAATATACCATACATAGTTCAACATCAAAAGTCTAATAACTCTGAAAATCGTAAAAATAAAATAAAAAAATAAATGCCTTTAGAACATTTTTTTCTGCAATAGATTGCCTGGGACCAAATACAGTATGTTCGCATACGTATATTCAAACAAATGTATGTTTCAACATTTTTTTTAAATTTATTTTTGTATTACATCCTTTGTACTAAATTTTGAAACAAGCTGTTTAAATACAATACACAATAAGTTGTAGATTTTACTGTGAAAAGCTTGCTTTTTGAAGATTTTGGTGTATTTGCGTAAAAGTTGGAATAATCAAAGCGTGTACATTTCAGTTTTGGCCAATGTTTAATAGTTTTACGGATATTATGCGTAAGGTTACAGGTTAAAGGGAAGTTCAATTACTATTGATGAACATATGAACCATAATTAGAGTCCCATCTTGTACTTTGTAACTGAAGGATACAAAACTTTGGGTGGTTGTATGGGTTGTATGGTATTACGTTTTGGACAGAAATGATTATGAATCGGTATAATCTTGCTTTTTGAATTATTGGGAACTATTTTAATACATTTATTTGTGAATTTTTGGCAATTGTAAAAATGGAAACAAAAACGTATCAATGTTGTTACAGCAAATATAGTACGTTCACTTTTTAGCAATGCTTAGGAATATCTTCATGATGTGTTCGGTCTTTAATTCAATGAACTGGAAAATTTCTGGTTGGAAGAAAAATACAAAAATTGAAAATACTTCTCCAGATCTCGTCGTTTTGCAAATCATTCTACACGAATTTTTTGAGTTATAGGTCGTAGAAAAGAGGCCTGAATCAGTTTGAGTAATTTTTAAATCGGGACCATAATAAACAATGCACGACAACCAATTAAAGTTGAGGAAATTTGAGCGTAAGTATCAAAATGTACTGCGGGAATCTTGTTAACGCAATGGCTGAGTAGTGCCCTCTACAATTCGTTTTGCATACCTACTTCCGATGTTTTCCTGAAAACTTTCTAATGTCCAGGTCCAAACTTTCTCATGTGATGCGTTCACCAACGAACATCATTTCATGTACATTATATTCATGAAACGAGGTAATTTTCCGCTTTGTAGAAAGATATAACTTTCCCCAACATGTTTTTATGAACACCCCCTTAAAAATACTTGCGTAAATGTGGGAAATATTTTGTGAAATGTCAAATTAAGGCCGGTATTCACCGAGCGCTCATAACTTAAGAAGCTCATAAACCTATTCACCAAGCAATATTAGTGAGGATCTACGAGCGCTCTTAAAAGTTAGGAGTGGTCCCGACCACTCCTAACTTACGAGCGCTCTCTTGGAAAGTTTGTTCGCTTGTGCGCGTGCCACGCACGCATTTGACTCGAATCCATGTGAGCAATGCCAAGTAGAAGAGTATCCATTTGCTGTCAAGACCAACATTTCACAGTTTGGGTATGCCTGAACAAGAGAGAGTGGCTCTCATTTTCGAACTTCGAAAAACACTTGCGAGTGGTTGGTGAATACCCCACAGAAATTTCAAGTTAAGAGGCTCGTAAAGTTAAGAGCCGTTTAGGAGCGCTCGGTGAATACGAACCTAAAAGTCAGAATCTATATTTCTTTAGTTTATTTCTTCACTTTCCGCATCAAATTCGTGAGATAATTTTATCAGTTTTGCAGAAAGTTTTTCCCATACAAATTTAGACAGCTCGTTTCTGCAGAGATAAGATTATCTAGTTTCCGAGGTTTATCAGGGTTTTCCGCGTTTACATGAATACTCTTATTAATTTTTATTTTTTGTAGTTGTTTTCCTGTGGAAAGACAACAAAAATTGTGGATAGAACTACTTGCAGAAAATGATACTTAGGCGCGCACTGGCAATTGTGGTCGAAATCAAATTATTTATTTAATAACCAGTTGATAGAGTAGCACGCACAGGCAACACTTCACAAGCAATCAAGAAAGTAATCAACACTTACACAAAATCTTATAGAAAATAATTCAACTACTCAGTTGAATGTGTGCAGTTGCATATGATTATGTGTAACACAAAATAGCGAACTGATTTTAGGCAATGGTTTAGTTTGTGTCAAAACACAAACTTTTAGTTGCTCGAATCAAGTTTCTATATGAACGCGGAGTCTCAAATATGTCCATATATTTCATTTTAGCAACCAAAAGTTGCGAAAACAAAAATTTAATGTGCGCGCCTGGCCCTAAGAGCACAACGGTTCGTAGCTATGATAATGGGCAATACCCAAGGTTCTGTAGCACATATCTTTCTAATGTAAAACTTCATCACTGATAATTAAATATTTTTGTAATAAATTATATTCAAGTAAAAGTTTTCCCAGCTGTTTGCAAATAAAGTCTCTATAAAGTCTTAAAACTATTACGTACATTGCACCAAAACATTCCAATATACCCTTTATAAAATAATAAAGAAATCGGTTCTTGTCTAAAAAAAAAAACTGAACTGTTTGTTTAACTTTAACCCAAAAAGAACATCGACTTACTCCTAATACCAAAAAAAAAAACTAAACTGCCATTTTTATTTTATTTAGACAAATTTTAGTTAAACAAATTTTGTTTTGATTCTCACTCAAATGTTTTCAATAACAAAAAATTATAATAAATCGTCACTAACACTATCTTATTTCAATCTTAAAAAATAAAACCATAAATCTTATACTATTTTCATTTACAAATTTGTAATAAAGTATACATATATAAAGTTTCCTATTAAGTTAAATATGCGTTATAATTGTGTTGACATACAATCAATGTATAACTTTATTTCTAACTTATTTTTTTATTAATTCTTATAGGTTTTATTGAGTTGATGATATTATATATATTTTATTTTGTACAGAACTGTTTTTTTAGTTGCGTAAATGTATAGTTATTTTTTGATTAAAAATATTAATGTTTCTTTAAATTCCTAATTATTAAGTAATTAAAAAAAATTAGTTATTTAATAAATATATTCTTAAGTAAACATAAACTAAAAATAATAAAATATTTAATTTACATCTGTAAAGTAAAATATTTCTTTAAATATGTATAAATAAATTTAAAAAAACTGTATAAATATATATAATTATATCTAAATTACTTCAAAATGCGAACGTGAAATAAAAATGCAATTATAAATCTTATTCTGTTTTGTATGTTTAACAAAAAAAACCTATTTTTATGGAATTTCAAAACGAAATCTAGAAACTGTTTTGTACTTTTGTATTCCGTTTTTTTTTTTGTTTTTGTAATACATATAATTTAAATAAGTAACTTGCTCGTAGATTTTAATCTAAAAAAATCGCGTGAGAAATTAACATACATTTTAAATGTAAGATTTAAACAATATATGTATTATAATCTAGATTAAATTTTAGAACTCATTTTGTAGTTAAATGTTTTATTTTTGTTTTCATCTCTTTTATTTCTAAAATTATTACAATTTTTAAAATTGTGTGAAACAAAATTATATGAATTGCGCCACCTCAGAGAAATATATTGTAAAATCATTTGATTTAAATCGGGAATAAATAAAATATACAAACCAAAATCTTATATATTATAAAAATAAAATGTAAATTTTCAAAAACAAACAAACCTTATGAAAAGAAAACTTAACAAATAACGAAACAAAAAATAATTATCTTTTTTACCAAAATTACACATAAGAAACAAAGAACAAACAAAAAAAATTACATACAAATATTTATATAAAACCGTATTGTATTAAACAAAAGTGAAATAAATAAAAGATATAACAAGAAAAAAATACAAATATTTTCATCGACAATTCAAGATTTAAGTAAATCATTAGTTATACAAATCAACAACAACAAAAAATAATATTTTAAATTATATTACACTTAAGTATGTGAAAAATATTAAAATAATTATACAAAGAAGAAGGAAAACAGTTTGCAATAGAAAATATGAATTTTTTGAATATTTTGAAAAAAAAAAAAATACATTTAAAATAAATTTCTTTCGTTTTGAAAATAAATTTTAACAACACGGAAATTTTTTTTAAATAATAGAATTAATTATTATTGATTACATATTAATTACGTAATAGTTCAATTACATTAAAAATAAAAAGTATATAACAAAACTAAAGTAACAGTGAGAATTTGCAAAAACACACAAATCATATATCTTATTAATTTTAATGGTTAAATAAAAAAGGAATAATATTGTGGAAAATATTGATGTTGTTTTATTGAAACGTGTATCAGTAACGCTTAATTGAATCATTTTTGTTCATCATATAAAAAGAGAAACATAATACTACACACTCAAAGCCAATGCCATTCCACTTATGGATCGAAAAAGAGTGAATGTACAGGTGATAGAATTTTAAGGCCTATAGCCAATTTTTCCATATCGATGGGAAAAAACAATAGGCGGAAGTCAAGGCCATTGGCCATAGTTAAATGTGGAGATCGAAAGAAAACGAAACCAAAACATTGATGTTATGTCAGAAGCCGCATTCAAAGTATTAATCTCCCACGCCATCAGCTATAAACTGATGTGGGAATGTGTATGCTCCACATAACGTAAGACTTACAGCCCTATTATGAATATCAATTTGATAGTTAATCGATAATTTCTATCAATTAGTTGATAATTTGGTATTATGGGTATCAACTGGTAATTTTAGACCGATTATGAATATCTACTTATCAAAAAGTTTATGTGAATGAGTTTTTTTTATCTTGTTCGACGCTTCGCGTTTGAAATATTTATTTGCTTTTGTCGGCCACGAAAAGGTAAATTATTTGTGCGTAAATGTAATTTGTTCTTATAAAAAATTCATCATAACTCCTCAAAAAACCATTCTATCGAAGTCAACATTATTTTTACTTTGTTCGCTTTTAAAAATCCCGAATAAATTTGTATGTTTAAGTTTCAATCAAGAATTTGTGGTTGATAAGAAAATTGATGTGTATCTATTTTGTTGATATCCGTAATACCATGTCTATCGAAAAAATCATTCACAGTACGGATAAAATCTAGTAAAATTCACAGTCGATAAGAAATGTTGATAGTGATAATACGAGTACCAACTCATTCAATTTGTTGATACATATGTATCAAGTATCTAGTTTATAGTTGATAGCTATAATAGGGCTGTTAACGAACTTGGTAAGAAAAAAAATGTATCAATGCATTGGGTACCTGGGACCAGGGTTCGAACCTCAGTCATAAAATTTCGGAGCAAATTTTGAAAAAAAGTGGAGCAAATGCAAGATTTCCGGAGTAGATTTGAAACAAAATAATTTCAAAAATTGTTTTCTGAAAATAAACAAATCGCAAATTCAGAAAGAATTTTTAACAAAGGTTTAATAATTTATTTCAACAATGTCATATTTGTATATAAATTGAACAATTTGTCTGTGTGGAAAAAGTGGAGTAAATCTCGAAAAATCGGAGCGTTGGAGTAGATTTTTTTTCCTTCAAAAGTGGACCAAATTTGCTCCGAACGTACATCATTCCGAAAACGAATATTTTGTACTCTATTTCGAACGCGGAATTAAATCTACTACTTTCAAATTGACAATTCCGAAAGTGAAATTTTCGTACCTTGAAATACGTTTCCAAATGTCAAAAGCATTGAATTACTGAAAATTAGTTTTTTTTTCAACAAATGTGATAACGAAACGAAGAATGTTTTAATAAATTTATTTAAAGAATTAGTTTTTGATTCAAATTAGCTTTTTTTGGCCTTAGTCCACAAAAATTGGCGTTTCTTCCGGGTGATCTCACATTAGTTTTTGTTTTGTAAAACAATTTTAAATAATTTATTTTCAAATTTTACAACATTGATTAAATTACAAAATAAAAAGAGAAAGCGAATGAATCTTTGCCAAAAATTTACCTAGTACCAATTCAAAAGCGGCACGAAAAGCATTTTCAAATAGGATTGACTTTCGAAATTAAATACAGGGGGCTTATTATGAAAAAACGATAATCGTTCATAATACGGCGTATTTGTTAAATTGCGATTACAAGAAACGATTGCAGTAGCGCGTAATTGCAATTATGAGAAACGAGAATCGTAAAAACAACGATAGTCGTATTTTTTTAACGAGTGCCTACAGCTGTCGTTCGGTTTTGTTTATTTCCTTTTTTATTAAAAATAATTAAATTTAAATAAATTTGTTTACAAAACGTATTTGATTTGGTTCCATATTTTTTGAATACAACATGCGAAAAGCATTTTACTTTAGGTTAGGTTAAAGTGGCTGCTGACCGGAAAAGGACAGCACACTTAGACCAATATTTGGTCCGTTGTGATACCACAGCATTTTACTTTACTTACGTGAAATTATAAGGCTCATTGGGTTGAATGAATCTCTAAGACTTCTTGTTATGCGCATTTCCTCTTTTTCGTCACTTTGAGATTCATCTACGCTTTCAAAAAAGTATTCAAAATGAAAAAAAACATTTTATAGAACTAATGCCACATGAAACATAGAAATCATTTTGTATTTTGACATTTTTTAATAGGTTTGAAGTAAGTTGCGCTTTTAAAAAAAAAAAAAAAAAAAAAAAAAAAAAAAAAAAAAACTATAGGTGTTTTTATTCATTGCTGCATAGCCGCATTCAAGTGCGAACGATAAACTCACTCCATATGTCAATTGTTTTCAATTTATATTTCAATGTTGGCCATTATTATAGAAAATATCGAAATCTGATGTCAAAACATGTATGTATGTACATATATTTAATTATAAAATTTAATGCATAGCGCCATTTTCATTGCAATAATTTAAATTTCTATCAGCAGCACAACTGTCATTTTTTTACTGGCTTCTTTTTCGCCAGCAATTGAAATTGTTGTTGTTGGTCGAGGGAAATTTTGCTGCGCTAGCTATGCAGCAGTGAATAAAACACACCTTATTATGTCGATTTCTTTTACACACTAGGAATTTCGATCCCTTGTCAAATTTTTTCTTTTGATGTGCGTATTTCGTATATACATGTAAATCCCTCTTCAAATACGGATTCGAAGGATTTGATCTCTGTCAAAAAAATCGATTTTTTTGGTGTGAAGGAACGTAAAATCTGTCGAGATATCGAAATCTTCACGCAGAAATAGATTTCTCATGGAAATCGGCATTATATTTCATTTTTGTCTGGCAATTTTTTTTTTTTAATTCCATTTTCGTTGCTTATAATCGCTCTTCCCCATGACTTTCGTTTTTCATAATAAAATAAGTCATCCAGAGTACGGCTCTAAGACATGTTTGCTTTTTAACAAAAGTAGACGCAACGACTCCCTTGTCCCTTAATAGGGCCAAAATACTAATGCAGAATAGGAGAAACGTTATTTAACACGAAATCGAAACAGGAGCGGGATAAGAGATCCAAAAACTGCAGAGAATTCCCAAAAACTAAGGCAGACTAAACTATTACTTAGGAACTGTATCAGCATAACTACGAAGAACATAAGAAAAGTAACGGGCTCTGTTTTCGCTTCGTAATTCGGAAGCATTCCGCAAGAAACTGAAAAAGAATGAAAAATGAACAAGTTTGCGGAAAAACCCATAGATTTTATGATATGTACTTGGAAAAACCTGCAACATGTAAAATAAAAAAAAAGTTTCTTTGCTTTATTGTTTTTTTTTAGGGTAAAAAGGGGGTCTTATGATTTTGGACACGTTTCTAACAACAGTGATAAGAGTGGCTTTCTAAGAATTTTGCAATGTGTTTTAAAATATTATAACGGTTTTAAAACACGCACATTTGTTTAAGTACCTGTCAAAACCCTCAATTTTGACCGATTCCTTAAAAGTTTTTAAAAAGTTAGGTTTGGGCTATGAAGACCTATTTGGAAAATCTTCCTAACAAAATTGGCATAAAAGATTAGAAAACGAAATTAGTTCATCAGTTTAATTTTTAACGCCAAGGCAAAAATTGATTAGAAACGCTGTTTGAAATGTCTACATTTACACATCAAGAATGCGCACACAATATTTTCGTTTATGGGCTGTGCAATGGAACTTCAACTAGAGCACGACAAAGATACCAGGAACTTTATCCAAACCGACGACTTCCTAGTTAACGAGTATTTGGAAACACATGTCGAAGGTTTCGAGAAACGGGAGCAGTTCCCAATACACGAAACAAATTAATCAGCCCTTCGACCTCCCTCCAAGCTGAGTTCTACAAACTATCTGGAGTTTTTGGGCAATGATTTACCAGAACTATTCGAGGGCATTCCACTTATCCAACTAGCTTCATCATATTTCCAACAGGATAGCGCTCCAGCCCGCTATGATCGAGAGGTTAAGAATTGGTTAGATGAAGAGTACGGTAATCGTTGGATAGGAAGAAATAGACCGTTTCACTGGCCCGCAAGATCTCCTGACCTAACAGAATTAGATTTCTTTGTATAGGGAAGAATGAAAGAACTTGTTTTTTTTCAACCGAAATAGCAAATTTTAATGAATAAGAAGATTGCATAAAATAAAAAATTATCTATGCCCACACAAAATGATTTTTATTCATAAAGGTAAGGGCTTAAAGCAAAAAAAACATTTATTTTTAATTTTACCTGTTCCAGGTTTTCCCCAAGTATCATAAAATCTATGGGTTTTTCAACAAATTTGTCTTCGAGTTTTATTTTTATTATTGTTACGTTCTTTAAAAAAATAGTAAAACGGAATGTTTACTTTCTGGAGAAAATTGAACCCAAAATCAAAAAAAATAGCATAGGCAGGAAAAACGGAACAATCTAGAAACTGGATACCTCAAGACCGAGATAAGATATCATATTTGTTTGAACATAATTGCAAAGGCTGGTATTTTTTCTAAAAATAAAGGCATATGTAAATAAAAAGGGTATTCATGTAACGAGATAATTTTCCGCTTTGTAGAAAGATATAACTTTACGCAGCATGTTTTCATGAACACCCCCTAAGAAATACTTGCGTAAATGTGGGAAATATTTTGTGAAATGTCAAATTAAAAGTTAGAATCCATACTTCTTTAGTTTACGAGGTTTATTTCTGCACTTTCCGCATCACATTTGTGAGATAATTTTATGCGATTTGCAGAAACTTTTTCCCATACAAATTTTGACAGCTCGTTTCTGCGGAGATAAAATTATCTGGTTTACGAGGTTTACGAGGGTTTTCCGCGCTTACATGAATACCCCTAAAGTTTCTGTTATTAGTAATAACAGCGCAATTACCGCTAACATGGGTCAGTGTTTGGTGTACCCCTTTTCTTAAATCCCCGATATATGATATAAAAATTGGAAACATGTCCTTACTGTAGAACGATTTTTTTAGAATATACCTAGGAACCACGCTCTAAAATATTATGCACGAATTAAGGGACAACCTGTATAGAAAGTTCATTATCTACTTGTACTTACATACATAGAGCCTATAAAAAGATTGTTTTATTCTTATTCCAAAACGGATTTTAATTAGGTATATTTTTTTGTCTTGTTTTATTTTCCAAACAAGCGCTAATATATATATAGATAAAACCCATAGACAAAATATTTTAATTATATATGTACCTAGGTACCCCAATTTATAATAAAGTCTTCTGAAGCTCCATTTACACACTAATACAAAAAAATGCCTACGACTTGCACGACAATGCAAAACAATGTTCATTTGAACAGTTTTCGCATTTAAACATACGTTGTTCGATAGTAACAACGAACACCGAAAAAAACATGTCGCTGTCTTTGACGGATAAAGTGTCGTTTTGACATGTCGCTGACAGCTGCATAGACATTTTTTTTACCCCCAACGCCGGAAAAGAAGTTTAACTTCAAAAACACTTTTAATTAGATAATAAATTTGTTCTTTTCTTACTAAATATTAAAAATATGTGTACGGTTTCGCACAACAACCACTATAACCAAGCTTAAATGAACCGCCTTAAATGAGAAAGACGAATACAATGCATGGAATTTGACCTTTATCTATTTATGGAACAAAAGATTACGCTTAGGGACATGGTGCAATTATGAACTCGGTGCAATTCTGTGCTTATGTTGTAATGTATTGTCATCTCTTCAACGTACGCAAATGAACCCTCGCTTCGACTATTTGTATACCTGTATTGAGTTGAAATGAGCTTCGTTTGACTAGATCGCACTCGCTCAGCGGTGTCGAGTCGAAATGTGGGACGAAAAACCTTGGTCGAGTGGTTGTTTTTTTTTTTTTTTAATTATAAAATGAAGTACTGATACAACACGACACGTCATTCCCTCAACACCATTTAGGCCCGTATTCACCGAGCGCTCCTAAACGGCTCTTAACTTTACGAGGCTCTTAACTTGAAATTTCTGTGGGGTATTCACCAACCACTCGCAAGTGTTTTTCGAAGTTCGAAAATGAGAACCACTCTCTCTTGTTCAGGCATATCCAAACTGTGAAATGTTGTGGAATGTTGGTCTTGACAGCAAATGGATACTCTTCTACTTGGCATTGCTCACATGGATTCGAGTCAAATGCGTGCGTGGCACACGCACAAGCGAACAAACTTTCGAAAAGACCACTCGTAAGTTAGGAGTGGTCGGGACCACTTATTTCGGGACCAGCCTTATTTACTAACCATAGTTTTAGATTGGTGACTTTTTTTGGTAGTATATTTGACATAAGGAAGGCGTAGCTAAAACGGCTAGGAAAATCTATCAGCCTTATTTATTATTTTTCACTAATACTCGGTTCATCCTTGGAATAATTAAACCGAGCCGAAGAACCTACTTCGGGTTTACGCCTCGTCAAACAAATCCTTATTTATAATATACTAGATGACCCGGCGAACTTCGTATCCCCTACATATATTTTTGAAAAATATGGTCAAAACTTAATACAAAATACATATGTATCTATGTACATTAAATGCAACACAGTTATACACTTAGGCCGGTATTCACCGAGCGCTCATAACTTAAGAAGCTCATAAACGTATTCACCAACCAATATTAGTGAAGATCTACGAGCGCTCTTAAAAGTTAGGAGTGGTCGCGACCACTCCTAACTTACGAGCGCTCTCTTCGAAAATTTGTTCGCTTGTGCGTGTGCCACGCACGCATTTGACTCGAATCCATGTGAGCAATGCCAAGTAGAAGAGTATCCATTTGCTGTCAAGACCAACATTACACAACATTTCACAGTTTGGGTATGCCTGAACAAGAGAGACTGGCTCTCATTTTCGAACTTCGAAAAACACTTGCGAGTGGTTGGTGAATACCGCACAGAAATTTCAAGTTAAGAGCCTCGTAAAGTTAAGAGCCGTTTAGGAGCGCTCGGTGAATACGAACCTTAATCCGACTCGCGAGCTCGCAAAGTGTTGCCGCCCATGCGCGAAACAGGGAAACTCCAAGTTGATTCCGCAAACTTGCCTTGACCTTGCAATTTATTTATAGTCATCGCAAGGCCAGACGGACGGGAAATTGTAAAAGACTTAGGCCGGTATTCACCGAGCGCTCATAACTTAAGAAGCTCATAAACCTATTCACCAAGCAATATTAGTGAAGATCTACGAGCGCTCTTAAAAGTTAGGAGTGGTCCCGACCACTCCTAACTTACGAGCGCTCTCTTCGAAAGTTTGTTCGCTTGTGTGTGTGCCACGCACGCATTTGACTCGAATCCATGTGAGCAATGCCAAGTAGAAGAGTATCCATTTGCTGTCAAGACCAACATTCCACAACATTTCACAGTTTGGGTATGCCTGAACAAGAGAGAGTGGCTCTCATTTTCGAACTTCGAAAAACACTTGCGAGTGGTTGGTGAATACCGCACAAAAATTTCAAGTTAAGAGCCTCGTAAAGTTAAGAGCCGTTTAGGAGCGCTCGGTGAATACGAGCCTTAAAATCTAATCACAACTGATCCTACTTTCAATTGTAAAATCCAGGGAATTAAAAAAACCCTGTGGGAAAGTTGACTACTAAACTGATTTGTTAAAAACAACTCTGGGGGAAGAAAATTCTGAATGCTTGCATTGAGATTGTCGACATCTTTGATTTTTATTCAACCAATTATGGTTTCTGAACTGTTCTTCTATGTCCGTAAAAACACGCGGAATAAGCTTCTCTTTTGAGTCGACGAAGTAACAAAAATCCGTGAGTTGTGTAAATAATCCGGTCGAGGTGTCAACTAAGACCTTACCATTTCCAATATCTAATAACTGCTTCGAAAACGTAATCGCAGTTTGATCTTGTTGCAAAAATACTCGCATGTTAGTTGTTAATTGGAGTGTCTTTACATGTTGCCAAAAATTAGATGATTTTAAGTATGCATTTAAGAGTCTCACGAAAATCAACAGAATCATGGCTCCAACAAAAATGTTTTGGTTGTCACGAAGATCTTTTAACATTCTGTCCAGTGCCTCCAGTTACATCTTGTGGGCCATCGTACATTCATACCAAACGATCAATTTGCATATCTATAGAATTTTCGCCATTGAGCCGTTTTCTCGATTTTGAAAATTGGTGCTTCATTGATTTGCATGTTTAGTTTTAATTTCAAGGCGGAATGTGCACCTTCTAACAATAGCCGTGTTTTTTTGGAAAAGTTATCCGTAGTACAGTAGGATTTTATATGAATAACAAATACAACATCGGCAGTAGGATCACTACCAATGCTAGGGCTTCTTCATTTTGTGATCTGATCTTTGCCAACAGCAACGAAATTAGGAACGTTTTTCCAGTCCCCCCGGGAGCATCAAGGAAGTAAATTCCACCAGATCCACTGATCACAGCTTCCGTCTTACGCAATTCTTTGTTGTTCATTCAATTGCGGAACATTTGAACGAACTGTTTCGCAAATACTTATTTCGTATTACGTATTGTTGCTCTCTTTGCAACTCGTGGTTAAATGCATCGCGCACAGGACGATTGGGTGGTATCATGCTCAAATACGACAATACTTTATTTACCATCAATAAACACATATCTTCTATCATGATCAATGTCTCATTGTAAATTTCTGCAGTAATTTGTAGTGTACAAAATATATTATAAATAAGAATTTGTTTGACCTGGCATAGGCCCGAAGTGTTTCTGCTCGGTTTAATTATTCTGAGGTTGAACCGAGTATTAGTGAAAACTTATAAATAAGGCTGATAGTGTGTAGAGATACATGCTTTACAGACATTGGCGCAAAATTTTCAACGATTTAGTAATATGTTAGTCATTTTAGTAAATTACAAAGGATTACAAACGATTTTTACCTATTACTAGGTGTGTTTTTTTTGCAAGTCCATATAGAATTGTAAAAAAAAACGACATCGGGATTTAGGAGCTTTTTTTCCACATAGCTGGAAGCACTCTGTGTACGCTATGACATTTTTGTCAGCTTATTGACGACTCGCATCAACCATTCCAAAAACTTCACTTTTGACGTCTCTGAGCAAATTATCGATAACATATAGATAATACTATTTTGGCATCACCATTTTTATCGGGTCTTAGATTAACTCTCGAAAATTATCTGGTCTTATACTGCTTTTACACGGAAGCGATTTTTAATCTTAGTTTCTCTTTTGGAGTCATCTTCCGCCTTATGTAACCCCGCCACCACATACGTCTCTCTCCAACGGGCTTAAAAATCGCAAGGTAATATTGCTTCGTTTAAAAGCCGTATTAGCTAACTCTGTATAGATTTAAGTAGTTGTTGCATTTGCATGTAAAGCGCTTAGTCCCGATGTCGTTTTTTTTTACAATTCTATATGGACTTGCAAAAAAAACACACCTACTATCTCTTTACATTTTTTAAAGTTTCAAACTTGAAGAAAGCCAAAGCAGTACAAAACTCGTTTGAGTTAAATGGCACTGAGGGATAAAGATTTCCGCTCGAAGTATCGATTTTCGAAAGAAAATATGAATAAATTAATAGCTATAGCTCGGTCTTTACCAAGCGATGATAAAAGAGGAGGGCATATATCCAAATTAACTTGCAAGTAATAGCAGCTATATGGTATTGAATAATACTGTAAATCAGCTGGGGTTTGCTTATGTTTATAATAACCAAAGTCTTAGATTGGGTATTTTTTTAAATATATTTAACATAAGGAAGGCGTAGATAAACGACTTAGAAAATGTTTTATAAATAAGAATTTTTTTTAAAGGTGGCGTAAACTATTCGACTCGGTTTGACTATTCCGTGATTGGACCGAGTATTAGTGAAATATAATAAATAAGACTACGAATGCTTAGCTCCGGTTTTGAATATGTTTCATTCAGGGCACTCACCCTTAATAATGCAAACGATTTCATAAGCTCGAAAATAAGAATCCTTTTACGAAAGCAACTCACCTCAAATGTCAAACAAAAACAAACCCCATTAAAAAGTAAAAAGAAAAGCAGTGTGTGTGTGTGTAAGTGGTTGCTTTTGCTATATATTGATACATACCGTGCCCTATACCGGTTGAAGTGGGGAACTAGTACCGCTTCTTTTGTTCCAAATAAATTAAGTTCAATTTATTATAAATAAGAAAAAAAATTCACCTAATAATGACCGATGAAAATGGATCCACACAAAAACCAAACTATGACATATCAAAATTCAAACTTACAAACATTCTTAACAACAACACTGTACGCAAGAGTGTAGCTTTGCTTGGAACATTTCCCGACATTTCCGAATCAGACCGAGCTCTAGTAATATTCGAAAAGAATGCTTTCACCGAATCCGATGTCCAAACGAATGAAAACACTGAAAAGACATTATTCTCACCGAATACAAAAACAAATGTTGAATTTCTCAATAATATCTACGGCAGCTTCCAATGTATTCCTGAAGGCGATCTGAATTGTGAGTTGTTCATTTTGATAGACATTTCCATGATTCTAGGTTAAAAAAATACATTGATTATCAATGCCTTGCACCCACATTTGAGTATTGGGGTTATGGTGAAACTTATTTGTTTCGTTACAATGGTGAAAGTAAATCATTCAACACAAATTTTGCCTTGGCATGAAATTCGCTTCCGATACCGATTGCAGATTGTTTGTTGCAATAAGATATGAGCACTGATAATGCGTTCATAGCAATGGTGATGTCTTCATAGAAAGCCGAGTGCCAATTAAAGCCCATTGGTTGGAATGCACAATTCTATGGCAACTCACATGAGCACAATGTTGAGTTGGCTCAAACCAAATAGACATTTTGAAAAATTTTAAACCAACCAACTGGATCTCATAAAATTCATTTAGGACCTCGTAAAATTGCAATCAATATTCACTCCTCCCCTTGAACTTTCTTTCTTTATCTCCTTTAACTTTATTTCTTCTGTTTACTGGCAGGGCAGGGTATTTCAACATTACTAACATACTCCTTTGATTAGGTGATAAATAATTTAGATGTTAAGTAAAACGTGTAAGCAATTGTCGCAGTTCATTGCTTTTTTGGGGAGAGAGATACCGAATTTCTTGTACTTTTATAAAATGATATTTTTATCTTTGTTATTTTTAATCAATGTAAGAGATTTTTGTTAATTCAAATGGCATTTCTTACACCAAATAAAGCATTACATTACATTATACCTATCTGATTTCGGCTGGTATTAATTAATTCTTTTTGCAAAAAAAAATATACATATGTACATAGTATGTCCTTAAAAATATAAATAAAAAAGATTAAAAAATATAACAAGAATTTAATTCGCATAAAACTATTAACATAATTTAATGCATAATTCATTATAAATATTTTTCGATTACTTCAATCACCTAAAATTTTGAATTTATTTTCTTAAATGACTCATAGATTGTTAACACTCCGTTTCTGATTATTTTTGAAAAAAAAAATGATTTTAAGTTTATTTAATCAGACCATCAAATGAAACAAAAGCCAGAAACAAAAAACCGTGTTCGCTTGGTAGAAATAAAATGTGTAGGTATATTGGTATTTACACAATTTACAATTAGGTGTAATTAGTCTTGTAACATTTTCTTATACTCCAACAACAAAATATACTGATTTGGTGCTTGGAATGTAAGAAAATGTAACACTTTCACAATAATACAAGTCTATTAATGACCTATAGAATTAATGTGGCAAATAGGATTGATTGGAGATGCTCTTTGCTTTTTGAAGATGTTGAGGTGAGTGGCACGGTTATGGCCAATTTCAAGCCGGATGAATTTTTGATCTTGTATTTCGCATGGTTCATGGAATAGATATGAGTTGATTTTGTTTTATTATTCATATACTACTTTGATTCAAAAGCCAATAATTTTTATTTTACATATATCTTCTTGTTCTTTACTGTTCTTATCGCAGGTATAAAGACGACAGTTGTTTACCCGGCGACTGACAAACATATCGAAAAATACTCAATTCATGCCAAACACCTAATAACCGAGACGCCGACCTTGTATGAAAATATCACTCTGACATATCTCGAGTCCAATCAGTTTTCTTTAGATGTAAGTTATTTTTTGTTTTCTGTGTGCCTTACTATCATTTTTTTTTTTAGTGGGTCTATAACATTCTCGAGCACAAACAAGAAACGGAGCGCATTGTTTTTGAAGATCCCGATCCAGAAACTGGATTTGTTTTACTGCCCGATCTTAAGTGGGATGGGCACAGAATTGAAGCTTTGTACCTTTTGGCCGTTGTACATAAACGTAATATCAAATCATTACGTGACCTGAACACTTCGCATTTGCCATTGTTAAAAAACATCCGTGACAGTGGAACAAGAGCGATTGAAGAGAAATATGGTATTCCTGCGTCACAAATTCGGATGTACTTCCACTATCAGCCATCATTTTACCATTTACATGTTCATTTTAATACGATTGGGAATGATGCGCCTGGAATTTGGTGTGAAAAGTCCCACATGCTGGAGACGGTGATCAATAACTTGGAATTAGTTGGTGACTACTATCAGCGAGCAACTATTCCTTTTATAGCATACGAAGGCAATAAATTGTTGGATATCTATGACCAGGAATTGAATGTGAGAAAGAAGGTTAAATTGGAAGTCGACGTAATAATGACGAGTGATCCCGAAATCAATGAAGCAATAGAGTAATAAATATTTATAAATGTTGCATGCAATTCTAAGAAAAAAAATATATCTTATTGGTTACAAACAAATATAAACGACAAAACGTTGTATTTGCCGATTGTATATGTATAGTAACAGTTTACACAACCAACGGTTGCACTGTGGCATCAAGCTTTTATAAATACAATTTGTTCTGTGTATTGCCAGGCACAAGATTCAATTTCGTATTCTATTTCAATCAGGAAAAAAATCTGACTAGAACAAGTATGTATTGTCTTAGCAGGATAGGGAGTTCCCAGTTTACAAACTGTTGGCTCTGTGATGCATCCTGTCCGACCCTTCTCACGTAAAAGCGGAAAATTGCATCCATAAGTGCCTGGAGAGGAGTTCTTTCGGTGAGGACTATACCGCCCATAATTATCGAGAACATTTTTGGAAAGTCACAGAAGTGAACCTACTGAGACTCCTACCTTTTTTGGACAAACTTAAGGTTTGTTCGTTGAACTTTAGCCAGGGTTGACCCAGATTCGCCCCAGCAAAATACCTAGATCTACTTCAAGGCGAGTTCAGGGCGACCCCAGGTCTAAAAAAACACATAATTTGCTCACCAGGGTGACTTCAGGTTTTTCAAAAAACGATTTAGGGCGACCCCAGGGGCCCTATTTTGTAAAACGATTATCGTTGAAATTACTTCGTTATCGTTGAAATGCGATTATGTTTAACGAGAATCGTTTAATTTCAACGATACTCGTTAGTTCTAACGACTGCCATATACCTATCGTTTAACTTTCGTTTTATCGTTTCTTGATTTATATTTTTTTTTTCATTTATGTATGTCAATTTTTGACATTACTAATAGTCGAGAAGTTGGTTGCGCTTAAAAAAAATGTTTTTTTTTCGATTAAGCTTGGCTACATCTTTTGTACGCCTTTTTCGTTTTACTTAATCGCTCCTTGTCGTGACTATCGTATTCCTCGGTATCGTTGACTTGCCGCTCGTTTCGTAATACAAAATAGGGCCCCAGGGTGACTTCAGGGCTCAACGAACAAACCTATAAATTGTACGAAACAAGAAAGGTCACGAAGAAAGAAAACATTTTAAACTTCTAAGTATGGAAAAGGTGTGTGTTAACAAATCAAGTAAAATGAAGATTGTCATTTCACCTAAGAGCAGACTGTGATTATATTTTAGAAGTATAGTAGGTACTAGGTAGATTAAAAATAAAAAAAAAATCTGTAATACACTCATTTGGGTAATACGCGGCAAAATGAATATTATGTATGCCAGCGAATTTGATTGAACTCGTATTCTCCAGCAAAGTTATACTACGAGGGAGCAGTACAACAAACTGGGGCTATGATATTAGCCGTGTTTTTTTGGAAAAGTTATCCGTAGTACAGTAGGATTTTATATGAAAAACAAATACAACATCCGCAGTAGGATCACTGCAACATATTTTCCACAAGGTTCTTATGTTAAAATTTTGCCTGGATTTTAGCTGATGTTTGGAGAAAGATTTGGGAGATAAAATTTAGGACGATCTACGTACTAGGCTTAAGTTCCAAAGCGAATTTCCCCATCTTTGCTTTGCTTGCTCTTAGCACAAACCCCTTCATGTGACCCTGCACAAAATAAATATTTGAATGTTATTTCTATAAAATAATTAATTAATTGGAAGAAACTTTAATTTTGTTCACACGAATAAAAATTTAGACATCAGCTTCCTTTCGCGTCGATCAGAAAATTACAATCGAAAAGAAACGGCCGTGAAATCGAAAAGTTTTTATCACAATCGTCATTCATAATATCAAATATCGATAATCGAAAGAAGTCAATCTTCGTTTAGAAAATAGACACTGCCAATCAGGGCCTAAGTTTAATTTAGTTTATTAAAAAGTTGGGCTTCTGTCTAAATTAGGGCGACATGTGTGAATGATGAACTTATTACCGTAACTTTTAAAAAAATGAAATTTTTAGACGAAGTCAAATAATTAACGAAAAGAAACCCACATTAGTCTGTACTGGCCAGTCAATAGAGCAGAGAATCAGCCTTATTGTGAGTTTCGCCCGGAAAACATTTCCCCCGAAACATTTTTGTTCCCCCGAAATTTTAAAAGCTATTATGAGTTTCGCCCGAATAAAAATTTCACTTCGAATCAGGAGTGACATTTCGAAAAATAGTCACGTTCAGAAAAATGAGGCAGGCAATAATCCACTGTGATGGAAACGGAAAATGAAATGCAACCTCCAAGTTCTCTGTTAACTAAAATAGTGCTAAAATTGAATATGGGGCATCAGTTATTTATCGAAATTACTTGCAATAAAGATATAATTGTGGCTACGCTAGTAGTGCCACTCATTGTGGCTCCCAATTTTTAAATGGATTATCTGAGACGAATAATTTCCACACCTATTTCTAGGCTGGTATTCACCGAGCGAGCGCTCTTAAACGGCTCTTAACTTTACGAGGCTCACTTGAAATTTCTTTGGGGTATTCACCAACCACTCACAAGTGTTTTTCGAAGTTCGAAAATGAGAGCCACTCTCTCTTGTTCAGGCATACCCAAACTGTGAAATGTTGTGGAATGTTAGTCTTGACAGCAAATTGATACTCTTCTACTTGGCATTGCTCACATGGACTCGAGTCAAATGCGTGCGTGGCACACGCACAAGCGAACAAACTTTCGAAGAGAGCGCTCGTAAGTGGTCGGGACCACTCCTAACTTTTAAGAGCGCTCGTAGATCTTCACTAATATTGCTTGGTGAATAGGTTTATGAACTTCTTAAGTTATGAGCGCTCGGTGAATACCGGCCTAAGTTTCATATATTATGGTTAAATGCATATAACCTACTTGATTATGAAATCTGAAATGTATGAGAACCTCATTGATTTTGATGTGATTTTGGACTTTATGTTTTAGTTCGAAATCTAAATTTTGGTTTGGTGTAAAAAGCCTATTATACAACTTATAGACAATAGGTGCGTTTTATTATTCACAAATCTATCTGGATCCGGATCTGGATTATTCCTTGAAAATAAAACGATACGGATCTTACTGACAGCAGTGTTATAGTCCGTCTCTTTTTATCGTTTGGTTTGTAAATTTTCAATTATTTCTTGTCTTTTTTCTTTACACTATAGCTTACACTACCTTATCATAAAAGCCATCTACTCGCCAGTGTAATAACTAAATTTTGGATCTTTGAAATAGATCCCGATAAAAAACAGGATCCCAAATTGTTTTTGTAATACATGTTAAAACTTAATCCAGATCCGGATATAGATAGATTTGTGAATAATAAAACGCACCTAATAATAAATTTCCATGGCACCTTAAATGTCTTTAAAGCACATTCTCCCCTAGCTTTCGAAAAAGAGTTTCACCTCAGTGTATTCCAACCAATACGAACAGATGTGTGGTGAAACAAAGAAACTGTCAAAAGTTTTTTATTCTTTCGGGGTGACTAACAAAACAAAACGTAATTATTTATTAAGTATTAAATTAATCTTTTCGTTTTGGTAAAATAACTTGAATTTGTTTAACAACAAGAAGTCTATACGAATATCAAAATCCTGAAGACGAATCCAATCATGTATCAGGAGTATCTCAATCATTTACATGTATCCATCGCCCCATTATCATCGGATGAACTAAAGGACTTACTAAACGATGATGATAAATTGGACGAAAAAGTCGACGAAGTTCTCGAGACTCTTCGTGCACAAAAAGAGAGTCTCCTTACAGACAATCGCAGCAGAGCAGAGAGTAACATCGAAAAGGAACCAATTCTGATCGAGTTACGGGGGAAAGTCAACGAACTCCTTGATGAAGGCAAGACGCGCTGTGCTTCCGTCCAGGAGAAAATATCTCAAATCAAAAACAAATCTGGCAATGTAAGCCAAGAAACTGCCTTAGCATTACTTCAAACAGCTGCTGCAGAAAGCGAAGAAGAATCCGAAAAACTAGTCAAAGATTTCATAGAGAACGATCTGGGCTTAGAAGGCTTCCTCGAATCATTCCTTATTTCACGTAAAAAGATGCATTTACGAAAATTCAAAGCTGAAAAGATGTCAGAACTGATGCGCCCACAAAATCAACGTACTTCAATGTATAACAACTTGCCATCGACTGGATTCTATCCGCAAGCACACACGCAGTCACAAGTGCCATATCCCCTGGGACCGATGATGCCAATGCCTAGACCGTACTAGCAAATCTGCAATTGAGCATATTTTGTTCGTGCTCTGCAGTGTAGTTTATTAGAATCTATGTAAATGGAAAACCAAGCTGATTCCCGATTCTTTTTTATGTTTTTCCAAACAGTTATATACTCTTAAAATAAAGTATTTAAATCTTAAATGATTGTATTGAATCTTTTTGACTTCATCTAATTTTGTAGATATTCTTTGAAATATACCTTGAATTTATATTAGATGCAGCATTGAAATGTCCTCGGTCAAGCCTAAAATGTGTTTAAAGTCTTCCTTATCTTAACATTATCAACGATTTCTTGTCCAAGTCTCATAAATATGTAATTTAATTATTTCTCTAAAGACAGCATTATCAATTTGAATTACTTTAGATGGCGCTTGCAGTCCAGGATGTGTGTAGAAGCACAATGAAGGAGTTAGGTAATTCACACAATAATTATTTATTTATTAAACAAACGGTACGGTTCGTAGGTAAGTAAGACAAGTTCCATATCGTGCCACAGCTATGGCGGATGACGTCCAGCCGCTTGCTTGGCCAGCTCAACTTTTGCTTGGAGTTTCTTCCATTAGCCGCTTGGCGCGTGCTTGTGCGACCGGAGTCGCCACTGATGTACTACTCTCAGTTTAAAACAACAAAAATTGCCTTCCGTTAGTTAAGCGGAATTTACAACTACTACCATTTATGTACACCGAAAAGCTTTTCGTTCTCGATGTCTACGGTACTGGCCATCGTTTGTAAAATGATCACCAATTTGATGTCGCTTAAAATGCTTGTTTTCCTCAAAATAGGATACAATCTATAATAAATTATTAGAAGAAATATCCATTATGCACATTTTTTTGTTTCATAGAAAACCTTCGAAGACAAAGCAAGGAATGTACATTTCGCCATATTCTCTGTTAGTCGCTAAAACATGTCAGAAATTACGGCATTTTGTCAATTGGATCCAAAATAACTTCGAATAGATTGTTAAATATAAAGATTGTTTCTTTAACCACATAACAAATCTGAAATGTCTCCTCCTATCGGGATGTATACTATACTCTGTCCAACAAAAATGTGCAGTGTGGGCAAGATAGGACGTTTGCCTCGCATTCTGGCTACAGTGGATTGCATAAATCTGTCCTTCATTAAAGCTCTTACAGGGTTGTCGTAGTGTTGATTTTAAATGGACCCTTTATTTAAAGCTCTAAAATCAAAAGCACCTCAACAGAAACCCCAGAAAAAAAAACTGAACAAGGGTAACTCTGAATGCACATCAATATTTAATAGGGGTTGAAATTGAATATCACCAACAGCCATAGGCCACAGCAATTCAGTGCACTCTCAGATGTTAGTCAATAGGACGTGTCGGGTCTGCGTCAGATGCAATCGAAAATTTACGGGCGCGCACTTTTTTATGGAGGAGTTCTTTCAATTTAGTATGGTGCAAAAATATAGCACGCTACTGATTTTAAAAAAGCTCTCCCATAAGACGTGTACTGCATATTTTTGTTGGATGAAGTATAGAGCGATCAGTCGCTGCATTTTAGATGGATACACATCAAATTGGAATTATTGTTTCGTTCAATTTAGAGTATATTATAAACTTACTGATGGTCTAGAGACGAACTTATTTTGTTAAAAACACAATTATCCAGAGTTCAGAAATTGGGATTTATTCCTAAAAGTCGAAAAATCATACTTAAAAATCACGTTGTTATTAATTTAACGATTCTTTAATTTTTGTTTATTGAATACAAATTATTCAAAAAATGCAAATACATAATCCATGGAAGTTTTTACAGAATTTTGAAAAAGAAGTTTAGATCTACAGAACATGTACCTTTCTCATTTTTTATTTCTTCAAATGCGGTAAAATAGGATTATTAAACTAAATTTATTGAAAACTAAAAACATTTAACTAATTAACAAAAAATCCACAATTTTGGTATTAAAGAAGATTGATATTAGAGGGCCACTTTCTATACTTCATCCAACAAAAATATGCAGTACACGTCTTATGGGAGAGCTTTTTCAAAATCAGTAGCGTGCTATATTTTTGCACCATACTATACTCTGTCCAATAAAAATATGCAGTACACGGGAGAGCTTTTTGAAAATCAGTAGCGTGCTATATTTTTGCACCATACTAAATTGAAAGAACTCCTCCATAAAAAGTGTTTGCGCGCCCGTAAATTTACGATTGCATCTGACGTAGACCCGACGTCCTATTGATCGCACATCTGAGTGTGCACTGAATTGCTGTTGCTGTGGCCTATGGCTGTTGATGCTATTCAATTTCAACCCCCATTGAATATCGATGTGCGTTCAGAGTTACCCTTGTTCATTTCGTAACTTGTTCAGTTTTTTTCCTTGGGTTTTTGTTGAGGTTCTTTTGATTTTAGAGCTTTAAAAAAAGGGTCCATTTAAAATTAACAGTACGATAAGCCTGTGAGAGCTTTAATGAAGGACAGATTTATGCAATTCACTGTAGCCAGAATGCGAGGCAAAAGTCCTATCTTGCCCACACTGCATATTTTTGTTGGACAGAGTATAGAGTATGGCCCCAAATACTATCGTAATCGGAACTTTTACGAATCTCGACAAAAAGCTATCATCAAATCCATTCGGATTCTGTGATAGTTTGTTTCGGGATTCGTAACAAGTTTCCGATTACGATGGAATTCGTGATAGGGCTGATTATTAATTTTTTAGTTAAGTAAATAAGACATTTTCTTAAGATTTCTTAACAAATTAATATAGTTTTTTTAGGTGAAAGATTAAATAAAATAGCCTATTGTAAGCCAACCATATCGGTTGGTCCGTCAGGATGATTTTCAATCGACCAAACAAGCAATCTTCATTGATTTTTCCAATTTAACGATTGATCAATTAAAATTGTTCACAAAATATCCAAATCAATAATATCAATTATCCCGAAAAATTTCAAAGTCCGCTATTTAAAAAGCTTAAATAAAACAAAACCCAAAAGAACCAGGCAGAATTGCGAGCCCCACTTTTTTCATTTTCCATATTATTCTAATGTCAAGGTTTTATAAAAATCTCGAGTTTCGATTTTTTTTCGAAAACAAGATATGGGGAGTAAATAGATCAACGAAATGTAGGCGGAAAATGCTTTTCTAGGAAATTTTCCAATGTTTTTATTCGTAAAGCTGCACACTTGATTCTTTAAACGTACGTTGTTTGTGGGACAATAAAAAAGGATTCACATATTCCAATAATTGTTGGTTCCTTGCACTCTTTGGAACAAAATAGGCAAAAATAACAACCAGTGATGAACTCCGCTAAGCTTAGATAGTTGATTTTCAATTTTTTAATTGCAATTTTGACGATAGCTGTCTATCATATCTATAAGGGAACGATAGTAAGAAAGACTCAATTAATAGAGCAATCGATTTAGTTTTAAGCAATAAGGATCTTGTAAGAGTAAATTGCCATGTCACATGAACAAAGGAAACATTTCAGTGCAATGTTATTTTTTTTATTATGCGATATTTGAACATCGTTATTTTATTACAATGTTACATATTTCCTTGTTTTTTTTAAGTACACAAAATAATTTTCTTTTTTTTTACTTGTCGCATTCAATTTTAAATTAAAAAAAATTCTTCAAAATAGAATTTAATAAATTCCATAAAATGTAGGATAAAAATTAATTCTTCGAATATTTTTTTATATATATATAATTACATTTGTATTGCAGTAGTAGTTTGTTGTTCCTTATGTTCTGACGATGATAAATCATCATTTTAGTCTTTTTAG
Organism: Chrysotoxum bicinctum; assembly: GCA_911387755.1. NCBI lineage: Eukaryota > Metazoa > Arthropoda > Insecta > Diptera > Syrphidae > Chrysotoxum > Chrysotoxum bicinctum. The sequence goes on from OU426988.1 coordinate 34,651,052, forward strand.
GCAAAAAAATATTAAATTAAAAAATAAAATGGGATTATTGTACGTGTGGAAAGGTTAAGGTTAAGTGTGAGAATGATAATGAGAATTTTAATAATGGATTTTTTGCTTTCATGCCATCATGACGATCCAAACTCTTTCATCCATTTTTCATATTTCTCAAGATCGGCCTTTGAAACACTTTTGTTGCATTTTGCAATTGCTTCGGCAAAATCTTGTGATGATACTGGAAGATCAACTTCCTCCGTTGCTAATTGACGAATTTGTTCCGGCTTCAGACCAGCAATTTTCCTCCGCATTGACATCATACTTGCATCTCTGTTAGAAAAGTAAACATTTTTTATGCGAAACATGTGATGAAAACACCAGTGATTCTACCTGCAAACATTTGTTATGTCCGCTCCTGAATAACCTTCTAATTTCCTAGCGATTTTCGATAAATTTACGCTTTCATCAACTTTGACTTCACGCAAATTAATTTTCAATAGCACTTCCCGTCCTTCATCTGTCGGCAGAGGTATGTAGATACGTTTTTCTAGACGACGTCTCAAGGCTTCGTCGATGTCCCAGGGGAAATTTGTTGCAGCCAACACCATGACCACCTTAGTCGCTTCCTCGCTTCCAACACCATCCATTTGAACCAGCAGTTCGGATTTCACACGTCGTGAAGCTTCATGTTCCGATTCGGAACCACGTCGTGAGCAGAGGGAGTCGATTTCATCGATAAATATCGTACTCGGTGCATAGAAGCGGGCCATCTCGAATAGGAGACGTACCATTTTCTCAGATTCACCACGATATTTTGAAGTTAAAGTTGACGATGAAACATTGAAAAATGTTGTTCCACATTCAGTGGCCACCGCTTTAGCGAGCATAGTTTTACCAGTACCCGGTGGTCCTACCATGAGCACGCCTTTCCAAGGTCTGCGTATCCCCTGAAAAAAAATGTCGAAATTATTATTTGATTAAAATTAAAGAAAACGCGAGCGGTAGAGCCTTTTTATTTTCCCTAAACTTAAATCTGCGGTCACGCGCTATAAGGGAGATAGCACCACGATCAATAGGATCAGATATAACAATAATAATGTCTGTATTCACTTCTAGTTTGTGAATTATTAGCGAATTTCTGTTTCTGTGATGAAAGTGAAGGCGAATAAATGATCAGTTCTGAGAACCGTGAATTTTTAAATATGAGATACTAACTTATCATGGATAAACTTGGATAAAATTTGAGCCAAACATCATATGAAACTGAGTTGATTCCAATAGAGATCTATTCGACTCCCACTACTACACTCCTAGGATGGGCATCAGTAAGATTTTAAGGTTATGTTCCCATCAAGAAAGGACTGGGATGATGACGTGACGAAAAACTTCAACACAACTCTCTTTACTGATGGCTCATAGATGGAGTGTGGTGTTTGTTCAGGAATTTTCTCTGTGACTTTGGATATATATCGACTTTGATTGTGTTTTTCAAGTTGAATTACTGGCTATGAAGTAAGAATGCAAGGTACTCAACTGACAGTCAGGCGGATGTTAACGCCATTAATTCTAGTACATCATACTCCAAATTAGTTCACCAATGCGGGGATGAGCTTGCTAGCCTCAATATTAACCACAATATCTCTCTTATCTGGGTTCCGGGTCATTGTGACATTGATTTTTTTTTTTTTTTTTTTTTTTTATAATCTACCCGCGCTCAAGGGATTATGATTACCCTTTAAATGTTTCAACACAGCGCGGGCGTGAAGTTACGGAAGAGAAAGAAGGATAGGAAAGATGTGTGGCACGATGTTCTGAGACTGAAGGTTGTTGTCTCAGATATTTTATCTCCAGGGATGGCGGCTGAATTAAAGCGGAGAGTGCCGTGTCTTATTTCTATGTCGCTTATAATTCACATTATTTTATTCGTGTTCATCCTTGTTGGGCATACTAGTTTAACTCAATTACATGTTGTTAGTGTTATGCCTGAACAACATGCAATGAATAAACCAGCAACCCATTGATGACAATTTTAGAAGGTTTTTAATGGAATTAAAACGACATATAAACGACGGCAGGGATCGAACCTGTGATCATGAGGTTCACAGGCGAGCACACATCCATCGCGCCACGGCCACCCCATGATGGGAATGAACGGGCGGATGAGCTATTCAGGCAAGGTTTAGCCCTTCATAAAGCACTTACGTAAAGAGTCAACATTCCGCTCGGAGTTACGAAGGGCAAAATTCTCTTAATTTTTCTTAGCGAATCAAACCGTAGGTGGAGCAGTTTAACTACTGCATTATAGATTCAAAATAGCTCTTATGGCCTTTAGTCCACAAAAATTGGAGATCTCACATGGACTCATCAGTTGACTGTGAGGACCTTGTCAATACACAATTTTTGTTAAATTCAGTTCCTCTTACATAGATTTTTTGAAAAAAATCCAATGTGAACTATACCCAACCAAGATTAAAATTTTAATCATTAACGTTGGAAGATTTTGCCCGTGGCCTGGCATTGATTCTACATGAAGGTTTTTATAATACAAACTATTTTTTACTACTTGTTTTGTAAAATCTTGCGCTAATTTCAGCGCCACCACCAGGATATCGTTGGTATTATAACATCACGCTCATGATAATACTATAGGTTATATATACAAAGATCCTAGTCAACAAAGGTACTAGTCAACAAGCTGCCTAGCTTGGCACAGTGTAGATGGTGTCGGATGAGTGTGGTGGTCGGGATGAGTGAGTGATTCAATTTCCGGGTGATAGGGCAAAATCAAAAACACAATAAGAGACACCTAAACCTACTAGATCTATGTTTTTTAGCTTAATCCAAACTGGATGATTTCGTGAGAATGTCCACAATTTTCTATATGAATTACGGTCCATTTATACGAGTTATGGTATTAAAATGGCGCAGTTTAGCGCTAATTGAGCCACAGGGCTAGATTGCCGGTGGTCGCCATTTTTACGTACCTACCTATCCTTTCATGCAGTAGTTTGTGAGTCTCTTTTCTCTATGAGCCCTTATGGTGTCTAATTTATTTTAATTTTAAAGGAGTACATATATCAATCCCAGGCTTAGATGTTCTGCATTTAACAACTACTAATCGCTTCGTAAAAACATAATTTTGGACATTGTTATCAAGTGTCTGCTAAAGAACCCAGTAAAGATAAATTAATTTGACTTTTTTTATAATTTTTTTTTTGTAAGAACAACAGCTATGACTTAAGCGACTTAAGTTAGCAGATATTGAATATAAAGAATAATTTTTGTTCCGATATTTTAACCAAGTGGTCCCAATAAGCATAAATAAAGGTTGGCTTAATTTTTCCAAACAAAAATAGCCAATTAATGTGATTTATCATTACTCATAATGAATATCGAACTTTGGACTCAAACCTACGCCAACAAAAATTTGTAATCTAGACTCAAGAACTAAATTGGAAATAATAAAGGCAAAATCGGTCGTTCTCTTGTATGCGTGCGATGAAAAAATAATTACATAACTGATAGATTAAACAAATATTAAAAGTGGAAATGAAAATTAAGCAACTTTATTAGTCACTTCAATGTTATTGATATACTTTTGGTGGATATACAAACATATATATTAACAACCGTCGACTACACCGCATGAACTGTTTGTTTTTAAACAAAAAATATTATTTGTTAAGGTTATAATACGAAACTTATTAATCTCAAAACAAAGTCACTCTTCATTGTTTTATATATCCAAAGTATAGTAATATTGTGACGTCTCTAGATCAAGATACTCCATCACTTTATACGAGTTTTCGGTTATTGCTGTTTAAATTTCAGTTCTAATTATTGCATCAAATTACTGATCGAACACGAGTGATAGTCAAAGTAACTATACTAGCTATAATAAATTAAAATTGTTTTGTCAATAAATTACCTTAAAAAAATGTGGCATCCACATTGGTAGAACAACGGCTTCTTCAAGTAGTTTCTTAGCATCTTGAAGATCTGCTATATCTTCCCAGTGTACATTTGGATTCTTTTGTAATATATCCCGCTCTAAAAAAAAGTTTATGTTAAATAAACTTCTACATTTTAAATATACGCACCTAAAATATCAACCAGTTCAGACTCCAAATGACTGCTGGGCTCAAACTTTTTCTCTTTTTCCTCATCCACCGTGTTTTCTTCGTCTTTGGGATCATCGTCCTTTGTTTGTCCATTGTCTCCACTGCTTCCACCAACTGCAGATAATGTTTTTCGATTGTTTGAGCCCGCTGCTGACGTTCGACCATTTTGACTTGTGTTGCTGTTTCGAGCAGTATTCGGTGCTGATGTTTTCTTTGCGCCTGGCGCTGTTCTCTGGGGAATTGTACTTTTACGATCCAGTTTTCTATTCACGACCGCATTACTACTGCGACTACGACTTGGTGGAACCGGTCTAAAATTTTGAAATAATTTGTTAATTGGTTCTAAGGAGTTTTCGAATTTAGCTTTTGTACAAATAAAGGAGTGCTTTTGAACGTGCCGAGAGTTTAAGTTTATTCTTCGCTATTACAATACAGATTTAAACAAACCAACGCCAACCCCTCGCTGTCAGAATCATATTTTTTTCTAATAAATAGCTTTTGTAAATATTTCGCATAATATCTCTTTAGTGGTATGGAAGAATGTATATGAACTAACATGCATTTATAAATGTAAATAGGAGCTGAACTGTTTATGTTTAACCACAAGAAATATAATGCTAAATCGCATTGCATGTACTTTTTGCTATTTTTGTTTTTTAACTGAATCGACGAGACTGGCATTGTTTTCAAATCCATAACCATTCATTGAAGGGAATGCACAATAATTTAAATAAAAGAAAAAACTGACTTTTCTGGTCTTGGCGGCCCCCAAACATCGGGATCTTTGAGTGGAGGTGTCCAAATATCTGGATCTGGACGAAACCACGAAGCTGGATCTTTCATCTCATCTTCGCTAATTTGAGATTTCAATTTATGCGCAAAGGGGGTATTATGCAAATCCATTGTCATTTCGGAAAGTGTTTTTTGGATGGCTTTCATTTCTGTGTATTCTTTCTGAATTTGTTGATTAATCTGAAACAAAAAGAAATAATTAAAAATCAAATCATGATTATTCAATTGTTCTTCGGACAGACGAGTCGTATAGAGGCAATACAATATTCATAACATCACTTACCATTCCCCATTTTCCTTTACGAAGAGGATCCGTTGTTGACGTAACCATCCTACTCAACATGCCCTGCAGTCCCTCATAATATATTGCCGCCGAATCATAGTTTCCAGTTAGGGCCATTTCTCTGGCCATTTTGGCATTTTCACATATCTCGGCAATTGATGTTTTTGCCATCACTGTCATTCCTACACAAGATTTCGTCTTTTGCTTCCCACCTCGCAATAACTGTGAAGCGAAATTCTCCATAGTTATTCTTCTTACATAAAACAAAAAAACAAGGAAAAAACAAGAAAAGCAACGGAAAACCCAATCAGTGATGAACAATAGCACCAAACATGTAGAAAAATTATAAATGTTATGAAATGCTATAGCAAAGAAAGAAGAACCCTTCTTGATTCGGGCCAAGTCTTTTTGGAGTTCTTCCTAAAAATAAAAAGCCCTAAAATATTTACGCTTTTATTTTTATTTTCATTCCACACAGGTGTTCGACCTTGCAGACACACATTTTTCTGATTGGAATTCTTAAGTTTCTTTATTTGGGCTAGGCTATTAATTGCAGAATAATCTGTTAGATGGAATAAGTAAATGCGCTGCAGTAAATAGAGAAGTACTTACGGTAATGGACATTAGTAAAGCGGATTAGTTTTATTTGTTAAAAATATGCAAGTGAATTTGTTTTATTTTAAGATCTATGTTGAATTGGAAAACTTTTTTTTACATTCAGATGCCTCTTTCTTTATTTTTTCCACAACTTTATGCACGGCACGGACGACGTATTTTCCAACAATTCTTCTTCTTTTGGTTTTGACCAAAACCAAACTGACAGGTTATGTGTCACGAAGTTCACGCATACAATGAAAAATGTGACTTTCGATTCGAAATTCGAATATATGGGTCTAATCACAATAAATACATTAATCCTGGGCCACATTAACCTTAATCGACTTTGTACGTGGTTTTTTGAAAGTTAAAGCCTAGTACGCACTGCGCAGATCGAGACAAGACAAATTTTATCTCTACAATTTTAATCTCTACAAAACGTTTCCAAATCTCGCGCAAAAGTTCGAATTTGGAGAGATAAAATCTAATTTAATGTGTTTTGTAGTGTATCTCTGGAACGGGTTGTCTTACAAAAGTCGTTCATACCTTTTTGGAATCTCCCCTTGATGCTTTCAAGAGAAGCATCATCAGCACCTTTTAGCCTAGTACGCAGATCGAGACAAGGCAAATTTTATCTCTACAATTTTAATCTCTACAAAACTTTTCCAAATCTCGCGCAAAAGTTTTAAGTTGGAGAGAATAAATCTAATTTAATGTGTTTTTTAGTATATCTCTGGAACGGGTTGTCTCACAAAAGTCGTTCATACCTCTTTGGAATCTCCTCTCGATGCTTTCAAGAGAAACATCAGCACATTTTTACATAAAACCAGTTTTGACAAAAATCACTTTCGGAAATACGGTGGCTGTCAAAATTTGTCCCGCAAAATAATGCTTGTATCATTCTTTTTCCTGGCAAAATTTAGTGGAGACATTTTGTAGAGCAATTCACAATAGTATGAATTTTGCGCGCGAACTGCGTACTGCTCGGAAAAATATCCGAGGCAAAATTTGTCCCAGGAAAAAAAATGTATGGGAGACAAATTTTTTCCCGATCTGCGTACTAGGCTTTTACATAAAACCAGTTTTGACAAAAATCACTTTCGGAAATACGGTGGCTCTCAAAATTTGTCCCGCAAAATAATGCTTGTATCATTATTTTTCCTGACAAAATTTAATGGAGACATTTTGTACAGCAATGCACAAATGTATGAATTTTGCGCGTGAACTGCGTACTGCTCATTTTTCAAAGACAAAATTTGTCCCAGGAAAAAAATGTATGGGAGACAAAATTTTTCCCGATCTGCGTACTAGGCTTTAATTCTGAAAAATTCAATTTTATTTTTCCAATTCGTATCCCTGATTATCAATATGCTGTTCAATACGAAATCTTTATTTCGCAAAATGGTTTCCAAATAATTTGATGATACTCTGGCGTAATGATAAGTGCGTTGGACGCTGGAAGCTCTGGTTCGATTTGTCTGCCACCGAAAAACAAATATGATGTCACGCATGTGTACTGCAGGAAAGTGACAAATCCTTCAAAAGTATTTATTCTCGTGGAAAATGCCTCTCATCTTATTCATTTGAAAATCACCTCATAAAACTGAAACACTTTAATCATCGAGCGCTCTTAAACGGCTCTTAACTTTACGAGGCTCTTAACTTGAAATTTTTTTGGGGTATTCACCAACCACTCACAAGTGTTTTTCGAAGTTCGAAAATGAGAGCCACTCTCTCTTGTTCAGGCATACCCAAACTGTGAAATCAAACCGTTTTCGAACTTGGTGGTATGATAATCTGCCGATTTGCGGGGTGAGGGTGGCCGTATGGGAGTGTTGAAATTGGAAGGAAGCGCACTTCCCCACTCTTTGGAAAATGGGACAAGGAATTTTCGAACAAACTTTCGAAGAGAGCGCTCGAAAGTTTAGGAGTGGTCGGGACATCTAAAATAGCAAAAATGACAGAACGTCCAATATTAACTTTTCGGAAAGCTCAGAATGCTCTAGGAAAAAAGATAACGCTCAAAGATTTAAAGTTATAATATTTTTATTTTCCAAGTGAAAAGTGGACTGTATATAATATAGTTCGATGTGCTCTGATGCACAAATGCTGAAAGTCAACTGACTTTTTAGAATCGACCGCTCTGACCAAGTGCTCAATGCTGACTCTTGTGATTCAAGTAGAGAATCATATTTCTCGGTCGCAATAACCACTAACCGAAAGGATGAGTTGCCCTGGGTTGGAGCTGCGTGAAGGAAGTTCATTCCTTTGGCTCCAATGATGTTGTTGTTTTTGCTCTTGGTCCTCGTTGTCAATGCGCATGATGACTTGCTCTGGGTCCAGTAGTGTGTTTGTTGTTGTAGATATGGTTCTGTGTCGCGATCCTAAATTTCATACGAGGCTATTCGTATTTTCGGTCGCGACCACCGTTCATCAGGTGGTGATGATCTCATGTTCTGTATACCAAAGGGTTGGCTTATGTGCGCAGGCTCTATACGAGAAATTCGTAGTTTTCGGTCGCAACCACAGCAGTAGAATTATAAAGGAACATATTTCAATTAAAAAAAAGATAAGTAGCATAGAAGCTCTTCAAAATAGCAATACAGAACGGCTAGCTCTATAAAGTTGGCTGATACCTTTTTAAAATCTGCTTTCGATCCTTAAAAAAGCTGTATCTAATTGTTTTCCTCCCAAGCAATAATTCGAAAAATTGCTCTTCAGTTCAATTGCAGGTATTTCGATAAGACACACATACAAATCATAACGGTATTTGCCTGTGTATTTCGAATGGCTAGCGCTTCAAAGTTTTGTTGATACCTTTTTGGATTCTGCTTTCGATCCTTAAAAAGCTATATCAAACTTTTTCCCTCCGAAGTTGTGTTTCTTTTTACTTGTGTTGTTATGAACGCATATTTTGAGATCTATAAAATAGTTTTGTTTTTAATCTATTTTAATAATAAATATTTACATATACAAATAATAAAAAACAGTCACATTTGTTTTCCTCTAAGTCAAAATATTTTTTTTTGTGAAAAGAAAGACGTCAAATTATGAAGCTGACCACCATCTGTCATTTTCAACTGGGTTCAACAAAAACTGTTATACAATGTAACAATGTAGGGAATGAGCAATCCAGTATATTATAAAGTGGATTTACATATTTCTGCATCTGCAAAATGCAGAAAAATAGAGAGAGGCAGATGTACGTCGAAACCAGAAAGTGTGAGAGAATACACAGGTGGTACTCTTTTTTACACCCTATAAGCTGCTGTAACTTGTTGGCCTATTAACACGAAACTATGCAATGAAAATTTAACTTACCTCCATTTTCTTCCGTTTCGATTCTATAATTTTTTTTCATATCATGCGTCCGTCAACAAAATTTATAGAAAAATGTGAAAATATCGCAAATTTACAAATGCTATAATAAAGTTGAACATGTTCGTCTTTACTATAATCTTGACTTCTGCATTTCTCGAATTTTCTAAAAAGCAGAAATGGAGTCCTTCTGCATTTTGCTTTTTTTCTTTCTATCTAACAAATATGAATTCTGTATTTGGCATCCCTTTTTTTTGCAGAAATAAAAAAAAATGCTTCACAATAAGGGAAATTTTCAAAATTCCAAAAACAACGAGTTATACTACGTTTTCACCAAAAGATAATCTGAGATTTAAGGCAAGAGATTTATGTGGTGTTTTCACCGCACTGAAAGATTAATAAGAAGATTAACTTTGACAGCATCTATCAAAATGCTAATGTTGTTTCATTTTTTTTTATACAGTAGAAGCGAGAGAAAGAAAGTTTCATTTGTGCCAAACGATGAAAAATCATCGAGATAGCTTGGCACGGTATGGATGTTAGGTCAGTTCGAACTTCGACCGGTTGATCCTATGAAGATTTATTATAGATTTATTTCTAATCTACTAGATTTACGAAATAAATTTGTATGGTAAATCTTCGAGATTTAAAGAAGATTTATGGTAAATCCACTTAAATCCCGGATTTGCTCTTGGTGAAAACGTAGTATTAACTTCACATTTGAACTTCAGTTACACTACGTTTTCACCAAGAGTAAATCCGGGATTTAAGTGGATTTACATACTATAAATCTTCTTTAAATCTCGAAGATTTACCATACAAATTTATTTCGTAAATCTAGTAGATTAGAAATAAATCTCTACTAAATCTTCATAGGGTCGATCGGTCGAAATTCGAACTGACCTAACATCCATATCGTGCTAAGCTATCTCGATGATTTTTCATCGTTTGGCACAAATGAAACTTTCTTTCTCTCGCTTCCACTTTATAATAAAAATTGAAACACCATTAATATTTTGATAGATGCTGTGAAAGTTTAATCTTCTTTTTAATATTTCGGTGCGGTGAAAACACCACATAAATCTCTTGCCTTAAATCTCAGATTATCTTTTGGTGAAGACGTAGTGTTACTTTATGACTGAAAGTGGAACGTATCTTAATGTCCACATTAAGAAGGTCAACGAAACACGCCTAATATTGTAATGTTTTCTTTTAGAGCGAATAGAATTCAAGTGGGCTTAAGTAAAAAGCCTTATTTGTTTCTCAATTCAAATATTTATTTTACAAAAAAGTTACAAAAAATATATCGTTCTTTTAGCAACGAAAAACAAAACAGAAATTCTTTTTCTCTAGTTTAAGTTCTTATTTTATACTTTATAACTATACATATACTACAATTAAATGATACAAGTTAATATATTTAATTAAAAAAAAAAAAAGTGTGAGTGCCAGGACTCACGGTTAAGATGTGTAAACATCAACGTTCGTCCGAGTGCCAAATTTTTATTATCGAACGTATCCAATAAACATACAATGCAATCGTACTGTTTTTTATCGTATTTGTGGACTGTAAAATTGTTTAGTTTTGTCTTTAATTTAATTGTCAAAGTCGTAGTGTAGTTTTATATGTTTTTTCAATTATTTTATTTGTTAATAAATGTAATATTTTTTGTATAAATTATACTTATTTAAACTCTGCTGCTGCTGCGACTGCTTCTCTCGGAGGTTGACTTAAAAAGGGAAGATAATACCTTCATTACAAGCAGCAGCAGATTACGAAAGAAGATAACAAAAGTAATGTAAGATTAATGTAAGATTATAGCAAAGATTAACAAATTCTAGTAAAAAAAATAAAGTAGGGTAAATTAACATTTGTTTGACAAAAAATACAATTCTTAATTTGAGAATTTAAAAATGTTGATTGTAGTTCATAACATTCAGCCCCCCCTGGAAGACTCTGGTCTTTCAGTAAACGGCAACGGAGCAAGTTTCACCACGGGTCGAGTATAGCTACCGCTATTGGTCTTGACGGTGACGACTCGGCATTTACTGTCTGGTCCAAGATGGATTTCAGTTACACGTCCAAGAATCCATTTAGATGGTGGAAGATTGGGCTCCTTTAGTAGCACGACGTCATCAATTTTTAAGTTACGTTGCGCTTTTTGCCACTTTGGTCGACTCTGCAACGACGTCAAATACTCCTGATGCCAGCGTTTCCAAAAACCTTGCATTAGTGCCTGTAAAAGAGACCAGTTATTTTGCATTGAAATATTAAGCAAAGAAACATCAGGTAAGGGAACTGCAGAATAAGATTCTCCAATCATAAAATGTGATGGAGTTAAAGCAGTAGGTTCAAAGTCAGATGTTTGCCACATAGGCCGTGAGTTAAGAAGGCTTTCGATTTTGGCTAAGAGGGTGTACATCTCTTCGTAGGTCAGACTTTGATCACCGATAACGCGTTTGAGATGGGCTTTAACCGATTTTACTCCAGCCTCCCATAATCCTCCAAAATGAGGTGCGGAGGGTGGAATAAATTTCCAAGCGATTTGGTCCTTTGAAAGATGATCACTGATGATGGTGTTTCTCTGCTGACTCAGAAGTAGATCGTAAAGTTCACCAAGTTTTCTCTTAGCTCCATGGAAGTTTGTTGCGTTGTCGCTCCATATTTCTGTTGGCTTACCGCGGCGCGCCACAAATCGATCTAAAGCTAAGAGAAATGCGGTTGTCGATAAGTCCCCAACTAACTCAATATGAACTCCTTTAGTGACGAAACATACGAAAAGCGCGATGTATGCTTTAACGAACTTTGGATTACGTCCACGAGCTAGGCGAAGCGTTATGGGACCAGCGTAATCGCAACCAATCTTACTGAACGGGCGGGCGAACCGAACACGCTCTGCTGGGAGATCACCCATCAGCTGCTGAGATGAAGTTTGTCGCTGTCGAAAGCAGTCATTACATCCGAACACAATTTTTCTTAAAAGATTTCGGCAACCGAGTATGTAATAGTTTTGCTTAAGTAAAGCTATCATATGAGTCACACCAGCGTGTAGATACTTAATGTGAATATAACGAGCTAACATTTCAGCGATGGGATGTGATTTACACAAAATTATTGGATGTTTTTCATTATATAATAAATCCGATTGGTTTATACGACCACCTACCCGAAGCACATTTGATTGATCACAAAACGGAGCTAGAGGTAAAAGTTTGTTCTTCGAGGGCAATTCCTTACCTTTGGTAAGCAAGTTAATCTCAGAGTTAAATAAGGAAAATTGGGCACTCTTTATAACTAGAGTTTTAGCTTCATCAATTTCTTGAGGACACAGATAGCGGCACGTCTTTCGACTGTTTTTAAAGCGAGCATTTCGATAAAACCGATAAATGTATGCCACTATACGAACAAGCTTGAGCCAACTCGATGTTTTATATATTAAATTATCAAGAATGTTTTCAGCGTTTATATTCGAAACAAATACCTGAACTTTTGTACTTTTTCGTTCTTCCAAATTCTCGATAGAGATTTCATCCATACTATACCGCGATACCGGCCACTCAGTAGAGTCCTTTTTTAGCCACGGTGGTCCATTCCACCAGATATCTGTTGATGCTAAAAGTGATGGTGGAATACCTCGCGATGCAACATCAGCTGGATTTTGCGGAGAACGAACATGATTCCAGCATTTAAAGGGGATTGAAGATTGGATCTCCGAAGTTCGATTAGCAACAAATACTGACCATTTTTTAGGAGGAGCAGATAGCCAATGCAGCACTATTGAAGAATCTGTCCATGCAAAAACGGGAAGTTCTTTTTCCTGTAAAGAGTTTTTAATTTTATTTATTAGTCGAGTTAGTAGAAGCGCTCCACAAAGCTCTAGTTTTGGCAATGATAAAACTTTTATCGGGGCAACCCTAGTCTTGGCTGCTACAATCGATATCGCGACGTTTCCATTTTGGTTTGTACTTCGGCAGTATACAACGGCGCCATACGCGTCCAACGATGCATCACAAAAAGCATGAAGCTCGCAGTTGTTCCTGTTCGACCAAATGACTCTTGGAATGGATATTGCTTCAACTAAGTGAAGTTCATCACGGATGATATTCCAGCGATGAGCAAGTTCCTCAGGCACGTCTGCATCCCAGCTTAGTTTCTCTCGCCACATATCCTGGAAGAATATTTTGATCGCCACAACAACAGGAGCAAGAAATCCTAAAGGGTCGAACACACGTGAAGCATCGGAAAGAATACGACGCTTGGTGCATGTTGGTTGTTGTGGAAGAACTACTTTATAAGAAAAGCAATCTTTAGACGGACACCATTGAAGACCAAGAACCTTAACCACTGTAGACTCCTCAAACTGTACTGGCGATAGCTCACGTTGCTCCTCTGGCAAGGAAAGTAAGAGAGGCCAGCAATTCGTAGTCCACTTCCTAAGGTTGAATCCGCCTAACTTAAGAAGGTCTACAAGTTCATTCCTAAGAGAAATAACATCATCCACGGAATCTGCTCCAGAAAAAACATCATCAACATAGAAGTCGTTGAGTATCACTTTTGACGCTCGAGAGTGGGTTGTTGCATAATCAAGTGCTAGTTGCTTTAAGGTCCTTACCGATAAGAAAGGAGCTGCCGAAGTACCATAGGTAACTGTTACTAACCTGAAATGCTTCAATGGCTCTTCTGGAGACGAACGCCAAATAATTCTTTGGAAGTTTGTGTGGTTCTGTGCTACCAAAATCTGACGGAACATCTTTTCTATATCCCCGGATATGACAAAAGCATGGCGACGACTTCGAAGACAAATAGCGAAAATGTCGCGTTGTATAGTGGGGCCAACAAGAAGAAGCTCGTTGAGAGAAGATGATTCAGAATTATGAGGTTTAGCTGAACCGTCAAATACTACCCTCAACTTAGTGGTAGTACTGTCGCTTTTAACAACTGCGTGATGAGGCAAATAATAAAAGTTGCAACCTTTTTGTTCAATTTCATGTTGTGGTATTTCCTCCATATGGCCTAATGCGTTGTATTCGTTAAGAAAGCGAGTATATTGAGTTTTTAAATCGGGATTAATCAAAAATCTACGTTCCATAGCGCGTAACCGACTAAAAGCGATTCCAAAAGAGTTACAAAGCTTTCCGGTTAAGTTTGTTTTAAATGGCAGCTGCACGACGTAACGTCCATCAGCTGCACGACAATGAGTAGAAGCGAAATGTTCTTCAGCTTGTTGCTCTTCGACTGACAAAGAAGGTTCACAATGAATCTCTTCTAGGCGCCAGAAGCGTTCCAGGTCAAATTCCTGCCTAAAATCAAGCTGAGTGCAAAATGCTTTAATTTCATGATTCACGAAAGAATGATGTTGATGAATACTTCCTGCTACTACCCATCCAAAAATAGTGGAAACACAATTAGGCACATCTATGTTTTGTGGTTTCGTAGATCCGTTGATTATGCTAAACACCCTGTCTGCCCCTATAAGAATATCAATAGGACCTGGCTTATTGAAACTAGGGTCAGCTAATTCAAGCGACAGGTAAGCGTGATTATTGAAGTGAGATATGGAGACAGGTGGAAGCAATGACGTCAATTTGGAGATGACATAGCAGTCAATGTCAATGTTATTTGTATCAAATCGAGAAGATAAATTTAGGTTAACCACACCGTTGGTAACACCCGCGGATGTAGATGCAACACCCATTATCGGAATCCGTGACCTTTTGCGCAATAGTCCCAAACGTTGGACGATCTGCTCTGTAATGAAAGAGACTTGCGATCCTGTATCCAACAAAACGCGAACATTGTGTAGAGTTCCTTCCTTATCTTGAACCCTCACAACCGCTGTAGGAAGAATAGTTGCAAAATGATGAGACGACTCCAGTGAGTGACAGTTAACAATTGCAGAATGAGAATTAAGCGACGACGGAGGGGTTCTGGGTTTGAACTGATCCCCACCAGTGGAAGTTGTTGGTGCTACGATTTCAGTAGGATGAACCAACGTATTGTGCCGCTTGCTGCACATTTTGCAGCGTAAATAAGACCGACACCTGTTTGATGCATGGCCTGGACGAAAACAGTTGAAACAAATTTTATTATCCCTAGCAAAATTCCGACGATCTTCACAGCTTAGCGAAGAAAAAGATTTGCATGTGGAAAGCTGATGATCGCTCTTACACATTAGACATCCTTCCTTGGTTTCAACCATGTGTGAACGGAAGCTTTTTTGAACGTTATTAGTTCGTTTTGTAAAAGAAGACTCAGGTGGTAAAGGACAACAAGCTTCAAGGCAATTGCACCTGGTCTGTAAAAAATCAAGAAACTCCTGAATTGTGCAGTCAGTTCTAGATCCTGCTTCATTAGCCCAAGCCTGTTTAGTTTCAAAATCTAATTTCTGTAGCAGAATATAAATTATCCAAGGATCTCGAGTTGTAGCTTCTAATGAATTAAGACCCCTTATAACCTCATCAGCTTGATCAAATATTCTTCGAAGAAAAGTAGAATTCGCAGATTTTGTTGATGGTAACGAAAGAAACGTTTCAATGAAAGACTGGACGATTAAATTAGTTCTGTCGTAACGCTCTTCCAACTTGTCCCAAGCTTCGACATAATTTTTATCGGTACACGGAGTGTTTTTAAATAAATCCGATGGTTGCTTCCCTAGAAAGGATTTCAAATACTGGAATTTTTGAGTTCCAGTAAGCGAAGGATTCGAATCTATTGTCCCGAGAAATATATCTTTAAAGCCTGGCCATTCCTTATAATCACCATTAAAAGTTGGAACCACAAGTTGTGGTAGATGAACCGATTTTGGCGATTTCGCTGCCTCGATTTTTCGCAAAAAATCTAATTGTTGCGTTGTAAGCGCTTCACTTAATGAAGCAGCGTTAGGTACTGGAGGAGAATCGGGAAGAGGAGTTTTTGTACGAATTGCCCCGATTATTGCCGCATGGGCCTTCAAATATTTACTTTCGTACTCCGCAAATTCTGGTTCTGGATCTACAAACCCAGGATCTTCAACAAATTCATACAGCTTGTCTGAAAACGAATTAAAATCAGACCAAGCTTCAGTAAGCCTTGCCAAATGAATTTCTAATGTAGAAATTGAGGTGGAATCATTGATAGTATCCGAAAAAACTAATTGCATCGACAGAGAAGCCTTTGCGCGACCGCGTTTTCCCTTGACGAATTGCATAATAATTCAATACGAGTATCGAAAATGTCCAAAAGAAGCGAATAAATGTTTTTTAACACGCACAAAATATGTATCAAAGTTCAGATTACGATACAAAAAGGAGTTAAAAAACTGCGACACGTGATCGAATATATAATATATATAATATAATGTATGTACAAATGTACATATTATATGTAAAAACTGGCAGTGCGTCGAACTGTTAAATTCACAGCATCAACTCGCTTAGATATTATTGCGAGGTGCAGAATTCATTAAAAAAAACATGAGCATAATAACGGAACACACGATTATAAAGTGTCTCAAAAATTAACTAATCTTCTTTGATTACTTTAATTAGAGATTTAATTCACCGATATCACTTTTAATCCGAATCGATGGACCAATGTTTTTTATCGTATTTGTGGACTGTAAAATTGTTTAGTTTTGTCTTTAATTTAATTGTCAAAGTCGTAGTGTAGTTTTATATGTTTTTTCAATTATTTTATTTGTTAATAAATGTAATATTTTTTGTATAAATTATACTTATTTAAACTCTGCTGCTGCTGCGACTGCTTCTCTCGGAGGTTGACTTAAAAAGGGAAGATAATACCTTCATTACAAGCAGCAGCAGATTACGAAAGAAGATAACAAAAGTAATGTAAGATTAATGTAAGATTATAGCAAAGATTAACAAATTCTAGTAAAAAAAATAAAGTAGGGTAAATTAACATTTGTTTGACAAAAAATACAATTCTTAATTTGAGAATTTAAAAATGTTGATTGTAGTTCATAACACGTACTATACTCTGTTCAATTTGTATTTGCAAAACAGGCCTTATGGAGGAGCTTTTTCAGAAACACTGGTGCCTGCTGTTGTTTGCACGGCACCTTAACTTAAGAATTATAGGGAGAGCGATGGTCAAAACGACAAGCAACAAATTTGCTGCTATTTTCACGGCACCTTAACTTTAGAAATTGCCACCGAAATAAGAAAGAGAATCACTGAGTTACATTGAAATTGTTTGTGTAATCTTCTTTGAGCTCACGTACAGCCCACCATGACCTATCTGCTCCATGAGTAAAAGGAGAGGGAGACTGATCGCCAATTTGCAACCAACCCTTATTATGTTTATTAAAAAAAAACTATGGCATTTTCTTTGGTTTTTTAAGCTTTAGCTTTTTCGAGCTTTTGGTAGCAAATATTTTTCTGAGATTTGCCTTAATTTTTAATGCTCCTACGGCAATACTGTAAGAGCTTTAAATTAAAGATAGCTTATTGAAATCCATAATGGTCAGACTGAAAGGCAAATATCCTATCTTCCTTGTACTGCAAATATAAATTGAACAGAGTATAGTTGCTTGAATCAAGCAGTTTCGAAACTAAGAATTGAATGTGCGCTGCGCGCCTAGTCTTACACGCCATGTCGGCATACTACTGCGATTCCCAGAGTTCGCACTGCCGTGTCGGCACTTATTCATTTCACACAACCCAAAAATCTTATCGACAATATGCTTCGATAAAGTACTGCGATTCCCAGAGTTCGCACTGCCGTGTCGGCACTTATTCATTACACAACCCAAAAACCTTATCGACAATATGCTTCGATGAGGTAGTTCGTGGCATGTGTTAGGAGTAAGTGGACTCCGCTGCGTAACATTAAGTTTGTTTGACTTATGTTTAAACAGGGATGTTGCTTTTTACACTTATAGTCAAACAGAGATGTTATCCTATAGAAAATAGACTGTTTTTACACGAATCCGATTTTAATCTGTTTCTCTTTTGGCTTAATTTCGAGTGCATCAGTGCTTTTAAATACAGCGATTTTTAATGTAAGTCAACTTTGTTCATGCAAAAAGGAGACATCTTTTCGCACTCCTTACTCTACTCAGTTAAGTGAATTTCACTGAGCGAACGCCAAATATAAAAAAAGAAAACCACAAAGAAGAATGAACGATAACTCCGCCTTTTTGTTAACCTCAGCAATTGCGTTTAAAGCTAGATATACATTTTTCAAATGCATGACAAGCATGCGTGTTACTGTATTATTGAAAAGTCACACATATAGATCGGATGTAGGCTTGAAGAAAAATCCAAATCCTTTCAATCTAGCGTACTGCATAGAAATATTGTATTATGCAAGATTGATGCTTGATCATGCATTTATTGGTTCATTTGCGTATAGTACGTCGAAGAGATGAGAACACAGCGCAGCATAATAAGCACTGATTAAAATATTAAAACAGCAAACGAAAATTATATGATGAAATAGACAGACAAAATAAAACAAATTACTCGGATAAAATTTAAAAAAATCTCGTAAAAACACAATTTTACAGAAAAAAAAAAACTCACAAAGGGCAACGTCCTCTTGCCACTGAAATAATAGACTTGCACGTGCTTGTCATGCATTTGAACAATGTATATCTGGCTTAACGCCGCCAACAAATATACTTATCATGCAGCGAAAATGTCAAAACTTTTTTTTTTTGACAAGCCACTAGATGGAGCGTTCATCTTATCAAAATCAAACCAATCCTTTAATTTTTTTTTTTAGGTTTCTGTACTCTATCTCACTCCCTTCGTCAGAGATTTATAAACCGATTGACATCATTTCCACCTTGTAATGGAATTATAAGTGGCAAAACCTAATTTTTTTAATCCATTGAAGTTCGTAGTCATCTTTCAGTTCATGGCTTGAGAGATGGAGAACGATCTATATTTTGATATAGTGAATGCCAAAAGTATAATTTGATATAATAAAGAATATTTAATTCGATAATTAAAATAATTATATGGTATGACAGATATAAGGGAAAAATTAAATTTTGACGTATCGAGAATATTTCGTTGTAGATGTCAACTGATTGCCCTGAACAACATTTTAAATGGTTTTTGGAACATTTTTTTAAGTTTTTGATTTTTTTTGTAAACGGAACAACCGATTTTGATCGTTTTTTTTTATGCTAAAGCTTCTCAAAAGTTTGAGTATTATTTTTTTTATATTTAGTACGATATTAAAGCTGTTTTACAATGAAACTAGGTTAAAACGACGATTTTGCAAATACATAAGAGAAAGTTCGTGCGACCCAATCGTACATTTTATTTAATGTCAACTCTGAAAATACATTTTTGGGAGCATAAAATAAAATTTAATTGTCCATCACTAACGTGAAGTGGATTTGTTTAAATAACATTGAATGAACCCACCATGAAATCTTTTGTTAGGGGGTTGAATTTAGTTCTAGCCAGCAATGGAAAGTAATAAAATCGAGATTGCAGTACTTTAAGTTTCCAATGTAAACACGATGTCGTAAATACGCAATATTTCCAATGTAAACATGGTGTTAAATGCAATCGTCGGTAAGGTAGGTTGCTACACGGAACGTGTAACCGTAACGTGTAACCGTAACGGGTTACAAGTTTTACCCACGTTTTCGATTCACTCTACCGCCGGGAAAGATGTTTACACATCAAAATAACAATAATACATAACAGCCTTTATTAATTCACTTTTGTCAAAAAGCGTCACAGCACTAGAATAATAGCATTTTATTACGCACATTTTACAAAAATATAAATTTCCTTCAAAGAAGAACTTAAAAAAATAAAAGTTATAACAATTTAATGATTTCTTATAACATTTTTATAAAAACATTGGTTTTGTATGTTTGGTATGTATGAATATCTTTTTTCTTTTCTTTTGTTAGTTTTATGCTGAAGTTACTTTGTTCCACTTTTGAAAGTTTGTCAACTTTTGCAGATCTTGTAATTTTCGACTTTTTGGATATTGTACAAGATAGAAATTATGAATTTTGTTTTAATATATGTACTAACAATTGTTCAATATAATACAAAGATGAAAAGCCGTTTATTGAACAAAAATGAATTGAAAAATCGTTAAAAAAGTGTCTTATTGAACAAAACAGTTCTCTGTAAATTGAAAACTAAAAGAGATAGAACAAAATGGTTTGCGCCAAATGAAAGAGCGTCCCAAAATTATGAGAACTGCATACCTAACTCAATTTCGTAAAAAATGGCCTTTAGAACAAGATAGCATCCAGCCGACGACATGTAAAGGCTCGGGTCAAACGCGTTTTCAACGCCGCGCTAAGATTTTTTAACCCGACCGTAAGATTATTTTGATGCGACGTTGCAACCGCCGCGTCAGAGGACGTCAAACAGATAGCTTTCAAGCAATGAACAAACGAAACAATAGGTGTGTTTTTTTTACAGCTTTAATAGGCGCCGATAAATAAAACGCATCGGGGCATAAAAAAAAACTTGGCAGCACTGTTCTGTGGAATGACATTTTAAAACAAAACAAATCTCATCTCTTTCTCTTTTTCATATCTTCTATCGAAAATTTTTAACATTTCCATCCTTCGTCGCTATTAACAAATTAACAAAAAAAAATTGTATGTCATACATCATAAAATTCATTTTTTTAATTGATAAAACAACTAAAAAATATTAACAATTAAAACGTAAATGTCATTTAATGTTGTGGGAAAAAAAATAGATTTTGGAAAAAAAAGTTAATTCACACTTCTTTGACGAATGTGGCTTTGGGTTGTGGGTAAATTCCACCTTTATTGCGTCCAATTGTTGCACCGGAATGGAAAAAGTTGATACGCAGATACGTATACTCTCCTTCCACCGATTGTGAGATATTTTTGATCGGCACTATTGGAAACTGGATATTTGAAACTAGATATTTGAAACTAGATATTGGAAACTAGATATTTTGGGCGCAGCTCTCAACGTCAACTGAATAAAAAAACAATTTTCTTCTTGTTTTCTTTTATCTGACGTTTGTACACAATTCATCGCTTTGGTAGCACAGTTTTAAGCCTCGATAAAAATTATGCCCCGAAAATTCTCGGGGCATCGCTGATGCCCATAGGCGCTTAGTTGTTCTTGCATTTAACATGTGAATTGTTTGCCCCAGGCATCTTTTTTTTTATCTTCGTCTATTGAAAATGTAAAAAAAAACACATCTAATAATTCCTTAAAAAAATAATTTCAAGCAGCTCCAGATTCAGAGAAGGAATTATTGCTTCTATTTGCAAAAAGAATTTGGGTACATGCCAATTAACAAAAAAAGAGAAGAAATTGGCGAAAATCACTGGTTGTGCCGAGAGCTAGAGTCGCACATCTCAAAGGCCAACAAACAGAAGACCTATCAATGCGGCATTTATGATGAGAGACAAATTTTTCTCATATTTCAATAATAATAATTAAAATAGACAACGTTCTTATACGATTTATCACCCATATCGTATAGACATTGGTAATTTCTCACCAATTCAATTAATTTTTCCATCTTGAAAAAATTTAAAATTCCTTTGACTGCAGCGTTAGAAATAATCTGTAATTTCACACAACGTCGCGTTTCACCGTCGCGTTGCAACGCCATGGTTAATTCAACGCGGCGTCAAAAACGCGTTCAGTGTGATATGGGACATGTACCTATTGCAATTGCAATGTTATACAACGCTTCGTTTGAACGCGGCGGTGAAACGCGGCGTAAAAACGCGTTCTGTTAGACCGAGCCTTTAAGGCCGGTATTCACCGAGCGCTCATAACTTAAAAAGCTCCTAAACCTATTCACCAAGCAATATTAGTGAAGAGTATCCATTTGCTGTCAAGACCAAAATTCCACAACATTTCACAGTTTGGGTATGCCTGAACAAGAGAGAGTGGCTCTCATTTTCGAACTTCGAAAAACACTTGCGAGTGGTTGGTGAATACCCCACAGAAATTTCAAGTTAAGAGCCTCGTAAAGTTAAGAGCCGTTTAGGAGCGCTCGGTGAATACGAGCCTAAGGCCGGTATTCACCGAGCGCTCATAACTTAAGAAGCTCATAAAAGTATTTACCAAGGAATATTAGTGAAGATCTACGAGCGCTCTTAAAAGTTAGGAGTGGTCCCGACCACGTGTGCCACGCACGCATTTGACTCGAATCCATGTGAGCAATGCCAAGCAGAAGAGTATCCATTTGCTGTTAAGACCAACATTACACAACATTTCACAGTTTGGGTATGCCTGAACAAGAGAGAGTAACTCTCATTTTCGAACTTCGAAAAACACGAGCCTTAGGCTCGTATTCACCGAGCGCTCCTAAACGGCTCTTAACTTTACGAGGCTCTTAACTTGAAATTTCTGTGGGGTATTCACCAACCACTCGCAAGTGTTTTTCGAAGTTCGAAAATGAGAGCCACTCTCTCTTGTTCAGGCATACCCAAACTGTGAAATGTTGTGGAATGTTGGTCTTGACAGCAAATGGATACTCTTCTACTTGGCATTGCTCACATGGATTCGAGTCAAATACGTGCGTGGCACACGCACAAGCGAACAAACTTGCGAAGAGAGCGCTCGTAAGTTAGGAGTGGTCGGGACCACTCCTTACTTTTAAGAGCGCTCGTAGATGTTCGCTAATATTGCTTGGTGAATAGGTTTATGAGCTTCTTAAGTTATGAGCGCTCGGTGAATACCGGCCTAAGGTTCGTATTCACCGAGCGCTCCTAAACGGCTCTTAACTTTACGAGGCTCTTAACTTGAAATTTCTGTGGGGTATTCACCAACCACTCGCAAGTGTTTTTCGAAGTTCGAAAATGAGAGCCACTCTCTCTTGTTCAGGCATACCCAAACTGTGAAATGTTGTGTAATGTTGGTCTTGACAGCAAATGGATACTCTTCTACTTGGCATTGCTCACATGGATTCGAGTCAAATGCGTGCGTGGCACACGCACAAGCGAACAAATTTTCGAAGAGAGCGCTCGTAAGTTAGGAGTGGTCGGGACCACTCCTAACTTTTAAGAGCGCTCGTAGATCTTCACTAATATTGCTTGGTGAATACGTTTATGAGCTTCTTAAGTTATGAGCGCTCGGTGAATACCGGCCTAAGTCCGCCAATAGAGATTAGTCACTGATCTCTATAATACACTGGATAGCGCATTCATCCAAAAAAGTTGACTCCATTTGAACATTGTTATATTATGAAGCTGCCCACGGTGCCGTATAACAGTATAACTGTATAACATCTAAAACAGCATCATAAAGCGCCGAACAGATTGAACCAGCAACAGCACTGTCAACAGCAACAGCGGCCGCCATTGATTTAGAAATAATGCATTTCAATTGTTCAACACACATAAGAACAGCAACAGCAACGCCAACAGCGGCGTCGTTAGGCCAAAATCCTAAATTTGCTCTTGCTGGTGCAGTATTGTCAACTTTCCCACTGCAATATTTAGTGGCATCACAATGCAAAACAAAATAGAACGTAAAATAATTTTTTCATTTTGCTACTTTTTATTTTGGTTGAAATTATCGTGTGAATAAAAAACAATAAATAATTTTTGATAAACTAAAATTGCAAAATTAAGTGACCAAAAAGTAATAAAGAATAAAAAACTATTGTGAAAGTTAAAAAATCGCTGAATAAATGAAAAAAATACTGTGCTTGCCAGTCTTTTGCCTAAAAAACAGAACTGAAACGACATTCCTTCAATTTTATTAAATTGTCAATTTGTCAATCAAAACAAATGATTTTCGTCCAATTTTCAATTTATTATTTTAATTTTGATAATAAATATTTAAAATTTACAAATAATGCGAGAAATAAGAGAAACAGATTCACGCTGTGTCAATCTGTTGCTGTAACTTCAACAGCAACTTTAACAACCACGTCACTCTTTTTAGGGCCACTGTTTTAAATGGCTTTGATTACATTAAGGCTAGGCGCGCACATTCAATTTTTAGTTTTGCAACTGCTTAGTTCGAGCAAATAAAAACTTTGTGGTTTGACACAAACGAAACAATTGCCTAAAATGAGTTCGCTATTTTGTGTAACATATAATTATATGTACCTGCGCGGACATTCAACCAAATAGTTCATCTGTTTTCTATAAGCAACCAAACAGTTGTGCAACTAAAAGTTGAATGTGCGCGCCTAGCCTAACACAGCAACTTCGACATTAACGTTAGACCTTAACCCTAAATTCGATGTCGCTGTGCAAATGCTACCAACTTTTGAGGCGAAATTTGTCAGTATTGTCAACACTTAAATGAAAATGTAACAACCATCTTTTTGATTCGTCTATTTATTTTGGTTTTGACAATGGAAGAATTGCTTAAAACAAATAAATTTTAGTACGACAAATTGTGCAAGTCGTATACATTGACGCAATTTACGTTAATTTTTATCGTTAAATGTACGGCAAAATCATTTCGCATTTGAATTTATTTTGATTATATGCTGTCAAAAACGCTGTTCACGTTGTAATCTATTTCACAAGACTTTTGATGTTGAAGTTTTCGTTGCTGTTAGACTATAGGCGCGCACATTCAATCTTTAGTTGACCAACTGTTTGGTTGCTTATAGAAAAGAGATGAACTATTTGGTTGAATGTCCGCGCAGGTGCAAATAATCAGATGTTACACAAAATAGCGAACTCATTTTAGGCAATCGTTTAATTTGTGTCAAGACACAAACTTTATAGTTGCTCGAACTAAGCAGTTACGAAATTAAAAATTGAATGTGTGCGCCTAGCCTTAAAGTTGCTGTTGAAGTTGCTGTGTCAATCTGTTTCCCGCATAAACAAGTGCAGTCACATTCGTTTTCCTCTTTCTCATGTCAAAATATTTTTTTTTTTGTGAAAAGAAGACGTCAAATTATGAAGCTGCCCACCATCTGTCATCTTCAATTGGAGTCAAAAAATCTGTTATACAATGTAGGGAATGCGCTATCCAGTGTATTATGGTGGATTTACATGTATCTGCATTTGATTTCTGCACAAAAAAAGGGATGCCAAATGCAGAATTCATATTTGTTAGATAGAGAGGAAAGAGGAAAATGCAGAAGAACTTCATTTCTGCATTATAGGAAATTCGAGAAATGCAGAAGTCAAATTATGGATAAAGACGAACATGTTCATCTTTATTATAGCATCTTCGTCTGCATTCTGCAAATTTGCGACATTTTCACATTCTTCCATAATTTTTTTTGACGGATGCGTGAAGCATGATATGGAAAAAAAAACATTAAATCGAAATGGAAGAGAATGGAGGTAAGTTCAATTTTCATTGCATTGTTTCGTATAATTTATTTTGTATTTTGTTTTTTTTTCAGATCATACTTATACTTATATGGTTTAATCAAGGCTGAGCCGGATGAAGGAATGAGTGAGAAACCTCGACTTGCTCGTGGTTAGGTTCCCGAAAAACAAAACTAAAATAAATTTCTCAGGCAAAAACGATCCAACCAATAATTAATTTGCACTCGCTCGATATCGATACCGGTAAGTGAAATTTACAGGTTTTAAAGAAAATTAAAATAACTTTAACTAAACTTACATTTTCAGAGAATATTCCACCCTCCGAGCTAAAGAAACTTCGCAACAAACAACGCAAAGCCAAAAAGAAAGCCGAACTTGATAGCGCTCAAGCTGCTGAAGCGGCAGTAAAACGTGAACAACATCAAAAGTCTAAGCAACAAAACGCCCAAGAGGCCGACCCCGAGGCTCCACAGTTGGACGAATTGATCGCCGAAAAACTCGAACGTCCAGACGATCCACTTAAAAAGGCAATCGATTTCCTTACACCCCTACAAATGTTAGCCAAAGATCGCATTGAAACTCACTTCCTTGCATTCGAGATTTATTCAAGGAAGAATAAGATTCTGCTTATGATTCAGAGCATAAAGCAGGCCCGAGCACTCGATGCCAAACATCCTCTTGTTCATTCTTGTTGTATGAAATTGGCCAAAGCTCTGCAACTCATAAAAGCCTATTTAAACTCCAGTGTTAAGATTGTTGTCGAGAAGGCTCACGAAGAACTGATTGGCAGTCGCAAGACGTCGCAACAAATCAATAACGAATTTATTGCGAATAATCGTGATTCAATATCGTATTTAGTTGAGGGCGCTAAGGTTTTGTATCTTCTCGATAACAGTAAAAAAGACGAAGCCATAGAACTGATAACCTCATTCGATTTAAACAAGATGACTTTAGAGGTAATTTTTGTTTTTATAAAATAAAGAAAGTGTTTATTTTGATTTTCTTTTTAGGAGGCGACAAAAATATATGATACATTGCGCGACGGACATTTGAGCAGCAGTGAAGAGCACACAAAAGCCTACCTAGAGCGGTGCCAGCTCCGTTTTAAGTACGCTCGAGTTTGGAGCTCACGCCACAAGCCGAAAATCACGTTAACGAATCAAAAGCCGATGCTGCTATTAAAACTGCAGGCTTGTAGGGAAGCAACAAATTTCGAAATTGTGTGATTCTTATAATAGGTTAATTCTTTTTTAGAGCTAAAGAACATGTCCTGCCACCTTATATGAATGTAAGATGAATCAAGAAACAACCAATTCGATTCGGAGGACGTGCTGTGCAAAAATTCTTATTGCTCTATCGCGAAAAGCTCTACAACGAAAAGAGGAAGGGAAAGAAGTATACTTAGATCTTATTTATTCTACAGATTCATAAATTAATGTATTTTATTTCCTTTTCAAGTCGTTCCCGAAATCATGTTATAATGTTGCTCAGAAGAAATCCACACTTAAGTGTGGATCTGCTAAAGAATAAATACCCCGATGTAGATAAGCTTCTTAAATCAGATAAGGACATTATATATAGCAAAACATGGTGTCTAAGGTTTTTAATAAAAAATGATAAGCAATAAAATTCAATTAAATGAATTTTAATTACAACTTACAGAATTCGTTCACGCAATCTCGTTAACTCTAAATGGTTAATAATATGTATGTGTAAGTTAAGAGGTGGACAAACCCTTTAATAAGCAGGAGCTGTATGTCACATTTCATTAAGCCAATGTGTGCTCAGATTTACTCGAATAGAGCCTCCATCGAATATATACATACATACATACCATTTCAGTTTCAAAATGAGAATAGTAAAATTCTCAAGAAAGTTGTGGATTCTTAGCACTTTAGCAGCAGAAACGATTCATCCAAAAGAGAACAGAGTAAACGCCTTCGTATGAAGCGTTTGCAGACAATTAAACCAACAACGTGTCGTGTCCTAATTGCATCGCAATCATTGAAAATAAATTTCCTGCAATTCTTAACTTAAAAAATATGTTTTATTAATATGAGTTTTATTAGTAATGAGTGGTGTATTCTTGTAAAAATCAGGTGTACCACTATTCGAGTTAGTTTGATATTTATTGTTGTTAGAAGAGTTTCCGTTGAAAACATCTAATAGATTTTCACTGCTATTTGAAATGTTATTTGTTGAATGTTGGTGGCAGAAAGTGTGCGTTGCTGTACTCCTTTGACGATTCCAACATTTTCTATTGGATAGTTGTCTCCGAAGAACCAAAACTTCTTCTTAGTTCTTTACATCGGTTGAGAGGCATTAACTCAGTCGCGCCATGTATTGGTTGTTGCCGCTGAATGGGTTGCTGCAGAAGCAGATCTGAGTCACTATCATTAGTTGCTAGGGGTTGTTTTCTTGTTGCTGTTGTTGCACCAAATTGCTGTGAATGTATCCCTTCTCATCTGCGGCTGCTGGTCTCTTGATTAGCTCTGATCGTTGCAGTATGAATTTCACATCATTTTAGAAGCAATTTCAATGGATGCTCTGTGGGGGCCAGAAGTCGCTCATTATTTCTCCAACGTTCAATCAGTGTGAAACGCCTTACTTTTCCCGTTGCATGAGCCAGTGCGAAAACTACATGCTGAAATGTTTTAAATTATTATTAGGCTCAGGAATAAAAAATATATAATTAACTCCACCAAAAAAAATATTCCATTTACCTGCCAAGTTGTGTTGACTGTAACTCCACATACGATTCTTTGGATTCCTTCGACCCAAACTATCAGTTCCATGTCAAATTTATTCTTGTCTCTTACTCGAATGTATACCTGTATTTTTATTCAAATTCTGTTCATTGATTTTTTGTGACACTTTTCATAAATTAAATGGAATATTTGATTTTTTTTACTTTTTCTTTTCTTAAAAATACACTGAATTAACTTTGAAAGAAAACATATGATTAACAAGTTATAGCAGTTTATAGGAAACAAAAAAGAGTTACCACCTGTGTATTCTCTCCCACTTTCGGGTTTCGACATATATCTGCCTCTCTCTACTTTTCTGCATTTTGCAGATGCAGAAACATGTAAATCCACCATTATAGAGATCAGTGAGATTAGTGAAATAGCTAGTCCATAAATGGAAACTATGAAGTGACTACAGAAAGATTTGCACAGTCAAATGAACACGCGTTTAAAATGACAAATGGTGTCAATTATGACATTTATTTGACGTTTTGCTCGTGCATGTTTTTATTCCTTTGGTTAAATCTACCTATCTTGTTATCTATTAAATTAAATATCTTTTAAAATTGCTTTTATAAATAAATACAAACTTCTAAGCAGGAAATGGAAAGTCTGACTGAAGCTGCACTATCTGAAGCTTTCAAAAATGAAGAAACGCTAAACAAAGAATCAGTTAAAATTGCTCAAGGTGAATTTTCATTTTCAATTTGGTTTTCTTTTCGAGAAGATCGTAAAATATTCAGTTTTATTTTTTCATAGAAATCACAAATAAAGAGTACAATATTGCGATTTTTGTTGAGAAACTCGGATTTGCATTAACATCTCCTACACTTGAACTGCGTGTAAATGGCACAAAATTACTTAGCAGCGTCCTTTCGAACCTGCCGAGAGATATTCTCACCGGCCGACAACTAGAGTTTGTAGCGACATTCTATGCCGACCGAATGAAGGATCAGCACAATGTTGTTCCAGCAGTAATTGATGGAATCACTGCTCTCATTCATATGAAAAACTTTCCGGATGCTTCGGTCGTTACAATACTACAGAGTTTTTTCCAACAAACCACTTGTCAGAGTCAGGTTCGGAATGATCGAGATAAGATCTTCAGAATATTCAAAGTCTTGTCAGAAAACCACGAGAATGGTAAATGAGCTCGGCAGCACTTTATTTTTTAACTTATATTTGTTTAATTTTCTTTCCAGTTCTTAAATCTATGGGGGGTGATTTTATATATGGACTAATTAATTCTATCGATGGTGAGCGGGATCCTAGAAATTTGGAATTCATTTTCACGTTTATGCCGAATTTAATCGAAAGATTTCCTCTTTTGCATTTATATGAGGAAATGTTTGAAGTATTTGCTTGTTACTTCCCAATTGATTTTTATCCCAGCAAGAACGATCCCGATGCTATTACAAGAGATAAGTTGGCGAGTAAATTGTTGAATTGTTTGGTATCCTCGGAAGAATTTGTTGAATGGTCAGTGCCGCTGGCTCTCGAAAAACTTGAAAGTGATTTGATCGTGGCTAAGTTAGATTCATTGGAACTTTTGGTAAGTGGTTTTAGAAAATAATTCGCTGTCTTTTTACTTCTAGACTCTAGAGTCAATCTATATCAGGTCATAAATTGCATATACATATTTAGGTTTTATGTTTGCCCTTACGAAAGTATTGGGAGTATAACATAAGCAGCATTTTAGTGAGTACTTTTAGGAGAAGTAAACGTTGACGCTTTGTAGCATTTGGAGAGCAGCTTATGGATTGATTATGTTTATTTGAGATCTAAGGAAGAAAGAAATTAAGAAACTGAACTTTTATTTTAATGGAAATGGTTCAGCTATATTCAAAATTAAAGTTAGTTCATCTTCTTTTTAATTCAATTAAGTGTTTTTATATAAAATCAATAGTAGTATTAACAAGAAGAACTATTAGGGCAGAACTTAGATCATACACATAGTACTAGCCCACTATTTACGAGTATGTTTACCTGGCTTGTGCGTCTGTTAAAGGAAAATGGAGAGAATTCATAGGTTTTTATATACCAAGATCAAATGCAATTTAACGTTATCGTCTTCAAACGAAAATCTAGTTCGAATTTGTTTACAAAAAAAATATCACAATAATTTAATATATATGTATATATTTTTTTAATTTCGACAAGATTTTCTTCTGATAAATGGCGTTTGTGAATTTAAAATTCAATGTCACAAAAAAATGTCTAAAACTTAAAGTCTTGATTTTCAAATTCGTTTTCAATGGTCGTTTTTTATTGGTAAATGTATATGCAGCGCAGTAAAATTTTACACAGTAAACAACAACGAAGGAATAGTGCGTATAAACTAGGCAGTAATAAGAGTGCACATAATAGTGCTGATAAAGCTTTGGAGCATCTGGATTACAGTGACACTCAAATTGGTTGCAAAAGTTTTATTTTTTGTGAGGTTAGCAGGTTTTGATTATTCGAGAATGTGTTCGCTGGTATTTGTTCATTTAATGGTAAATTTTCACAAGAGCCAAAATTATGTGGTTTGAAATATTAATTTACGATTAGACGGTAAACGTTAATAGTCAATGGTCAAAATGTTGCCTCTTAATACGTGTGCATGTTTCCTATCTGTCACGTAAGAGTATGAAATTCATCGAAGGATGGCTGCGACGCCAAATGATTAAGAAGGACATGAAAATAATTTTTTTCTGACACCGAGCCTTTATTTCACTTTGTGTACATACATGCCATTAAGATTTGATTTTATTAATAATTTTGCCACTTGTTTGACAACAAATTTGTCAGTGATGTTAATTCAGCATAAACCACATCAAAACGTATACTTTTCCAACGCATCCCTTAGCTTATTCAAAAGTGGATTGTTTATTCGTAGGTACGAGTATATATTTCATTTTTAGTTTTCGTTTCCTTTTACTTTGTTCACTTAATGAGTCTAATAAATTAAGATGATTTGTTAAAAGAAACTCAGAAATTATGTATAGCCCTTTTCTGTTTTTGTTTTGGATCTTTATTCATTTCAATTTGTATTATTTTTGTAAGAAATTACATATTTATTTTACTTTTTTTTTCAAATCAGCTGATTTTGACACGGGTATAAATGCAAAGCATACCAACTTTAAAATTTAAAGTAAAAGAGCCGTACTAACAATCAAATTAAGAGACGACTTCAATATTTGAGCGAAATGGACCATTATTTAAAGAGCTCTATAAAGTTAACCATACATGTTATGAACTTAATATTTATGTGAACTCTAAATTATGAACCATTTATTGTACGGAACCAAAAAAATAAAATGCAGCATATACGGTCAGATATATAGAGTCCATTAAATAATGCTTCATTTCGCTCAAATATTAAAGTCGTCTCTTAATTTGATTGTTGGTAAAGCCCAAAGTGTATATGCAGTCAAAAAAGCATTTTAGTCGGACTCCCATTGCTGCACTATGTATACATTACCAATAAAATACGCCTAATATTTCTGAATTCCATCTTTATGAAATTGTTAAACCTTGTCCCTGAAGTGGGTCGCCCGACAGCAATTTTATTAATTGGTTTCCGTGTAATCACAAACGCTCACTTGTCTTTTCAAAAAAGTAACTGTTAAAGTTTAAAAATATCTATTTACAATTATTGTTTTAATGATCATAGATAGCTCCGCAGAACAACATTAATGAAATTGTATGATGTGTTAATTTACATTGCATTTAGAAAGTTGCGTGAACTTATTAATTTTATTGAGTCTTCGTTTTCTGGGATAGGGTCAATGTGCTTAACTTGTGTTCTTAAACTTTGCTGTCGGGTTTTGGATTATAACAAAAGCAGTCTAGAACTACAACCACCCAATTATGACAACAAAAAGTAAATAAAAGGTATTGTTACAATTAAGTCTTAAATTTCTCTTTTCAGGATGCTATGGCTCAAAAATTTTCACCTAATACACTGGAACCTTACTTTGAACAAATTTGGTTAGCACTTAAGCAGGAAATCTTCCCCGGTTCGGAAAACCAAGATATCCTCAATACAGCTCTAAGAACGCTCCGTTCAATTCTGGAACGTGCTTCTGAGGATTCAACAGTAAGCCAACACTATCAAACAATAGTGTTGGGTACGGTACTCCCACACCTAAATGATATTCATCAACGTCTCTTTAATCCTTCGACTGCAATAGCACTTGTCTGTGTGTCTGGTGATGCCCGATTTGCTTCTGAAAAGATTCTCAATAGCTTTTTATTGAAATTGCATTCCGATGAAGAACTCGGTTTCCAAGACAAGCTGACAGTTTTCTACATTCTAGCACAGGTCTTTAAACTGTGCACCCTGAGAAATGCCATTCGACAGTTAAGTACAAAAATAACTTCAGAGTTACATCCAAAATTTATAAAGGAGTTGAAAAGTGAAAATAGTCCTTTGGATCTCAAGAAAGCAGCTTTGGCATGTCTCAACGAATCATTTGCTTGCGCAAGTGAAGAAAATCGTATTCTTGTGTATCAATGTATGGTGCAACTTCTAACATCAAATGACTTAGAAATTGATTTAAAAGACCTTCTCATGCACATTGCTGAACTGGATTCTAAAGAACTTCAAACAGAGTGTGTAGATAAAATTATAAGAAACTTTTCTTTATTCTCCGCATTTGTAAAAAGAAAAATCTATAAAGATTTTTTACACCTGATTAAGTTCAAAGCATTCTCGCAAACAGTGTACGATTTAATTTTCTCCAATATTTTCGAAAATGATTCTTCTGAAGTTAATCTTATTGCTTTAGAGGCTTTAATCACACTTTTACAGCAAGAAAATGCTGCTTTCATTGAGAAACTCCAAATAAATGAATCCCTTATTGAAAAGATTTCAACTTTAATGCAAAGTGGCAGATTAAATCTTGAAATCCTTGAACACTGTGCGACTATTCTTAATTTGATAATGAAACATTTGCCTGTTGCTGAGCAATACGTGATCATAAGTGAATATCTGCCAAAACTAAATCTACAACTGGAATCTGATATATTGCTCGCAAAGGGTCTTTTGGGATTCATGCATGAGAGTATCACGATCGATGAACATTTCGAACAAGTAGCTGATAATTTAATTATGGTCTCTCTGACAAACGATAGCGAAATATTGCGGAAGGTTTGCCATCACTTGCTGTGCAGTTTGTTCAATAAATTAGAAGACACCGAAACAAACCGAGATATTCTACATCGAATATTGCATACACTTAAGGAAAAAATAAAACAAAGCAATCAAAAGGCTGTTGAAGTTCTTTCTTGGATTGGCAAGGGGTTAAATGTTCGAGGTCTTGATGCAGCTGCTGATATAGTTGGAGCAGTGAGTTGTAAGATAAAACTAACTTTTCATTTATTTACTTAAAAATACTTTTCAGATTGCTGATCTATTGGAGGATCAAAACTTATATACAGTAGCAAACTTGGCATTTAGTATCATCTCAACTGAATATCCAGAAATCCATTTACCATGCGTTCGATTTTTGTTCAAACAGAAATTTTTCAATGTGATTTATACAAAAATTGCCCATAAATTGGAGTGTTTCTCAGAAAATCATATTCACGCTTTCATATATGTTTTAAAAGCAACTCCGCATACAGTGTTGAAAATGAATATAGAAAAGGTGGGAATAGCATAATCCTTATTGCAAGTGTCATTCAATGTTCGAGAAATATGTGTTAATAGGGGGGTTCACATTCTCAAATATGTTTGACAAATATGGTTTGATGTCAAACCAGCAAAATATTAAAATATTTTGAAATCCATGCAGCATATTTGACAAACCGTTTGATGAAGCGTTCACATTTTGAAATTCGAGTGAATCAAACCGCATTTGCCAAACACATTTGAGAATGCGAACCCCCCTAATAGCATCAGCCAGTTACGCACGCTTTTGTCAGTTTTTTTTTCAATGACATCTGATGCAACAACAACTTACCCCAAACTTTCGATTATCGACAAAAGTTGGTTATCAGTAAACAAACGACGCTTGCAAAAAGAACGAATAAGTTTTACATAAAATTGATTTAATTACTTCTTTTTTGTATTTTCAGATTGGTCCCGTTTTATTTAAATGTTTAGAATTAAATGAAGTACCAACTATTAGAATAGCTTTGGAGATATGCGAAAATTTTGTTAAAACAAAGGACATATATTTCAGTGGACACTTGAATCATCTTGTTCCACAGTGTTTGAAATTAGCACAATATAAAAGTTCAATGGTAAGTTTCTAAACATAGTATATGCTATTCTGCAAAATGTTATATTTTTAAGTTTTGGTTTTGTTGTTTTATTTCAAGTTCGGAGTTCTGATTATGAATACTTCAAATACTTTTAAAAGTAAAGAACT
The DNA here is from genome assembly GCA_911387755.1 of Chrysotoxum bicinctum. Lineage (NCBI taxonomy): Eukaryota > Metazoa > Arthropoda > Insecta > Diptera > Syrphidae > Chrysotoxum > Chrysotoxum bicinctum. Next base: position 34,685,483 of record OU426988.1, read on the forward strand.
TGTTTAGTTTAGTGGTTAGTGTTAGCGTCTACGTGACTTAATGTTAATCTTATGTCGATTTCCTTTACTCACTAGGGATTTTGATCCCTTGTCAAATTTTTTCTTTTGGTGTGCGTATTTCGTATACATGTAAATCCCTCTTCAAATACGGATTCGAGGGATTTGATCTCTGTCACAAAAAAATCGATTTTTTTGGTGTAAAGGAACGTGAAATCTGTCGAGAGATCGAAATCTTCACACAGAAATTGATTTCTCATGTGTAAAGGAAATCGACATTATTGTTTGATATAATAACATGATCACAAACGTTACATCAATCTGCTTGCGTTAAGTATTGATATTGGAATATTAAGTCCATTCTGGCTTTTACTAGCAAGCTTGTGTGAGTTCTGTCTTCTTGTTATTCCGTTGTTACCAGTCATTAGTTATACTATTTTTATTAACTGTATTTTTAAAATTTTATAATGAATGGTCGCTTATAGTATAAGAACCAACAGCATATTTCGAAAGTACATAGGTGTATAGGTGCAAGTGGCGTGATATCGATTTCAAAATTTTTTTCTCAACGTTTGGTGAGGGTGGGAATTTAAAAATAACCGATTATTGTGTCAGAGGTATAGTCATTGCAATTCAATTATTAAATATATGAACTTACCTTCTGATCTCAAAAAATTCAATTTGGTTTTAAAATTTAAAATTAAATATTTACAATTTTTAGAATATTACGTACTTACCTTATAAATTCAATAATGAGAATAAGTAGTGACATCTTTATATTAATTGGATTGAAGCAACGCAACGTTAAAAATAATTTTTGTGGGGAAATAACCCATGAGAAAGAAGAAAATGTATCATGGATATTTCAATAGCTATATTTTAAATGCAAAAAGGCGAAAATATATATCGTCGTCGTTCTATGAAAACTCCCTAAGTCCATTTAAAAAAAAAAAATGTGATGCAATTCTTATTTAATTCATTTCGGATAAACCATTTGCAAAAAATTTTATTGCACAATGCCTACGCCAAACAAATTCTACAATTGAAGCCTGAGATCATGCTATTCTGATAATTTTTGGATTTTTTTATATTAATTTCCAAGTTCAAATGCAAATATCTCAAAAAACAAAAAATGGACTTAGGGAGTTTTCATAGAACGACGACGATATTTTAATTTTTGTTTGTTTTTTTGTTTATGATAATTTGATATCAAGCTTTTAATTGAATTTAATTCAATCACTCCAAATTTGAAGCATAATCATTTTAAAAGTTTACGACAAAGATTAGAGTAAAGGTTTCTGTAGTTTGTAGTGCGAAAAAAAGGAGTACTTACAAAATACATCGCATTACTTCGTAGAATACGACCATTGGTTATTGAACTATGCAAATAAAAAACGTTTATACTGTTAAGTAATATATATGTACGTCTTGTCGCAATTACTACGTTTATATGCAGTATCGAAAGATCGAGTTGGATTAGAGTCGGATTTTCGACCCAGGTTTTTCGTCATTTGAGTTGAGAGCTCGATTTGGAGTTGAGTTGAAATGGTGTTGAGCGATTCTGAAACATTTTGTTAAGCCAACTCCTCGACCCAGGTTTTTCGTCTCATATTTCGACTCGACACCGCTGAGCGAGTGAGATCGAGTCGAACGAAGCTCATTTCAACTCAATACCCGTTTACGAAGGGTCGAAGCGAGCTTCAAGCTCGCTTCAATACCTCATTTGCAAACATCTCAACAGGTCTATTGTCTGAGCAAGCTTATGAGGCTTGCAAACGTTTCGGTACTAGAGTGAGTTGTTTAATTAGTGTCAAAATTAAAAAAATAAAAAAATTTAAATATAAGCACAAACAATTTCTTAGTATATTATTTTTTAACTTGCCAATTGGCTTTAATTTTAGTATAAAGAACAATAGTTTTATTTCGCGTCGTCTCCTCGTACCCACCAGCAAGCAAAAGAAAAAAACGGTTTCGCCCACGCCGCCGATCAGCATATATTTTCTCCATTCAAAAATGGCGGAGATCAAACACCAAACGGAAACAAAAGAGGTGAAGTAAAAAAATGGATCCCTACCTAGCTTCAACGTCAGTGGCAGTCAGACAGAACTATTGGGTTTGTTGCGGAACTTTATTTTTCTTGACAATTAGGTATGCGCCACTCCAATAACACACGCCATATTGCAATTTCTGTTGAAAAATATCATGGTAAATTGTTTTTGACAAAAGTTTTGTAATCTGTATAAACAGCGAGTGATTTGAAAAATATATTGTTTTAAATTATTGTATATGTGTCCAATTTAGATTTTTATCAATAGTTATACCTAGTAATTTAACGTATGAACATAACCAATTTTAAAGCAAGTGGCACGTAGTAGATGACCTTTTCATCTTATTAAGTTGTGTTTACAACAGTCAAAGAGTGAAAATTTATATTTTTATATTTACGTAACAAACCAGAACCAAATATGAAGAATGTTCGAATTTATAGAGAACTTTACCAACAGACTTTAAATGCGTGTTTCAATTGCAGACAAAAATGTAGGCTGGAATTCAGCAGTAAAGAATTTGAACAGTCTTATAGGCTTTTCACACCGAATTAAAATCTCGGATTTCAGCAACAAGATTACGAAATCTCGTTGAAGCGTTCGCACCGAACAGAATCAGGATTTCGTTTGACGTTTCTTTCATCTTGCCAATTATTTTTAATTTCTTGTTAATGTGAACAAAAAATGAATCCTGATACTTAAAAATTCCTTAGCTGATTCAGGTTCGTATTCACCGAGCGCTCCTAAACGGCTCTTAACTTTACGAGGCTCTTAACTTGAAATTTCTGTGCGGTATTCACCAACCACTCGCAAGTGTTTTTCGAAGTTCGAAAATGAGAGCCACTCTCTCTTGTTCAGGCATACCCAAACTGTGAAATGTTGTGTAATGTTGGTCTTGACAGCAAATGGATACTCTTCTACTTGGCATTTCTCACATGGATTCGAGTCAAATGCGTGCGTGGCACACGCACAAGCGAACAAATTTTCGAAGAGAGCGCTCGTAAGTTAGGAGTGGTCGGGACCACTCCTAACTTTTAAGAGCGCTCGTAGATCTTCACTAATATTGCTTGGTGAATACGTTTATGAGCTTCTTAAGTTATGAGCGCTCGGTGAATACCGGCCTCAATATATTCTTTTAAAATGTTGTTATTGTCGGCATTCATTTCATTTCGTTTTTCTACTATTACTTAAAGGCGCTCGTCTATGATTTAAATTTCATCAGCAATGGACATTCTTTCAAAAGATGCATCTATTTCTATTCTTTATAAATCTGTCCATTTTTCCGGCTTCCTCGGATATAATTTCTCTTCTCTCCTTCTCTCTCCACAATTCAAAGAGAGAATCCTTTATCTGCCTTTTCGCTTGCTGACAATTTGCTGACAAGGCAGAACATTTCGATAGGTTTGTTTGTTTCGACAATCTTGTGTTCTAAAGTAGATTTTGAGGAGATTTTGTCGTAATCTAGTAGATTTGGAAATCTGAAAATGTATGGGAAATCTAGTAGATTTGGATGAGATTTTGAGAATTTTGCTCGAAATCTAGATTTTGATTAGGTGTGAATAGCGTATTAGGCCAGCATTGGGGGCATTCACTAATGTAGTGACTACATAGTCAACTCACTATGATTGGCAAAATACAACTAAAAAATTAAATTTCCCCTCCGACGTAGTAAACAAATTTCGGCTTCAATGTTAGTGGATAATGATTTTAACATTTCACAATCAGCTGTACGGTGAAAATACAAGTTTAATTTTTGGTGGAAGATATTTTCAAAATGAAATCAATGGTGCAATATGAAAATATACATTACCAGATCGAAGATGAAATATGCAATACAATCAGGTAAAATTTTTTTCAACGCAAGTGTAACTTCAGGTTTTTAAAAAAAACGATTTAAAACGACCCAAGGGTGACTTCAGCGCTCAACGAAACGAACAAACCTAATGTTTCTTATTTCATATGTTTACATTTAGGATTGACTAGCTTTGACTGCTTTTACACGAAAGCGATTTTTAATCTTAGATTCTCTTTTGACTTCCCTTCGATTGCATGAATGCTTTTAAACACAGCGATTTTTAATGAAAGTTAACTTTTCTTCATTGAAAAGGAGTCATCTCTCGCACTCTTTACTCTAGTGAGTAGATCGAAGTTCACTGAGCTAACGCCAAATAGAAATGAAACATACCTGACAAGTAAAGAAAACCACAAAGAAGAAAGAACGATAACTCTGCAATTTTTCCAACCCTAGCAATTTTGTGTACCCCCGCCACCACACACATCTCTCTTCCACGGGCTTAAAAATCGCAAGGTAATATTGCTTCGTTTAAAAGCAGTCTTTGTAGTGCAATTTTGCATTCTACTAGCTAGTTGAATTTTGACTACGTAGTCAATACGTTAGTGAATGCCTCCATTGATAAATGATTTTAGATTCGATTAAGATATGTTATTAAATTAAAGTTTTTACAAGTTCTTGAATAATGATTAAGGCATATCAATTATGTATGTCTGTCCAAGTGTTTATTTGGTTTTCCATTTGGAAAATAATTCAATTTATTTTTAATTTAAATCTGTCAAAATACCGATTTTGAAAATGTTTGCATTTCATTGGGCAAACAAATTGATTTATATTTCGATTTACATAAAATCAATTCTGTAAATCTTATGCCGTTTTTATTTGGCAATCCGGAATTTCTCTCCGATCCGGAATCCCAACTCAACATTTTTTTTGATTCTGATGATTCTGAAGTTTTTTGTGATTGTATATGTGAAACATCAAATGTAGACATTAATGAAAATCAAGAATAAATATTGTTGAAAAATACACTTCGCACAATAAGCATACAAAAAATCACAGCTGTTGACTTTGACGCTTAAGAATATGAATGTGTGAGTGCTTCTGGTTTCGATTCTGATTTAAAATCCAGGGGTGGAATCGCGTAAGGTGATAGTTGATTATCAATTTGTTGATTGTCGTTTTGACCATCGCTCTCTCTATAATTCTTAATTGATATGATAGAGACAGCTATAGTCAAAAACGACAATCAACGAATTGATAGTCAACTATCAGCTTACGCGATTCCACCCCAGAAGTAAATTTCTCTTCTTTTCAGAATCAGAACTGTCATTTTTTCCCAAGTGAAAACTTTCAGAAGAGTCCAGAAGACTTCCGGATTGCCAAATAAAAACGACATCACACATTCATATATTTAAACGTCAAACTCAACAGCTGTGATTTTTTGTATCCTAAATGTGCGAAGTGTATCTTTCAACTTGATTTTCATTACTGTCCACAATTGACGTTTCACATAATACAATCACAAAAAACTTCAGAATCAACAAAAAGTGTTTAGTTGGGATTCCGGATCGGAGAGATTCCAGATCAGATAGGTAAAAAACTTCTTGCATCGGCGGAGAAAACCTAAACACTTAGCAGCGTTTTTGGCGACGTCAAATATGTGATCACTCCACAAAAGATGGTATGTGATGCACATACCTAGAACTGAAAGCTGTTCAGTTTCCTCGATGCAAGTGTCACTCATAGAAAGTGGGGAAGGAGTTGGGGGAGGGTCACGCTTTAAAGACCGCATTGAGTTTTCGAAGCATTAAATTCTACACTGTTTTTGATTCCCCTTTGGACAAAGCTGTCGAGATCACAATTTAAAGAGCTAATTATACGCTGCCGTTGGAAGTCCACATCATAAGGACAAGGATGTAAATCTAAAAACGAATATGAAAATCTGAGGGTACTGTCGTCAGCAAAACAATAAAGTGGATTAGAAGTTTCAGATAAAAGATCATTTATGAACATAAGAAAAGAGTGTCGGAGACAAAACGTAGTCCTGTGGCTCACCGGCGTTTATTTTGTGGATATCAGTTTTGAAACAGTCCAATACTACATGTATTGAACGGTCCGGCAGGAAATTTCTAATTCAACGAAAAAGAGATTCATTGATACCAAATGCACGCATTTTCGATAAGAAAGCTTGATGCCAAATTCTATCAAATGCTTTTGAAATATTATATGCAATAATCTTACTTTCTCTAAAACGATGTAAAGATTTGTTCCACTCTTCGGTGAGATATACCATCAGATCACCAGTGGACCTATTGCTACGAAAGCCATACTGTCGGTCGTTGGGAAGCTTTCGTTCTAAAACTTGTATACTTTGGTTTTTTGTTTTCAATAATTTTTTCAATGTTAATAATTTTAAGTAACAAAGCAAATTATTATTTTATGCAAAATATGCATTTATCAAAATAAGATATAAAATAATGAATTATAAAATAGTAATTGTTATATCACTTGATTACGCACTACTCATAGCTATCAAAACGAATACCTTCGTTTACATAACTAATATGCAAATACGCAGTTATAAGTCCCCAATCGGAAAAACACTCGAAAGTTTCTTCAAAATCTAAGAAAATGGATGCATTCCACACCACACAATTTCTGAATAGATGTAAAATTAGAAATTAAAATGTTTAATGAAAACAAAAATTATGTTGTAAATGTTTTAATGGCTTCAGTGACTAATTATGTGAAGTTACCAAAAATGTATCAATTCACAGCTTCACAGTTCGGGAATTAAATTCCAGGGCACACCATATATTGAAATTGCCTAATATAAATACCCCTCACATTTCTGATTTGATATAAAGTGTTATTATTTTAATGTTGCGAACAGAGCTTTATACTCCTACAGCGCCATCTGTTGGGAATTACATATCTGCTTTAGGAGGGAACAAAAAAAAAGCTCTTTTCCAGCAGTTCGCATCTTAATTTCCCCTCATTCCAAACTACTAGAACATTCTATCTCCATTCCAAGCAAATAGAATATTCTAGACAAGAACCTTCGAGAACAACTGGTTTGAGTATAAAAGGGAGTGTTCGCGGTGAGCACAGGACAGTTTATTTTCGATTATGAAAGTGTGCAAAGCTGAACTATTGGATTGTGGAAAGTGTAATAAAAGAAGTGGATTTAAGTTGGAATAAAAGTATTAGAGTTGATTATAAATTGAGATTTATTGTTTTGATTAGAAAAGTGTAAATAAAGAAGAAATTCTAAAAGGAGTAATAAGTTTTATTTAACGAACCTAGCAAAAATATTACATTGGTGTCAGAAAAGTGGAATAAAACTTATTGTGCAGTAAAGTTTGCGAAAAAAAAAAAAAAAAAAAAAAAAAGAAAAATAATGAGCAAGTTACTGAAAGAGCTCAACTGTAATGAGCTGAAAAGTGAATTGGGCAAGCGAGAACTTTCTAGAGCAGGATCGAAAAATGAGCTTGTTCTGCGTTTGGCCGAATATTTGAAACAACAAAATGAAGACCCGGACATTTTTGTCTTTGAAGCTGACGCTGAGGAAGCAGACGTAAGTAAAAATGCAGATGTTTCAAATATGATTAGTCTCCTGCTTCAACGTTTCGAAGAGCAACGAAATGAGCAAAAGAAAGAACAGAAGAATGTTCTTGAACGTTTCGACGAGCAACAAAAGAATGTTCTCGAACGTCTCGAAGAGCAACGAAATGAACAAAAGAAAGAACAGGAGAATGTACAAAGGAATGTTCTCGAATGTCTGGAGAAACAGCATAGCGAACAAAAAGACCTTCTCGAAGAGCAGAGAAACATGCTAGAAGGCAAGCTTGTTAACATCGAGAATAATGTATCTGCACTTGATGGACGTGTTTCATTGCTGGAGAATCAAGTCGACAACAAAATGGAGACGTTTTCAAAAGTGTTAGATGAACGTGTTTCATTGCTAGTCGACAACAAAATGGAGACGTTTTCAAAAGAGTTAGACCGTGTTCGAAACATAAAGATTCGGGAAAGTTCTGGGGAAGCTTTGAGAAAAAAAGAGATGCAACCTCCAACCTTTGATGGACAAACTTCTTGGTCTATATACAAGAAGCAATTCGAGGCAGCTTCCACAACAAATGGCTGGGATGAGGCTGACAAGTATATAGCCTTAACTCTTGCTCTTAGAGGAGCAGCTGCTGAGTTGTTGCAAACCATACCAGCAGATAAGAGCGGCGACTTCAATTCCTTGGTTTTGGCTATAGACAAACGCTTTTCAAAGGGCCGTACGAACTGCTGGAAAACGAACGCTTTCGGAAACATTAGCGTTTGCCTTGACAATGGAAGCAGCTGAGCAAGCTTCTCACGGAGTACATCGACTTAGAGAAGCCGTCGTCGAAGAATGCTCATGTCAAAGAACTGATGTCCAAAGGAACCAACGAAACAGACTTGCAAAGTGCTGGAATTGCAATAAGACTGGACATTTACAGCGTCAATGTCGGTTACCACCCAGAAGAGCTTGTCAACATTGTGGACACGGAGTTTCGAACTCAGAACAAGGTAACCATAACACCAGTGTTACTTCCCGAACAGTTTCCCAACAGGGAAACGAGTAAGAACCAACTTCGAGGGGCAGAAGTTGGTTTCTGGTATCGATGGCCCCAGAAACACCATCCAGGTCTCTCAAACTAAGCGAGACAATAGAAGTCTGACTGTCGAGGCAACATTAAATGGCAACAAACGTGTGGTCACCATCGACACCGGTGCCACAGCCTCCATTGTGCGTCAAGACCTAGTGCACTTGAAGTGGCTACACAACACCAATAGCTACCGTTTAAGAACTGCCACAGGAGAAGCAGCTAGGGTTTATGGTGAAGTCCGACTTAGAATTCGAATTGCAGATCTAGAATTCTCACACAAATTTTTGGTGGCAGATATATGTGACGAGTGCATCATCGGAATGGACTTCATGAAAGAGCATCGAGTAATTTTGGATATTGGCAACCAGGTACTCAAATACCAGAATACAGAGATTCCAATGATCTATGGGCACGAAGGAACAACAACTCTAAGGACTGTCATCAAAGAAGATGTGGTTATTCCTACTTCTTCTGAGGTATTCGTTTGGACAAAATTAGAAGGTGAGTGTGGACGCCATCGATACCTAATGGTGGAACCAGGCCCAGATTGTTCTTCCCAAAATTTCATCATTGGGAAGACACTTGTGGCTCCGAAGAACAATATGGTCCCCGTACGGATACTCAACACCAAACCGTACGATGTAAAGTTAGTGAAAGGAGAAGTTATTGGTAAGTGCGAATCTGTCGCAGCCATAACACGAATTGACGCTGAAACAACGAGAACGACATTAAACCCTCAGAAACTCAATAACATCAAGGCAAAGATACTTAATTCATCTAACCTAGACCAACATCAGGTTAAAACGGCAGAAAGCCTTCTGAACGAGTATGCTGACATTTTCGCTTCACCAAACGGAAAATATGGAAGGACACAAATGGTGCAGCATCGAATAAATACAGGAGATGCAAGGCCCATTCGTCAGCCCGCAAGACGTCTGCCACTGGCCAAACAAGGTGAAGCTGAGGAAATGATTACCACCATGAAGAAGGATGGTTTGATTGAGAACTCCAAGAGTCCTTGGGCGTCACCAGTGGTCCTAGTCAAAAAGAAGGACGGAAGTACACGGTTTTGTGTTGACTACCGAAGGTTGAATGACGTAACCAAGAAAGACAGCTACCCCCTGCCAAGAATTAGTGACACCTTAGATGCGATGGAAGGAGCACACTGGTTTTCAACACTGGACTTGAAAAGTGGATATTGGCAAGTTGAAATTCACCCTGAAGATCGAGAAAAGACAGCGTTCTCCACAGGTAATGGGCTCTGGCAGTTCAACGTGATGCCGTTTGGTCTTTGCAACGCTCCGGCAACATTTGAGCGTTTGATGGAGTGCGTCCTTCAAGGCCTGACGTGGAAAACTTGCCTTGTCTACTTGGATGATGTTATCGTTTATGGAAAAACATACGACCAACACTGTAAGAATCTAAAGGGTGTGTTCCAGAGACTTCGAGAGGCTAACCTTAAACTGAACCCAGAAAAATGTGCATTGTTCCAGACTGAAGTAAAGTATTTGGGACATATCATCTCGTCCCAAGGAGTCAAGACCGATCCTGAAAAAGTTGACACCGTCAAAAATTGGCCAACACCACAGGACAAACATCAACTACGAAGTTTTCTTGGTCTTGCTACTTATTACAGACGTTTTGTTAAGAACTTTGCCGGAATTGCGAACAGTTTGCATCAGCTTACGGAAAAGAACAAGCAGTTTAGATGGTCAGGTGAGTGTGAAAAAGCCTTCCAAGAACTGAAATACCGTCTATGCAATGCTCCGGTGCTGATCTATCCGACTCCAGGCAAGCCTTTTATCATCGATGCTGATGCAAGCAACGTGGGAGTCGGCGCTGTTCTGTCACAAGTGCACAATGGCGAAGAAAAGGTTGTCGCCTATTTCAGCAAAGTACTGTCAAAGACCGAAAGGAACTACTGTGTGACCAGAAGAGAACTCTTGGCACTCATCTTGGCAACGAAACACTTCCATAAATACATTTATGGACAGAAGTTTCTTCTACGAACCGATCATGGTGCTCTTAACTGGTTGTTAAACTTCAAGAACCCAGAAGGACAAGTCGCAAGGTGGATAGAAAGATTGCAGACTTACGATTACGAAATTCAACACCGAAGGGGAAAGCTGCACTCAAATGCCGACGCACTATCCCGAAGACCTTGTAAAATAGATTGCAAGCATTGCAGGCGACAAGAAGAAAAGGAATCCATCAACATTCTGCGAATAAGAGCCGACCCCATTTGTGGATGGAGCAATGAAGAAATACGATCTGCTCAACAAGAAGACCCCGACATTGAACCTCTTCTCGCATGGAAGGAACATGAAGAAAAACCCGCATGGAATGACATTTCCGATAGAAGTCCAATTTTAAAGGCCTATTGGGCACAATGGGACTCACTTCATGTGCAAGAAGGTGTTCTTCGGCGAAAATGGGAGTCCGCTGATGGTAAATCCTATGTAATGCAGCTTGTGTTACCTCACTCGGAAATCAAAGAGGTTCTTCGAGAGATGCATGATGGACCTTCAGGAGGCCATTTGGGAGTCAACAAGACGTTAGAAAAAGTGAGACAACGATTCTACTGGTTGCATGCAAGAGACGACGTTGAAAAGTGGTGCCGAAATTGTGACGCTTGTGCTGCAACCATAGGCCTTGGTAGAAGACTGCAAGGAAAAATGATGCAATATAATGTAGGCTCACCGTTTGAAAGGATTGCTGTTGATGTAGCTGGCCCATTTCCGGAAACGAATGATGGAAACAAATACATTCTGGTGGTAATGGATTACTTCAGCAAATGGCCTGAGGCATACGCTATCCCGAACCAAGAAGCCAAGACCGTGGCCGACCAGATTGTGGCAGCAGGTTCGGTGTGCCTATGGAGCTCCATTCTGACCAAGGAAGGAACTTTGAGTCGAACATATTCCAAGAGGTGTGCGCGTTCCTTGGCATTAAGAAAACGAGAACCACACCACTTCACCCGCAATCTGATGGAATGGTCGAGAGATTCAACAGGACTTTAAAAGAGCACCTCACTAAGGTCGTAGGCGACTACCAAAGAAACTGGGATAGGCACATACCACTATTTTTGATGGCCTATCGAAGTGCAGTACATAGCTCAACAGGACAAACACCATCTGAGATCCTGTTCGGAAAAAGCATACGGCTGCCTAGTGAGATAAGGTTTGGACACCCACCACAAGAGTCTCAGGATACAGGGAATTACGTGAGTGACCTAAAAGAGAGGCTAATCGACATCCACGAAAGGACCAGGACTAGAATGAACACTTACAGCGATCGAATGAAGACAAGGTACGACACAAGAGCAAACACGACAGGATTCCAAGTAGGAGATCGTGTATGGCTATATAACCCACATCGTCAAAAGGGATTGTCGCCGAAGCTTCAACAAAACTGGGAAGGCCCTTATACTGTCGTCACGAAAATCAATGATGTCGTTTACCGAATTCAAAGAGGGTTAAGAGGAAAGCTAAAAGTTGTGCATAGCGATCGACTGCACCGATACAGTGCCGAAGCTGGTGATAGAGTTGTTCGGGACGAACAATCATAAGAAGGGGGCAATGTTGCGAACAGAGCTTTATACTCCTACAGCGCCATCTGTTGGGAATTACATATCTGCTTTAGGAGGGAACAAAAAAAAAGCTCTTTTCCAGCAGTTCGCATCTTAATTTCCCCTCATTCCAAACTACTAGAACATTCTATCTCCATTCCAAGCAAATAGAATATTCTAGACAAGAACCTTCGAGAACAACTGGTTTGAGTATAAAAGGGAGTGTTCGCGGTGAGCACAGGACGGAGAGTGGAAGCTCACGTCTCCAAACTCTACGAGTACTACAAAAAGTGGGGTATCCGAATAAACACTGCCAAATCGGAGCTTGTGTGTTTCAGGAGACCCACCACCAATGGCAACCGATGTCGTTCAGCAGCTACTTGCAGAAACCTGACCGTGAAGCTCCCCGATGGTTCAACGATAGCAGCCAAAAGAAATGCTAAATACCTCGGAGTTAACTTCAACGAGCTGTTCAATTTCAACCCGCACTCTAGGCAGGTTCTAAGGAAGGCCAACTTCGCGTTTCACCGTCTGCACCCGTTGCTAGCCAGAAGAACCGGACTAAGCCAGCCAGTGAAGCTATTGATATACAAACAGCTCATCAGACCCGTCATCAGCTACAATTTTCCTGCATGGTACACCATTTCGAAGACAGCAATGCTGAAGCTCCAAATCTTCGAAAGGAAAATACTAAGGATAAGCACCGGACTTATCTTCGATCGACAGCGAAGGAAGCACTTCAGCAATGAAAGACTCTATGAAGAAGCAAAAATCAAGCCACTGGACCAGTTTCTTGTGCAATTATCGAAGAAGCTTATAGCTAGCACCACCAACCACCCAAACCCACTGATGAGAAGGATGACCACCCAGGAACGACATCCAGAGCCTAGATACCTCACTGCTCTGGATATGATAGAAAGGATCCCAGCCGACAACGAACCAGCAGTTCGTTTCTACGCTGACGCCGAGTCAGCATATCACCGTGGCTGAAAACATCAAAAAAACAACCCCCAACAACCCACCAACTGGACAACCGGGACTGAACAACCCGAGTCAAAAACCAAGACAATTTATCATAATGCTAATTTTGAACCATGTACATTACAAATATTATAATTTTTTTTTAGAGTTTAAGTCATTTTATAAGTTAGGCCCCCTATGTGCCAACAAATATCTACCCTATACATACTATCCTCAAGTTTCACAATTGTATATATTAAGTTCAATAAAAAACCTTGAGGCGGTCAGCCATCAGACGAATAGGGGGAACAACATGTAGCATACGAAAACATGCACGTGCCGTAACTATTCGGGACTGGTGGAAGTGTGATCATAGCCTCTCCGCGGCGGCCGCTAGAAACAAGCCTTTTAAAAAAGGTTTGGCTAATATGATCAGGCTGGTTCCTCAGGTTGGCGACAGGTTAATTCCCTGTCCCGTAAAACTAAAAGAATTACGAGACCGACAACAAGCCTCGGAAACGGACTGATCTCACGACGACAACCCACGCAAAGAAAAAGGAAAAACGATTTACGAATTTTCTTATGGAACGTACGATCGCTCTATAGAGCTCGAGCTGCTCAGCAGCTAGCCGATGCCCTGTCAAAGTATAAAGCTGACATAACAGCTCTTCAAGAAATCAGATGGACAGGGAATGGTGTTTTACAGAAGAAAGAATATGACATATACTACAGCTGTCATACAAAACACCATGTGCTCGGGGTAGGCTTCCTAGTCAGCGAAAAAATGAAGTCTACTATCATCGGCTTTAACGCTATAAGCGAAAGGCTATGCACCCTTCGCGTGCGAGGCAAATTTACGAACATCAGCCTCATTAACGTTCACGGACCTACGGAGGAGTCCTCAGACGAAGAAAAAGAGACTTACTACGAACAAGTCGAGAGGGCCCTCAATGCCTGTCCAAGGTATGATGTTAAAATCATCCTTGGGGATTTGAACGCAAAAATAGGTCGGGAGCCGGTATTCAGGCATTACGCAGGCACCCATAGTTTGCATGAGAACACTAATGACAATGGACTTCGAGTCTTAGAATTGGCAGCATCGAAAAACATGGTCGTTGCGAGTACCAGGTTCCCGCGTAAAGATATCTACAAAGCCACCTGGGTATCACCTGATGGAGTCACTCGTAACCAAATAGACCACGTGTTGATAGACCGTCGCCACTACTCGAACTTGATGACGGTACGAACGTACCGAGGTGCCAATATCGACTCGGATCACTATCTTGTTGGTATGGTTTTCCGAGGGCGGATTGCCTTGCGAAGACGCATTGCATCCGCCGATCAGGTTCGAATCAACACGGCTGCCCTGCGCAATGAAAACACCAGTAACACCTTTGGTAATGCGTTAGGACTCGCCCTAGAAACACTTGACTTAGGGAGAGTAAGTCCTGGAGCCAGTATGCTGGGCGTAAACGAAAAGTGGACACGTCTTAAAAATACTGTCATTAGTACTGCCAACTCCATCTTAGGCAGCAGTCGTAAAAATCGGAACGACTGGTTTGATGATGAATGCAAGCTAGCGACTGAACGTAAGAATGTTGCGTACCGAGCAATGCAACAATCTCATAGAACGCGGGCACGCGAAGAGGAATATAAAGAGCTCAGAAGAACAGAAAAACGGCTTCACAGACAAAAGAAATCAGCCTGGGAGAAGAACCTAATCTGTGAAATAGAAAACAGCCGAGAGCGAGGTCCGCACCAGGCGCGGAAGTTCTACCAATCCGTCCGAAACATGACGCAGTACACACCACGCTGCACATACTGCAAGGACGGAGAGGGAAATCTGATCACCGATCCTGAAAGCATACTGGAGCGATGGGAAGTGTACTTCAATGAATTGCTAAATGGTCAGCTCACTGCAGAAGTGGAGGCTCCACTACTTCAAGAAGAATACCCTATGTTGCCGCCACCAAGCATAGAAGAGGTTGAGAAGGCTATAGGCCGGCTTAAACAGAACAAATCCCCGGGAGCCGATGGCATACCAGCCGAATTATTTCATCACGGCGGGCCAGCCTTACGTCAAGCAATTCATGATATTATAGTGCACGTATGGGAGCAAGAAGAAATGCCAGAAGACTGGCGAAAAGGCATAATATGCCCCATACATAAGAAGGGAGATGTCACAACGTGCAGCAATTATAGAGGTATCACGTTGTTGAGTACCGCCTATAAGATACTCTCCTCTATCCTACAAGACCGGATAACCCCATACGCTAAAACCGTCATCGGGCAATATCAGTGTGGTTTCATTCCAGGCAAATCAACAACTGATCAGATCTTTACCCTTAGGCAGGCGATGGAAAAATGTCTAGAATTTAACATCCCAACATACCATCTGTTTATAGACTTTAAGGCCGCCTATGATAGCATAGCCAGGGTAGAACTTTACAAAGCCATGAGAGAATTCGGCATCCCAAATAAATTGACACGACTATGTAGGTTGACCATGACCAACGTAACAAGCCAAGTAAAAATAGCCGGATTGCTATCCAGACCAATCAAAATCTTTAATGGACTCCGACAAGGGGACGGTTTGGCCTGCCTCCTCTTCAATCTGGCGTTGGAGAAAGCAATCCGTGACTCTGGCACGGCAACAAGAGGGACCATCGTCAATAGGTCCAGCCAGTTACTAGCTTACGCAGACGACATTGACATCATCGGAAGATCCGAACAAGCTGTACACGATTCCTTCATCCAGATCGAGCAGGCGGCACAAAATCTGGGGCTGCACATTAGTGAAGGTAAAACAAAGTACATGGTGGCGTCGAATGCGAGAGGAACAGTTGGTCAAACAATCAAGGTAGCGGAGCACGAATTTGAAGTAGTGCAATCCTTTAAATACCTTGGGTCAATAGTAGCAGCCGATAACAATATAGAAGAAGAAATACGCGGGCGGCTTCTCAAATCCAACAGAGCCTCCTACTATAGTCTGTCAAAGCTTTTCAAATCCAGAAATCTCACCATAACTTCAAAACTGCTGCTGTACAGGACCATGGTCCTGCCAGTACTCACATATGGATCCGAGACTTGGGTGCTTAGCAAAAGGCACTCCGACCTCTTAGCTGCGTTCGAGAGAAAAGTCTTAAGGAGAATTGTTGGCCCCATATGTGAGGAAGGACGATTCCGGAGACGGTACAATCATGAATTGTACGCAATCTACCTAGAAGCAGATATCGTGACAAAAATTAAGCTCGGTAGACTCCGGTGGGCAGGGCACCTAGCTCGCATGAGCGAAGAGGAACCTGCTCGGAAAGTTCTTTGTGGTACATTCTATGGTAGACGGCAGCGTGGTAGACCATGCTTGCGCTGGAGAGATGGCGTAGACCAGGACGCCCGAAGCCTTGGGGTGCGCAACTGGATGGCGTCGGCTAGAGACCGGGATAGGTGGAGAGACTTGTTGAAAGAGGCCAGGACCGGAACCCGGTTGTCGAGCCGATGATGATGATGATGATGAAAAAACCTTGAAACCTTGAAACCTTGAGCACAGGACAGTTTATTTTCGATTATGAAAGTGTGCAAAGCTGAACTATTGGATTGTGGAAAGTGTAATAAAAGAAGTGGATTTAAGTTGGAATAAAAGTATTAGAGTTGATTATAAATTGAGATTTATTGTTTTGATTAGAAAAGTGTAAATAAAGAAGAAATTCTAAAAGGAGTAATAAGTTTTATTTAACGAACCTAGCAAAAATATTACATTAATATTATTTATTTAACAAGCAAATCAAGTTTTTGGACAAATAGCTAACATTTCTAAATTTATAATAAAATTCGTCAAGTCGTTTATATAGATGGGAAAGAGAATTGTCATATTATGAAGGCTTATTATATGGATTCAAATATTTCAAGACAGTGTCCAACGAAATGAAAAGCTTCCGCGTTCAAAAATGCTTTTTTTGATTTTTTTTCTTTACTGAAACTAGGTCCGTTTCCAACTGTCATGAAATGTTTTGAATTTTATTAGAAAACCCTTAGGTCTCAATGGCTGTCTATGTCTATATTAAAGAAGTTTCAATTTCAACAAATATTGTACATTATGTAATTTAAAAGCCAAATAAAAATGTTTTCAATTTTTATTCAATCGACCCGCTTTTAAGCCGACAAGTCTGAACAAAAATTCTTTCTCATGAAGTGCTTATTGTGCGGAAAATAAAAGGTAATCCAAAAACAAGTATTCCAAATTTAGCTTCGACGCTTCGAGGATATCATAAAAAGACCGAAATCATAAAAAGAACCGAAACCGTTCGGCGCGTCCTACACAACAAAAAACTCGAACGGAAGAGTTTCCCGTAAAGTAAACGGTTAGAGTTCGGTACAAAGCATATTAATAAGCCACAAAGCTTCTGCGAGAGTGTTTTGTTTACTGAAGAAACGAAAATAAACGTGTTTGGTTCTGATAGCAGGCAGATCGCTTAGGGAGAGCCAAACACAGAATTAAAAGAAAAATGTGTGCCCCATCGTTAAACATGGTGGTAATTGTGGTATGTTGTGGGGCTCATTGACTGATAGTGGTATACGAACTTTGAGTTTATGGACCGTTATGGACAAATGGAAGTTTCTTGACATCCTCAAAAGAAACATGCGCCAATCAGCGGAAAATCTGAGTCTGCCATCAGAGTTCTATTTCCAAAAGTACAACGACCCCAAGCACACATCGCTGGTTGTAAGGGAATGGTGGCTGTATAACGCCAATAATCAGCTAAGAACTCTATCTGAATCAACGGACCTCAATCTCATTGATAATTTTTGGGAGAAATAAAAAAAATGTTAATACAAAAACGACGAGTTGAGAAGAAAGGTGGGAAAGTATTCCTGCATCCTTCACTAAAAAAATGGTGGAATCAATACCTCGGCGCTTAATTCGTAAGTCGAAATAATTTTTTTTTTTTTAGTATTTTAATTGTTAGTTTGTTTTGTTTATTGTCTTAATAGTTTTTTTTTCAAATATCAGTTTTTAAATACTTAAAAATAAAATAAAAAATCATTGAAAATTAAAATTCGTTTCATTAAAAGACCAAAAATAATGGCGCAAAATTTTAATTGAATTAGTACGATGCTAAAGCTGTTTTAGTATGATACTAGGTTAAAACAACGAATTTGCAAACTTTAATCGAATATAGCATCATACTTTCTCTACCCTTTTATTAAAGTTAAAATCATCGAATACCTACTTTATTTTTTTAGTACCGTTTTTATTATTGAGTAAACAAAATTAAACCAGTCTTGAGAATAACCCCGTATATGAGTTAGATATAAATCACTTTTTTATGATTTAGTTAATCGAGAGTTAACTAACCAAATTTTGAGAATTAGCATCTAGTTAAATCAAGATTTAAATTGATTGCTAAACAATTTGATGTCTTAAATCTCACATGTCTCACAAACTGGGATGATTTCAGACTGAAAAATTGAATTTTATGTTTAGAGTTTTTTTGTGATGTCCTTTAAACTTCAAAGATTTTTATTACAAAAAAAAGTTGGGTATTGCATAACTTGTGTTATATTTTTGTTTGTCTTTTCAGAATGTACGTTCAACTGCACTGAATCTTCTCTATGAAATAACGAAGTATCCAACATTTTTTTTACTACCATTGAAAATGGATGTTGTCCTTGGATTGTCTTTCGCCCTAGATGACCAGAAGAGGCTTGTTCGTTCGGCAGCAGTAAAAGCGAGCAATGCGTGGTTTCTTATTGGTGAACCAACTGGAGATTAAAGAAATTTTATTCCTTAATAATAAATGCAAAATTAAATGTATTTTTTTTTCAAAAGTGTTTATTTTGATTTTCGACACATTAATAACGATTGTGTATGTTATTTATAATTATATGATTTTTAGTTTTATAATATTAACTCTTAGAATGAGAACAAAAATATTTTTTATTAAGAAAACTAAATAAAAAACAAATTTTTAAACCACAACACTTTTTTATGTTTGAACACACAAAACAAATACACTAAGGTCTGTTTCTATTTATGTTAGAAATCAACAGTGATGTCGTATAAAATGAAAAGTATCCTAAGATGGCCTCGAGATTTTTTGATTGATAATAATTTTGCTCTTCGGGTGTCTTCAGTATGGATGATCAACCTGTGATCTCGCCATGAGAGCCGTTTTTTGAGCTTTTTGAACAACATCCGGACATCGACGTCTACGAATAAGTCGGCAGTCTTGAAAGTAACCTTCGTTTCGTGGAAATCCATGGGTGAAGTCATGAAATGTTACCAATCCAAGTCCCCAAATGCGTCCGCCGCGGAACTCACCTTCGAATTTCATGCCATCTGAACGCCAAAATATTCCATAACCATGAAACCAACCTTGATGAAATTCACCTTCGTATCTAGAGTGTATGTTAATTTATGTTAATTTAGTTATGTAGTATAAGATAGGAATGTAATTGAGAATAAGAAATATTGAAACTCACTTGGATCCATCTGAGAACCATAGACATCCCAGTCCCGTACATAGTCCATTGACAAAATTGCCATCGTATCGTGTTCCATCAGGCAGTTGCAAATGGCCGATACCGTGCCTTAGTCCTCGCTGATTCCATTCCCCAATGTAACGTGAACGGTCTTCGTAACGCCAACCACCAACCTTCACAGCACCAACAATTTGATTTCCAATCACGTCTATGACAGAAAGAATTATTGATATCATATATGACTACGTAAAAGAACGCACAAGCGTAGAGCTGCAGGCACTTACGCAGGTTGTGTAAACTAAACCTATTGTTATCAATTCCATAGATTACCTTGTTCCTGATAATCACCCATTGCTTATGGTATACTTCTCGCTCTAGAAGGCACCAGGAATATCGCGTCCAACGAACTCTAACTAAATGTATCCAAAAAACGTTCCTCGCTGCTTCTGGAAAAAAATACTTACTGTTAACTTTTTTCTCTGGTGCTTTTCTCTTAGCACCAGCACCCAGTAGTAGAAATGGTCGTTGTCGTCGTCGTTATTGTTTTTGTGGGGCTTCGCTAGTTGAGTGTTTTTTCTAACAAATCTAATTAAAAATGATTTTTATTTTCAACAATTGAGTTGAGTTCTCTAAGGCTGTCCTCTGTTCCATTCATCGCATCAGGAACGAAATGGGAACCAACTAGTTTGGAAATTTGCATTTCCAACCGAAGTAGCCCACCTGTGTTTAGCGATGGTTCATATATTTTTAAAGATGGGGGTTGCAATTTGAACACATGCTTATCGTAGGTGGTGGAATTGATTTAGTGGAATTGCTGCTCTTTGCTTCCGAGTCATATTGTTTTGTTGTTCGATTGTGTTTCTTTCTTTTAAGTTCATAATAATGCTAACATTGAGATTAATTTGTAATAATGGGTGGGTTGTGACAAGAAAATTCGCAAAAGGTATACATTTCATTTGGACTCTCAATGCTATTCACCCAAATGGCATTGAATGTGTAACTCGTTATAGAGGGGATGGGCAATGCATGAGCATGAACAAATAAAATATAGCCATATTATTAAGATATTTAAATTAAATTAGGAATCATACACAAATTAATTGCTCAGTAAATATACATTTTGATTATTGCCTCTTGAAAAGACTCATGAATAACTTCTATTTAGGTACTAAGTCTTAATCTTTTCGTTGGCTTAGGTGCATGCTCATAGACAATAACTAAACAACATACGTAATGAGACTAAGCTTTCAGTTGAACATTGATTTTGTAAGGTATCACTGTATCACTTACATATTGAAATTTAGGTAGAACCAATTCCATTGCGAATAACTTTATTGTTTTACTTCAAATAAATACTGTATAGGATATAAGAATTTACGTACTTAAGCAATTTACAGACAGACTTTCGCTATTATTGATGATAGGTTAGGGCATGTAGAAGTGACTGCCGGCATAGAACAGAAACACAAGAACTTGCGCTTGTTCATCCGGAGACCAGAAGCACTCCGAATTATGAAATTATGTATGAAATAAAAAATTATTTCAATTTTAAGTGGAGTGATTGAATTTAATTCAATAGAAAGTTTAAGTGACGTCAGGTACGACAATCGGCCTATCAGTTAGATATTGTCGTACCTAGCACAGCGCAATTATTTGTCGATGTTTACCGACTCTTATAAATTTCATAGCAATAATATACTGTGAATTTTATTTTTCTAGGGGAATTTGAACAAATCCTGGGCGAAACGAACTTTGGACTTTGGAGTTGAGGTCGCTTAAACTTCCTTTCCTGTAACCCAAACATTTCATCTTCTTCATCATCGCTATCTTCAACTTCAAGTGATGATAAATTTCTTGCGGAATGTTTACGAAAGGAGTTTACTCAAAATAAATGACCCAAGAGCAAAATTTCTGAAAGTTATTGAGGATTGGGGAATATTCTTCTCAAAATAGGACCAAATCTTTTAAATTGGTTTTGATCATTTTTACAAATAAAATAAAATGCACGACTGGGTCGCACGAACTTGCTCCTATGTAATAGACAAGGAATTTTAAATACGAATAATATTAGAGAAAACTGTTCATAAGGATAAAATTAATTTTTTTAAATTCTTTTAGTAGTAAGACACAAAAACAGAATGCTATTCATGAATGTATGTAAGAACAAAAATTATAAGTCGTTGTAGTGGTTTCTTAAAAGAAAAGCTTTTATATACAAAATTTTTAAAAGATTTTTAAGAAAAAAATTTGGTGTGCCAACTTTCAGTTTTTATGATTTTTTTTTTGTCAAAAATTCAAAAAATATTTTTTTTTAAGTTTTAAAATGCAATAGTTTTAAAAATTTTTAGAAGCATCTCTGCAAAAAATTTCATTAAAATCCGTTATGTCGGTAATGAGTAATTAAAAATTTAAAAAAAACGTTCTATGGTAGGTACAAGCTGTAATATCTTAATTTCAAAATTTTTTTTATTAAATTAAAGATCGTTAAAATTATTTGAAAGAAAAAAATTTTTATCAAAATTTTAGGCCCCGTTTTCGAGAAAAATACGATTTTTGAAAACCATTTTTTAACATTTGTATGGTTAGGTAAAATAAAACTTTTTTTCTTACATCTTGTAGATTATATTGAAAAACTTTTATTTATCAAGTTTAAAAAAAATCTAGCATAAGGTTTTTGAAATATAGAGTTTTGAAAAAAAAAATTTGAAATTTTTTTTAAAAATCCAAAAAATTTTTTTTTTTTAAATTCGAATACCCAATTTTA
Source organism: Chrysotoxum bicinctum (assembly GCA_911387755.1). NCBI lineage: Eukaryota > Metazoa > Arthropoda > Insecta > Diptera > Syrphidae > Chrysotoxum > Chrysotoxum bicinctum. Next base: position 34,707,732 of record OU426988.1, read on the forward strand.
TTTAAGTTTTTGAGGAGCTTTAGCACAAAAAAAATGATCAAAATCGGTCGTACCATTTTTGAGGAAATCAAAAACAAAAAAAATGGTTCCTTGGGGGGTACCCATTTTTCGGAAAATTTTTTTTAACCAGTACCTACCTTTAAATAAACGAAATTTTTTTGTATCTTTTTTTTTTTTAATGTATCGAACAGTTTTTGAGATAAAAAAATATTTACAAAATTTCGAAAAAAATTCGTATGGCAGGTACCGTTATTTTTGGTCTTAAAAAAAAAAGAAAAAAACGTGTGGGGGGAAAAAATTAAAAGTGATATCTACCAAGTTTAAAGAAAATCGGCCGAGTCGTTTAGGCTGTAGTCGAACCGACAGACAGCCCGACAGACAGACAGACAGACAGACAGAATTTCGAGACCCACTTTTTTAGTCTTCGCTTTCATCGTAATGTCAACTTTGATCAAAATCTCGAGTTCCATTTTTTTTACGAATGCATAACTTGCCTTATAACGGGTGATTTTTTTGAGGTTAGGATTTTCATGCATTAGTATTTGACAGATCACGCGGGATTTCAGACATGGTGTCAAAGAGAAAGATGCTCAGTATGCTTTGACATTTCATCATGAATAGACTTACTAACGAGCAACGCTTGCAAATCATTGAATTTTATTACCAAAATCAGTGTTCGGTTCGAAATGTGTTTCGCGCTTTACGTCCGATTTATGGTCTACATAATCGACCAAGTGAGCAAACAATTAATGCGATTGTGACCAAGTTTCGCACTCAGTTTACTTTATTGGACATTAAACCAACCACACGAATGCGTACAGTGCGTACAGAAGAGAATATTGCGTCTGTTTCTGAGAGTGTTGCTGAAGACCGTGAAATGTCGATTCGTCGCCGTTCGCAGCAATTGGGTTTGTGTTATTCGACCACATGGAAGATTTTACGCAAAGATCTTGGTGTAAAACCGTATAAAATACAGCTCGTGCAAGAACTGAAGCCGAACGATCTGCCACAACGTCGAATTTTCAGTGAATGGGCCCTAGAAAAGTTGGCAGAAAATCCGCTTTTTTATCGACAAATTTTGTTCAGCGATGAGGCTCATTTCTGGTTGAATGGCTACGTAAATAAGCAAAATTGCCGCATTTGGAGTGAAGAGCAACCAGAAGCCGTTCAAGAACTGCCCATGCATCCCGAAAAATGCACTGTTTGGTGTGGTTTGTACGCTGGTGGAATCATTGGACCGATGCTGTTGGACGCAACGTTACGGTGAATGGCGATCGCTATCGTTCAATGCTAACAAACTTTTTGTTGCCAAAAATGGAAGAACTGAACTTGGTTGACATGTGGTTTCAACAAGATGGCGCTACATGCCACACAGCTCGCGATTCTATGGCCATTTTGAGGGAAAACTTCGGAGAACAATTCATCTCAAGGAATGGACCGGTAAGTTGGCCACCAAGATCATGCCATTTGACGCCTTTAGACTATTTTTTGTGGGGCTACGTCAAGTCTAAAGTCTACACAAATAAGCCAGCAACTATTCCAGCTTTGGAAGACAACATTTCCGAAGAAATTCGGGCTATTCCGGCCGAAATGCTCGAAAAAGTTACCCAAAATTGGACTTTCCGAATGGACCACCTAAGACGCAGCCGCGGTCAACATTTAAATGAAATTATCTTCAAAAAGTAAATGTCATGGACCAATCTAACGTTTCAAATAAAGAATCGATGAGATTTTGCAAATTTTATGCGTTTTTTTTTTTTAAAAAAAGTTCTCAAGCTCTTAAAAAATCACCCTTTAGTACCTATAAGTCGCAAGTAAAAAAGAAAAAACTTAAATTTGGCATCTGTTTTTTTTTTTTTTGTTTATAATTAGCGCGCACTCAAGGGGTTGTTACTACCCTTAAAATGATTAACACAGTACGAGCGTTAGGAAAATAAGGAAGGGTTTAAAAGGAGATACCGATGCACATTAGTTTTAAATTTTTGAAGATTACAATGGGAAGGAAAAATAGAGCTGGGTAGGGCATTTCACATGCGTGTAGTCCGGCTAAAGAAAGAACTCTGTATTTCACAGTACGTCCGAAATTGGGCTCAAGGGTAAACTGATGAGCATTCCTAAAAGCGCGAGTATTACGGTTCAATTGTTTAAGGGGAGGAATGCAACTGGCTATTTCGCTAGAACACTGCTTATAGAAGTAACGATAAAATAATGAAAGACAAGAAACATTGCGACGGTGCTCGAGAGATTCAAATGTTTTTGTTATACTTCTATCACCTATCATTTTTAAAGCTCTTTTTTGGATTCTATCCAAGAGACTCAAGTGTGTTATTGGAGCACCTGCCCAAATATGGGAATTGTACTCGAGCTTTGGACGAATATAAGCCTTATAAATTACAGCCAGATCAGAAGGGGTAAACAATTTCTTGCAACGTCGAAGGAAACCTAAACACTTGGCAGCGTTTTTGGCATAGCTGGGCACCGTTAATCAAACAGTTAACTTCGTTAATCGTTAATCCGCTACTAAAAAAGTTAGCTTCGTTAAACGTTAAAGCGTTAAATTTCGGAAGAATTAACGCAAGTTAACGTTAATCGTTAATCCGTTAACATGTGATAAAAAGTGCATTTTTTATATTTTTTACTCTGAGCACCGGCGCTAAGTGATGCCGGTCGTCCACTTGGCGATCAATGCACAAATTTCGAATTCAACGCATTCAACTCTAATGTACGGTGACTTCAATTCTGTTCAACCAACGGGTTGGATCTAGTTGTTGGCCGTTGCTCAACGAATTGCGCAACCAGTGTACGGGTAGTGTACGAGCTCGTGTTGCTCCTTGAAAATGTTCGATCAACACGTTGAGCAACATTTTCAAGATAATGTGTTGCACATTATTTGTTCTACGCGTTGATCAACTTTTTAATTTTCTTTGGGATTTCACGAGCGCGGTGGGATCAATCGATTTGAATTTCTCATATATTTCATTGAAAAAACAATTTTCTTCGCGACTCAAGAAAAAATCATCTACCCAGAATCGTCTTGGCTGTTTTTTTCTTCCTTTGTCATTCATTTTCTAATATTATTAATGCGGCAGCCACTTTTTTTTTTCTTAGAGGAAATCATATTAATACGGAACAAATTTAAGAATTTTTTAAAGCGAAGGCGTGCGACAATAAATGTATGTACCGAACTGAAGTCAAAATTATTTCAGGTTTGACGTTTGAGTTTTTTGTGTATGGTGGTCAACTAGGTGTACGGAGCTATTCACAACTGGAATAAGTTTTAAGAGTTGATCAGCTAGGTGTGTGAGGTTAATCAACATATGGGAAAGTTTGTCAATTATGTGTACGGGGTTCCGAACGCATTTTGTTCAATTTAAGTTGCTCAACGTGAATCACGTATGTTGCTGCACTAGTGTAAGAAGTTGTAAATTCGTTTATCCAACGAAAGAGTTGAATAAAAAGATGAACGAAGTTGGTTAACTTATGGCGCACATATTGGACGACCGGCATAATGAAATGATCAAACGAAATGAATCTCTTCGCAGTTTTCTCACTCGCACGCGCCGTCAAAATATAATACGTACCTAGCTGTTTTCGTTTCACCCGCGGCACGCGCCGCAAGGCACTTATTTCATACTTGTCTGAACCTGTTTTTGGCGCCGCGCGGTAAATAGTAGGCATTGGATTAACGATTAACGGACTTAACGTGGATTAACGGAGTTAACGTGTCCGTTAACATTTTTAAAAGTTAACTTAAAAGTTAATCCGTTAATCAAAATGTTAACTTCGTTAACTAACGATTAACGGATTAACGAGTTAATGCCCAGCTATGGTTTTTGGCCACGTCGAATATGTGATCATTCCATACAAAATGGTCTGTAATGCACATACCGAGCACAGAGAGTTGTTCAGTTTCCTCAATGCAAGTGCCGCTCATGGATAGCGGCAAAAGGGGAGGGTTTCGCTTTAACGATAGAAAACAGCATTGGGTTTTTGAAGCATTAAATTCTACACGGTTTTTTGTTCCCCATTGGACAATGCTGTTAAGATCAGAATTTAATGAGCTTATCATACGCTGCCGTTCAAGTTCCACTTCCGAAGAACAAGGAAGTGAATCTTTAAACGAATATGAAAAGCTGAGGGTACTATCATCAGCAAAACAATTTAATGGATTAGAAGTTTCAGATAAGAGATCGTTGATGAACATGAGGAAGAGAGTCGGAGACAAAACGGAGCCCTGGGGTACACCAGCATTTATTTTATGAGTTTCAGACTTGAGGCCATCCAATACGACTTGTATTGAGCGGCCTGAAAGGTAATTTCTAATCCAACGAAGAAGAGATTCATCAATACCAAATGCACGCATTTTCGATAAGAGAGCTTGATGCCAAACTCTATCAAATGCTTTTGAAATATCAAGTGCAATAATCTTACTTTCTCCAAAACGATGTAAAGATTTGTGCCACTCTTCGGTGAGATATACCATCAGATCACCAGTGGACCTATTGCTACGAAAGCCGTACTGTCGGTCATTAAGAAGCTTTCGTTCTTCGAGATATTTCTTGAGCTGATTATTTATCGGTGTTTCAATGACCTTGCAATTGGACGATAGTTAGAGGGTGAAGAAGATTCACCTTTTTTAGGGACAGGCTGGACAAATGCTGTTTTCCATCTACTCGGAAAGAGTCCAGAGGAATAGGATAGATAGAAAAGCTTACGCAGTGGTTTTGCCAGCGTTGAAGAACACCTCTTCAGAACAATGGGAGGGATACTATCCGGGCCAGCGGATTTGTGTATGTCAAGATCTTTCAGGACTCTTGCAACTGTACGAGTACGAAAGAAGATTCGTCCCATGGAAAAATTTGTGTTCTCAAGTACAGGAGGAGTCATAACACTCTCTGGCAGCGTCGAATTAGCAGCAAAGTGTGCTGCAAGTAAATTGGCTTTATCTAGTGAGCTGACATAGGGGGTTTCATTGATAACGAGCGTTGGGACCGAGGACGAAGTAGTATTTCGAATGTTTTTTACAAATGACCAGAAATTTTTACTACCCTTGGGACATTGTAGTATTTTTTGCCTAATTTGTTGGCCATGCAAGAACTTGGTCTGTCGAATATGATCATTGCAGGTCTTTCTAGCTTGTTTAAACTTATTCCGGTTTTCCTCAGTGGGGTTGGCTTTATAACATCGGAAACTTACTTCTTTGACCCTGATAACCTCTTTACAGCTCGAATCAAACCATGAGTTCTCTTTCGGTTTGATAGATTTTTCCCTATGCGGGATATAATCTCTCATTCCGATGAGAATTAAATTTGTAATCATATCTGCCCTGGAGTCCACGTCACTATCGAGGAAGCATAGTGACCAGTTAAAGTTTCTGAAGAAATCATTGAGACCGTCCCAGTTGGCTTTCTCGTATTGTCAAACGGTTCTCTTGGGTGTTTTCTCTTTAACTGGGGTTTTTTGACACGAGAAATTCGCAGATATGACACAGTGGTCTGATGTGCCTAGAGGAGATAATACACTGATGGTGTATTTATCAGGATCAGAGGTAAGAAACAAGTCTAGTGTGTTGACATTTTGACCTGCAACGTCAGGAATTCGAGTTGGCTCATTAACAAGCTGAGTCAAGTGGTTTAACTCAGCAAAGACCTCAACATACCTTCCTTCGGGTGTTGTCTGACCAGAAAAGCGAAGCCAACTAGAATTGTGTACATTGAAATCGCCCGCAATGACGATTTCAGTGTGAGGATAATGGGAAACAATTAATAAATCTCAATACCAATTGCATTATTCAATACACATTGCCATTAGTGTTATGCCTAAATGGCAACATGCATCAAATCCGCCCCTGGAATAAAGAGATTAACAATATTATCAAATATCCATTTGTTGTTATCTACACCTGATTCATCGTACACTCTATGTGAGATTACCCACACAGTGTACACGATGATCAGGCTATAGATTAACTGTTTGATTGAGAAAGGGAAAGGATGGGACGAGGGGTTAGCACTTGCTGACTGTGATTATCTAATAATTTTTTTTTCTTATTTTTTTTTTGTTTCACTTTGCGGCGGCACTTATTTATTTATTTATTTATTTATTTATTTATTTATCTACAAGCTTAAAGCTAACAGATTTGATCTTAAAAATTTAAGTATTACAATATTATATTAAAAAGTAAACAATAAGAATAAATTGGCCTAAAACAAATCCCTAGAATTACTTAATTCAATAGATTGACAAACTTCATTGAATTGCCTTATAGATCTACAAATCGGCTCATTATTACCGTAGCTTGTTCTGTGAAAAGATTCAAACAGAAATTTTCTACCACGCAAAGCTCTTGACGGAACATAAATTGGTACAATGAAAAGCAAAGATGGACAACGTACGTGATAACATAAAATATCCCTCACAAGCATTATACCATGAATTTTTCTTCTTGATTCAAGAGACTTAATAACTAGAAAAAGACATCTTGCTTTATAATCTGGGATAGAAGTCCACTTCATCTTATAAAATATGAATCTAGTGAACCGCCTCTGAACCTTTTCTAAACGATCAGAGCAGGTCTTAAAACCCGGATTCCAAATGACATCTGCATATTCCAATATAGATCTCACAAGAGATATATATAGGCATAGTAATGCGTAAGGATCACTGAAATCAACACAATTACGTTTTATAAATCCTACAGTTGAGTTAGCTCTTCCAATTACATAATCCATGTGACTTTTAAAGGAATAATTTTTGTCCAATATAACACCTAAATCTTTTATGTTTTCTACACAAGATAATACATTAGAATCGATCGTGTAGTCAAAGCTAATGTGGATATAGGACCTTTAGAAGGAGATAGCATTGCATTTTTTTATATTTAATTTTAGACAATTTAATTTACACCATTCGGAGACATGGTTAAGGTCGTCCTGTAGCAGCTTGCAATCATGGAGGCAATTGATTTTTAAGAAGAGTTTCAAATCATCAGCGTAAAGGAGGTATTGAGAATATTTTATCACTGTAGTTATATCATTTATAAAAATATTAAAGAGGAGCGGACCCAAATGACTTCCTTGAGGAACACCTGAGCTGCATTGAATAGATCTCGAAAAAGTGTTATTTATTATGACTTTTTGAGATCTTCCCATTAGATAAGATGACAGCCAATCAAGAAGAGTAGAATGAAAACCATAAAGTTTTAATTTGTGTATTAAAGTGGAATGATCCACCGAATCAAAAGCTTTACTGAAATCGGTATATATCGCATCTACTTGATTCTTACTTTCAAACGAATTTAACACATAATTTGAGAAAAGAGCTAAATTAGTTGTTGTAGAACGACCGGAAACAAAGCCATGTTGTCGGTCAGAAATATGCTCTCGGGTTATGAATTCCAATTTATTTTTTACCAGGCTCTCAAACAATTTAGGGATGGCAGACAACTTGGAAATACCACGATAATTCTCAATTTTATTTTTAGCTCCAGATTTATGAATTGGCACAAGATAAGATATTTTCCATTCACTTAGAAATATACCCTGAGATAGAGATTGATTAAATATGCAATACAAAGGATAGCATAGGGACTTAGCACAATTTTTTAAGAAAAAAGCGGGTATGCCATCAGCTCCAGGTATAGTTTTGGGCTTTATAGACTGGAGTCCTGAACATATTTCCTCTAAACTGAGTTGTAATCCTCCGATATCAACGCTAGAGGTTGAATTATCCAAAAGTGTACTATAACTGTTATTTCTAGCAGGTGAATAAACGGATTGAAAAAAGTCAGCAAATAGACAAAGTATTGATGATGTGTCTGATGCTTCAGTGTCCCCAAATGTCATTTGCTTTGGGTAGCCTGACGTATTTCTTTTCACATTTATATATGTCCAAAACGAAGAAGTATTTGTCTTAATGTTAGTCTCAATATTCATTATATAACACTTGTGAAGGAATTTATTAAGACTAAAAAAATCTTTGCGCAGTTTGCTAAAATTAGCGTAGTCTAAATTATCATTAGTTCGCTTAAATTTGTTAAAAGCTTTACGTTTTAAGTTTTTCAGATTAATTATTTGCTTGTTGTACCACGGGAGCTTTTGTTGAATATGTTTGGATCTTCTCGAAAACGGAACGAATCTACTAAAACTGTCAAAAATAATAGACACGAAACGCGAATACTTTTGTTCAAGGTTCAGATTGACAAAATTAATAGACCAATCAAAATTTTCAAGAAAATTGTTCAGTTCAATGAAGTTTGCCTTTTTAAAGTTAAAGAAGCTAGAACATTGCATTGATTCGTTAGATAAATACATATACAGTTTAAATTCAATAAATAGTTCCTTATGGTGAAGAGATTCATTAAGTAAAGAAAAGGGAACAATTGAGACTTTTGAATTAAGAAAGTCATTACATACCACATAGTAGATCTAGGAAAGCTTTCCCTAGGTAGGTAGGTAGAAATGGGAGTCTTGTTCAGCCAGCAGTTGACTGCGCCATGTTGATACCATAAACCCGATTGACCTGTGGATAAAATGGGTTGTATCCAGTGATACATGAGATCCACTCTACCCGAACCTCTCGCGGTCTAAAGATCGAGGAGAATCCGGTACAGAAATCGCAGAGTTTCCTTTCAGAGCCTCTACTTTCGCGTTGAGAAAAGATATCAAATCTTTGATTTTCCGTTCAGATATTTCGTTAAGGTTGACAAGGAATAACTCTCATTTTGACCAGAGCAGGACATTTTCAGAGGAAATGAATGTCTGGCATCTTTTTAGCTATAATGCAGTTGAGTAAGCTACTCCACTTACAGTAGGATTCTGTGAGAAAAATTGAGAACATTTTTCCCTTTATAACACCAAGAAAAATGTTCCTCATACGCCAACGGCTGAGCAGCATATCTTTCTATCTCTCAGTTATGACTATGACTAAAAGCCATAAAAGAGGGGACAAAATACCCTCCGGAATTTCCCTGTCCTTACGTTTGGTTGAGTTTGTATCACCTAACGAAGCTTGAATTTTTCTTTCGCTGAGATTGATTATTATCTATGTTATTATTATTAAATTATTAGAAGGTTTTCATCAGGCTAATAAAGAAAAACTCAACAAGATTCTTGTTGACAACGGATACCCGCAAAACATTGTTCGAGAATTGCTTACAAGACACCAGAAAAATCACAAAAAAAAAAAAAAAAAAAAAAAAAAAAAAAAAAAGATAAGAAAGTCGGATTCTTCAAAAGCCTGGTATATGTACCAAAATTAGCTGAAAGTTTCAAGAAATCAATAGCGAATAATGCAAAAGATATCAACATCGCATACAAGTCTAATAAAACTCTGAATACTCTATTTACAAAACTAACGACCAAGAACGAAAAAGACCAGTGCACAGATGTTATATACAAAATAAACTGTTTGGGTAATGAGACAGAGAATTGTGAATTATGCTACATCGGCACAACGAAACAACTATTAAAACAACGAATCTCCAATCACAAGTCGGATATTAAAACGAAAAGTTCTCAAAAAACAGCGCTTGCCAGTCACAGCATAGAAAACCAACATGTTCCGGATTTCAAAAACACGGAGATACTTCAAGTCGAGAAACACACATCTAAGAGATACACTTTGGAAACGCTACACATTTTGAACAACAAAAATAACATGAACAGGAAGCAGGATACACAAAGCATATCGTTAGTGTATTGTTCCTTAGTCTCTACTTAAACAATTCTATCCTTTTCTTTCATATGCTTCTTTCTTTCCTTAACATATATGTATTTATTTTCTTTCATTAGTTGACATAACTTCTAATAAAGAAGTGCTCTAAAAAGTAACAAATTCAAATAATATAATTTTTTTTTATAATTTTCAATATTAAATTTTATTAATTTTCTTATAAACTGTAAGTTCAATCCCAAAACAAATTCAAAACTTTGTTTGTATACGTTTTTTACTTTATTTTATATTTTTCTTGCTTAATAAAGTGCCCCTGAAGAAGACTGAAACCTCAGTCGAAACGTCGGGAAAATTAATGAAAGTCTTTCATTAATAAATTATTGAGACCAAATAAGCCGAATAAGAGAAATCTTAAAAAACTTTTTCATATTATTATTAAATTTAACTGAACACGTAAAAACCGGACACAATAAATAATTGAAAAACAAAAGTGTAAAAACATAAAAGGTGTTAAATATTTGTTTATTATTATCTATGTATTCTCTGATATAGTATACTCGTACACCGAAGTCGAAGTGATACTTCAATGAATTCAGTTAGGACGTTGCCTACGTACATAATATTCTCCATGACTCGGGTACAGGCACCTGTTTAAGTGCATGTTCATTGGGATTGTCACGTCTTGATATTTTTGGAGCACGATTGGTAGTATGCCGTCCGGACCTGTAGATTTATATGGGAAAATAGTATTAAGTGGGTGATTCTACAAACGATGGAATTTTCGGCGGCCCCAGAAATATTTTGAAATCCGTTCAATTATTTAATCTGATTTTTTTTTATAAAATTAAATCTCACTGATGTCTACCTGGCCTAACAATATTATTAGGGTGACCTTATTTTATATTGCTCAAAAAATTCTTCAAAGTGTCCGATTCTCAGTCCCCTGGCGTGTCCCCAGTGCGTTTTCGCAAAGAAAAATTATTACCGTTCTCTTATTTCAGGTCTCATACTAAAATGAATCCCACCGAAGTTACGCCAAATAATACATCTTTGCTACGAAATAGATAAATATTTTTTAGTAATTGATTTTATTACAAAAAAACTTAATTAAACTTTGTCCCCCGCTTTTTGTATCAGTCCCCTGGCATATTGAAACATTCGAAAATATCAATAACTAGGATATCGATCGAATTTCCAGCACTGACAATTTGAAGAACCAAGTCTCCTTACAATAAAATCGTGGTGCAACTCGATTCTGTTTCTTATGTTAGTATTGTGAAAAAGACATTTGTGCATGAAGTCGTGGATTGTCCGTGTAGTTTATCAGTCCTCTGGTGAGTTTTTACGAAACAAATTTGTATGTAAGTAGGCATCTTTTTTAGCAGTATAGTATAGGTTTGATAAAACTGTAATATTATATATATTTTTTTGATTTTTTAAGTAAAACCTTAATATCGTTTTTGCGCAAAAACCATGAAAAACCTCAGTCCCCTGGCTAATAAATAAATAAATAATATTTTATTCAGAAACCTGAGAATTTTTAAGTTATGTTGAACTTCGAACTTCATTACGAAATATTTTTAAAATTTTTAAAAAGAATAAAATTTATTTTAAATTGATTCTAAGTAGAAAAAAAAATTTATTATAATATTTTTTTTTTAATAAAATGCTAAGTTACTATGTATTAACCATGAATTTTTATGTTTATCAAGGCTAATTAAATTTAATTTCTATATTTCAGTGTGTACCCAAGAGAAAATACAAAAAAAATAAAGATTTATTCAGTTCCCTCAAAAAAACTCAGTCCCCTGAACATCCTTTTTCAAAAAATGTCCTTAAAATCGTCATTTTTAATTTTTTTTACTGGCCGCTTTCAACAACGCAAAGATACGTTCTAAGGATCAACTAGAACAATTCTTACGACTTTTGGCTTCCAAAAATGTCGTGCCGAAATTTGTATCATTTTATTCCATTGTTTGTAGAATCACCCAAGTATTTTCTTTTGTTATTCCAGTATTGGTATATGCTCTTCATGAGCCACCGCTATCTAAGCGGTCAAAGGATATTGTTATCGCTTCCCAGAAAGTGCGACGTCAATATTAATTCAAGTGACTCAGCTGGAGAAACCGCCCAGGACAGCACCCAGACGATAGAACTTTTGCTAGGCCTTGCGGAATCCAAAGTGTTTCCAATTGATCGGCCGTATTCTTTACGGGTTTGTTGTTTGGTACTTTCTACCATTGAATTAAAATTTCTGTTAGCTATATTAACGTCAAGTTTATCCTCCCATTATTTATAGCAAAGGTAAATGTTAAACTGCTGCCATCTATGTGAAATATGATCGGCTGTTTAAAACCGTTTTAACAAATTGTAGTAACAGAGTCTAAGAATTTAATAGCTTGGCTGTTTAAGATGCGGATATCCGATTTTGATATTATGTACATTTTTTTAAGCCAAGATAAAAATACTTTGATCTTTAAAAGTTTTACATGGAACATGTTACAAAGAAGTGAAAACGAATGAGTAGTCTGTCCGACTACACGCCTTTGCCAAAAAAATCTTGCAACAATGTCTCATTCGCCCAAGTACTTGTAGTTCTGGATGGAATGGTACGAGTACTTGATAGTTTTTGGGGTATGGTGTAGCTAGTGTAACCAAAAAATGATTTGAATGAATGCCAAATATCGGAGCTAATCTGATTGTTGATTCACTGTGAAAAGACCTTCATTTGAATGTCTGTGCTCGCAAGGAGTATCAGAAAAAGAAAGAGTGTCCAGTTCAGCGGAACTTATCAGCTTGTGCACAGACATGCTGATCGTTCGACCTAACTAATTTGTTCGCCATTTATCGCAATGTTAAGAACGATCCACCTGCAGCTACACCATATACATATAAGAATGGCTCTTATAAAGTGTATACTGTATAGTCAGTAAGTAATGAGGAGTTGATGGCCTCCTTTTCACCCTTTCTTGAATGTAAGGTTTCCAGCTTAACTTCTTATCCAAAATAAAACCCAGATACTTTGCTTTTTCTGGGAATGTTAACAGAAAGGTGTCTATGTGCAGAATTTTATATTTCCTATGAGGAAACGAACGGTTTTGTGAGGTTTACAATGGGCGCACATCTACAATGTGCAACGAACCTGTTTATTTAGAGCTCTTAATAGTTCTTTTCATGTATACAGACACTGCTATAGATATCAACATTATCCACATATACCAAGTTCCAACCGCATAGATATCTGTGGGTCCAGGTAAGGCTATTTAATCTCGAGGTCGTCCGGCATCCGGATACCCCATTAACGACTAAGCTTTAATTTGGGCCCTCAGCCAAGTTTGTCATGGACATGGGTTGTATAACACCAATTCATTCCCACAATAATTCGGAAGCCCATTTTTTGATGACATGAGGATTTTTTGATTTCAAAAAAGAATTAATTACCAGTTTTTTGAGATATCAAATTTTCATTTTTTTTCCTATGTACATCTTGTGGATAGTTTTTTTTTAATTTGCACACACTCAAAGGAAAATGACTACCCTTATAATGTTACAGCGCGAGTTTTTATATAAGGTCAACAGGATTTAAAAGATGTCGATTCACATTGAGCATGTTGAGAGCATCAGCAAAATATTCCACATTCTAGTAGGGCGGCTAAAGAAAGAACCTCTTAATTTGACATTAAATCGGAAGTTAGGCCATAGGGTAAGCTGATGATCATTCCAAGCTAGACGAGTATTGCGGCGGAATCGTTTGAGAGGATGAATGCAATTGGCTATTTGATTTGAGCATTATTGACAGAAAGTGATATTACAATTAAAAACTGCGCTGTTCAAGGGAAACAAAATTTTCCGTAATGGATGTGTCTCCTATACGATAAGGGCTCTGTTCTGGATTCTATCCAACAGATTCAAATGCTTTAAAGATGATAGCCAAATCAAAAGGGGAAACAAATGTCCTGCATCTTAAGAAGGTTAAGGTTAAGACATGGTGGTTTGATGCAAGTGCCATTTAAGGATAATCGCAAGAGTGGTATATTTCGCTTGGCCCACAGAAGACAGCTTTGTGCTTTCTAAGCATTTAATTGCACGCGGTTGTTAATACCTCATTGTATAATGCTGTCGAGATCTTAATCTAATGAATTTACAATACAGAAAGTGTTGTCGTCAGGAAAACAATCTAGTGAATTAGAAGTTTCAGACAATAGATCATTTATGAAGATAAGAAAGTGTCGGAAACAAAGCCGTTCTTCTGACCGTTCAGAAAGGTAATTTTTAATCTAATGAAGAAGAGACTCATCGATACGAAATGCACGCATTTACCATAAAAGAGCTTCCTGCCAAACTCTATACAAGCAATAACATGCAACATGCGAATCGCCAAACGACAACAAAAGAAATACATACGAAAGTAAGTAAGTAAAATTTATTGAGATTTTTTTTTCTTTTTACATTAATATAAATTTGTACATTATAGTTTTAAATCTATTGCCGACTTTGAATTGGCCAGGCTACACTCTTTAGTTTTTATTGATTATAGTTAATTATAGTAATTCACAAAGCGATTTTTTTTTATTAGAAAACTGATTGTGTTTAAAATGAGTCCACTCAAAAGACATCATACTAAGAAATACATATGAAATCTCATATGACTTTTGACAGTTTGATCGTTACCTGAACTCGCCCCAGCAAAATACCTAGATCTACTTCATTGCGAGTTCAGGGCGACCCCAGGTCTCAAAAAACATAGAATTTTCTCACCAGGGTGACTTCAGGTTTTTCAAAAAACGATTTAGGGCGACCCCAGGGTGACTTCAGGGCTCAACGAACAAACCTATTGCCTTCTCTTTCACGCATCATCGTGCGCCCTAATTCAATCGACTTCGGAATAAAATTATGTTTACAAAAAATATGGAAACAAATCTGTTAAAATCTTTTATTAATCGGCGAAACTCAGTCCATTTGGATAAGAAAAGTTCGTTAGACGTAGCAAATAGAATGAAAAATGGCTAAAATTTTGTTAAAATGCGCTAGGTTAAACAGTTTTTGTCAGTCTTGTCGATGCTCAGTTATTATTATTACCATTCGATACCTATGTATGTGGACATGTTTAGGAGCTTACAACTTGAAAAGGATTTCTATTGATGTCTATTCCGTAATTCGTGTGAAGATAAAAAATAAGTTTGAACTTAGCACCCAGATCCACTTAATTTAAGGCTCCTACATAATATATGTATTTATATTTAGCCTCTTAAAAAGGAACTCAGGCATTCAAGCGGCGGCACTACAATATAACTCGATTCTAAAGCAAAAATATATCAAATATTATAATATATGTAATTATAAAGGAAGTTGTAATAAATAACTCAAACATGGGCGTCCAAAAAGTGACGCTGACGATGCACTCCGATTTTTCCAAAGCCTATTTTCAAACACAAAAACCATTCAAAAATGAAAAAAAAAATTTAAATGCCGAAGTTTCACCATAGCTTGTTGTACATACATACATAGGTAGCCGGATAGAAAAAGGTAAACAATTAGCGTTCCTAGCATTCAAAGCTACTTCATACACATCACGTTTTCCATTGTTTTTGTTTGCGGCTTGCAGTAGGATTGAATTAGTAGAAATCGTATCGTAACGAAAATGATGCGCAGTCTCTCGCTCTTTGTATATTTCTATCATGTACAATTATCTTTGTCCGTAAGAGATTCGAATCAGTGGACGTGTGGTGCCATCCAACGTGTCATGTAGTGCATGGAATGCTGGACATTTCCCCACGAGTGATTTGAGGACATGTTATATCGCATTGCAAAAAATCCACAAAAATTTTAACTCAAAAAAAGCACAAACAAATGATGCCATCGAAGTCAACATAAGAATCTAGGACTTAGGGCCATTTGCTGAAACGAAACTTAAATATTTATGTTCAACTTAAGCGCTTATGTTCTACTTTTTCCTCTACGTAAACTGTCACATAAGAGTTTATGTGGAACATAAGTATTTATGTTCTGTATCAGCAAATGGGCCTTAGTGACTTACACATTTTCCAACGTCCAACGCACTTGACATTATGCCACAGGGTACTGCCATAAAATGTAAAATAAAAACAAAATTGAGTTGATATCCAACTCACAACTTGTTTTATTAACATCATAAAATCGAGCACCCTCATTGAAATACCCTGTAGTATAATGTTTATTGTACAAGAAATCATCTAGTCAGCCTTATCACGAATTCCATCCTAATCGTAAACTTTAAGAATCTTAAACAAGACTATCACCGAATCCGTTCGTCAGGGCAATTTGTATGGGATTTTCCAATAATATTGATTCTGTGATAATTTTTTTCAGGCTTCATGACAAGTTTCCGATAAAGATGAAATTCGTCATACGGATGAATAACTCTAACATGAATGCGTATCGGTTTGATTTTCTTGTGATAAGCATAAACATTTTTGCAAAGACTATTTAAAAACCTGAACCATACAAAAATCAAAAATTTATCGATGAATTTTCCATACCATTTTAATTTCCGCTATAGTGTTTATGTAGTACGCCTTGGCATAATGGTTAGTGCGCTTGGGCTATCATGCAGAGGGAAGATTCTTAGCCCTTGCAAAAAAAGTTCAGGGGTGTACTACCTCTTCCCAGGAATTGACAAATCCTTCATGTCTCATTTATTAAGTTCATGTTCATCTGCAGGTTCAAAGGCATTACCGCTGGAGGCAGAAAAACTGATAAGAAATAATGTGAATTCATTTTTGCTTTTTGCACATAATTCAAAACAACAAGTTGATTTTTCAAACAACTAATTTGGTAGATGTAAGCAAAATAAATAAGATTTTTAAAACTATAATTTATGCATTCCTTTATATTACTAAATAACTTATTCAAGAAACTTCTATAAAATTGATCATAAAGATACTTCCTCACATCACGTCTTTTGAGCATAGTAACAATGCAGCGGAGTGTTTCCAATAATTAATGAAATAAAAAACAAAAAAGGAACAAGCTTAATGTAAAATCGGTTAACTCCTTAAATTTAAAATGAATGCCTTTATAATGTTTAACATAGTGCGAGCAATTAGGAAAGTAGGATAGGATTAGAAAGGAGATACCGATGCACATTGGCTTTGAATGTTTGCACATTGTAATGAGTGGGAATTAATAAGCCGGGGAAAGCATTCCACATTCGTGTAGTGCGGCTAGAAAAAAGAATATCTGTACTTGACAGTACGTCCGAAATTGGACTCAAGGGTAAACTGATGATCATTCCTAGAAGTACGGGTATTACAGTTGAATTGTTTGAGGGGAGGAATGCAACTGTTTTAGCAGTAAAATAAAAACAGAAAAAAATGTTTGTACTGTTTTTAAATTTAAATTCAACCACGGACAAGTTTTTTAAAGCTATACCTACCTCGTTATGTGAATCGAAAGTGACAACACTGCCCAAGACTTTACAATGAACTGGTTGAAGCGGTAAGAGAGAGTATTGCCGAGTGCCTAAGTGTGACGTATCGTCATTTAGAAGGAAGATTTACAGTTGAATACTTATATACCGTATATATCGTCCAACATTTACTATACTAAAACTAACCTACTCTAGAGGAAAAAGTTTTTAGATTATTTTTCTCAGCAGATTTTCATTTTAAATTGTGGACAAAGAGGTTTTTATCCTTTCTTTTATGAATTAAAAATGACCTACGGCACCTACGATCGTTTTCTAGGTACACAATTTTCCGATAAGTGTAGTTTACCTTGGTGACACTTTCAATTTTAGTTGCATGGTCTTCCTTAAGTACATAAACAATAATATGTTTTAAGTAAATAAATCAGTATTGTTTTTTTTTTTTATTTTTTTTACAGTTTCTTTTTATTTATTCTATTAAATTGGAAATTATATTTTTGTATAATATAGTGTATATAGATAGATACATAATAATGAACTTGGTTTATTTAATTAAATAATCACTTTCAAGTTAAAAGTTTTCTATTTTCAATTTTTTGTCTATCAATTTTCAAGAATATTGCAAAAAAAAAACGAAAGAACTAGCCTTTTATTTTTAAATTTAAGTAGTTTTTGTTTTACTTACATTTAGAGTAAGATATATTATAATAATGATATTAAGCCAGATAGTGAAAATGGTAGATCGTTATAGCGTTAAATTTCTATTTCTAAGGTAATTCAAAAAAAAAAAAACACAAACACCAATTATACCAGTTAAGATTATTTTTTTTTATAAATATTAACTATTTTAACTATGCTATCCGGAGGAGATATGGATGCAAGAATCATTTCAGAAAAATAATAATAAATAAGATGTTGATTAAATGAAAATTAAATAAAGGAAAAATAAGAGTTTATCTCTAACAATATTTTTTGCCAGAATAATCTTAATCAAATTTGAAATACAAAGTGCAAATCTTAGACCAATATTAAAATATTTAATATCATTTTAATGTAGACTTGGGCGAATATATTTTCATAACATGCTTCGCCACTTTGGAAATGAGACATCTATTCTGTAAGTAAGGGTAAACTGAGTAAAAAAAAAATTATAGACCTTAGTTATAGTACCTTTTGCGAAAAAACTCCTCGGAAACAAATAAAGTTTTTTTCCAACGTAATTTCACTGTTTTATTTATCTATACTAAGTTGGCTTTGAGACCATCTACAACTTTTTTAAATAAGCTGCACACTTAACAGCACTGCTCACTTGACCCGTATTGGGAATGTTGAGCTTCCTGTGCTTCTGTCGGAATTTTTTAACATATGCCTCGATCAAGTTTTGAATTTTCTTCGGATTGATTTCTCCGGATTTACTGTGACAAATCTGTGTAAATAAATGTGAGTTTTGTTTGGTCAATGTCCTTTGCTAGAAGATTTTTGTATTAATATACCTTAGGCACAGCACGGCGCATTATTTCCTTGTAGTCATCCTTGGTTATTTGTTTCTTATTGAATCTTGGCTTCAGAATCATTTTGACTTCTTCCACAACTCGCTCTTGGCGATTCAGTTTTCGCAAAAACTAAAAATATTTTTTACGTTTTTTTTTTAATTAAATACAAAATGTTACATACATTACATACATTTAAGTATGATTTTATGTTATAAATAAATTAATTTTGATTTTAAGGAAGTTGAAATAAAAAAAAAAAAAAAACTATAACACTTACACTTACCTTGTCCTTGACCTGTAATTCCACTGCGGAATTGGGTAGGTCATCGTAAACCTTGACATGTTCGTCGTTATTATTTCCTTGAAGTTTTTGCACTGAAAGGATATGTATATGTATTTAAGTTAAAATATATCTTTAGAGTTTATTATAAATAATGGCTTTCGTCAAAATACAACTTTCCAAAATTTTAACGAGAAAAAGCTAATTATGTTGCCTTCATTTTTATTTTTACTGTCGTGGAATTATACTCGTAGATAAGTAGTAAGAAATGGTTTATTGTTTACTTTAATACACCTTATGTTGGCTTTGATGGTTATGCTTGTGTTGATCTTTCCTATTATTTCAGTAACATAAAAAAAGTAGTTTTAATTATCATTTTATATATATATATATGTACGAGTACCTAACATGCACAAATAGCAATTACATACATATTGGCACAAAATTTTAAACATCCTATTATTAAGGTCTTAGTATGATACTACTTAGCAATTTGCTAACTTTAAAGTAGTTTACTAACTAATTCTTAATTTTAAACATTTTCTAACTAGTATCGTACTAAAACAATTTTCTTAATAAATTGCTTCTGAACACACATAAAACAAATGACAGTTCGTGCAATGAACTAAGTAAACAGAGCTTTTGTGGCGTCTGTAAATAGCACGATACTAAAAAAATAAAATAGGTATTAGTTAGATGATTTTAACTTTAATAAAAGGGTAGAGAAAGTATAATGCTATATTCGATTAAAATTTGTAAAATCGTTGTTTTAACCTAGTTTCATACTAAAACAGCTTTAACATTGTACTAAATTAACTAAAATTTTGCGCCATTGTGTTTAGATTAGATTATTTTATTTGGTAACAACTTTTGCAAATACATACGTCGGCGTCGTCTTAGATGGAAAACCTTCTATTTATTAATTAATTTATTTATTTATTTAGCTTATTGCAAGCGAATTACTTAAATTATATTATACAAACTTAAATTATAAATAATATACCTAACGCTAATAAGAAAATAATACGGTGAAGTGAGGTTAGGGAGAGAAGGTGTATAGAGTTCTTCTAAGGGAAGGGGAACTAATGGAGAAATCGAAAATATCTTGTGCTGTATTGGCTAATCGAAGCATTCTGCTCATTGGATTGAAATGGCCGTAGTTGGTGCGGTGAATGGGGAAGGGGACAGCTCTTAGGTTACGTGGATTGGTATTGTTTTAATCCATTTGAGCAACGCAGGGGAGTCTTTGGCTCCAATGATGATTTGATGGACGAATATTATGTCAGCGATACGGCGACGTTGAGAAAGGGTGTGCAAGCCAATTAGTTGCAAACGGTCTTCATAAGGGGGTAAAATAACGGGATCAGACCTAGACTGCGCAAAGCGAATCTGAGAAATCTCCTCTCAACAGCTTCAATTCTAAGAGATACCTACTCTTTTTTTAAATACTAATAAATTTGAACATTCTGTTATGACACATATACTAGAATAACCCTAAAATAAAACAAATTTTTCAAACATATTAAACATAGACTTATTTGAACTGTCTAAGATATTGCGAAGTTTAATCAGAATCGTTAATCGAAAATATTTCAAAAAACTTAACCTAAATGAACCAATTCGAACTTCTCATCTTTGAACTAAAATAAATCCGTCCATCCGTTTAGAATCTAGCTCGATGTACAGTGTCGGACAAAACTAAAGCACGAAAAAATATCACATTGTGAATACACTCGTGATACTTTTATATTTTTTATTTTTTCTTAATCACAACATATTATTCTATATTTAACAGCTTATAATTTGATTTTAAATCTTAACATATTTCTAAAAAATAAAAATTGTTCAAAACTCATTAAAAAGTAGCGCGACAAAACTAAAGCACATTTTTGATTTCATATACAAAATAAATAAAAAAAAAGTTTTAATGTTACTATTTGGTGTCGTAAACATTACTTTTGATAATTGCATCACATCGACGAGGCATGGATGCAATGAGATTGTCAATTATTTGTATGGGGATGTTTTCCCAGACAGTTTGTACTTGTTGTCAAGTAGCGAGTCAAAATTGTTACATTTCGTTCGATCAATCCTCTAATCTACCATTTCTCATAGATTCTCCGTTGGGTTGAGATCAGGGGATTGCGCTGGCTACTTTATAACCATGATATTACCTTCATTAAGCCAATCTTTCACCAATTTAGCGGTATGTTTCGGATCGTTGTCATGATGGAAGATCCATCGCAACGGCATATTCTCCTCGGCATACGAAAGCATGACGTTTTGAAGGCTTTCCTGGTACATGAAACGATCCATTATACCACTTATCTTATGAAGTGGCCCGATCCCTTGACTGGAAAAACATCCCCAGACAGTAATGTCCCCCCCACAGTGCTTCACAGTTGCCTTGGTAAATCGAGGATTGAGGCGTTCACCTTTCGGGCTTCGTACCGTACGAAATCTGTCCGATGCTTTTAAATTAAATTTCCATTCATCAGAGAATAGAACCGTCTTCCATTTTTCCCTAGTCCAGCTAAGGTGCGTTTAGTCTTGCACGTTTATTATTAAGGGAAATAAATGGCCCTTTTTACAGCACGACGAGCTTTCCTAGTGGCTGGAACCGCTCTTCGCCAGATCGTTCTACAAGAGATTTATAAGTCTAGTTATTTTTTTTATTTTTTTTAGGGTAATATAAGGGTCCTTTTTGATTAACCTCATTATTCTTTTATCGCAATGCGACGTAGGGGGAGAGTACGATAACTTGGCCGCCAAGATTTGATAACGGTTTTTTGTAGAAGGGTCAAAAACAAGCACTTTTTACTATGGGAGGGGGGGGGTCTATCTCCCCCCATTTAGGAGGTAGGGGCACTTTTAGAAAAAATGGTTTAAATTGAAAAAAAAATTATTAAAAAACAACGGCAACACCTACAATAAAGTGCTATACTGCGTTTGAAAGCCAGAAGATTGTTCTATAATCGTGCATTTAAACTTTATTACTCATATCAATAGTTTTTGAGAAATTCGCATTTAAAGTCCAAATTTTGATAAAAAAACGTGAAAAAAAATGTTCAGACCGGTTGTTTTCAAAATTGTGAAATGAAATTGTAAATAAGCTTATATGTGTTTCATGTATCTATCAGTTCTTAATCGAACACAAAAAACCGCATGGTTCTATGTCTTCTGGTTTTTGAGAAAACCTCCGTTTAAGAGGTAGGGGCACTTTTAGAAAAAAATGGTTTAAATTGAAAAAAAAAATATTAAAAAACAACGGCAACACTTACAATAAAGTGCTATACTGCGTTTGAAAGCCAGAAGATAGTTCTATAATCCTGCATTTAAATTAAATTACTCATGTCAATGGTTTTTGAGAAATTCGCATTTAAAGTCCAAATTTTGATAAAATAACGTGAAAAAAAAAGTTTAGACCGATTGTTTTCAAAATTTTGAAATGAAATTGTAAATTAACTTATATCGTCGCCTTTCTTTCTCAACCTCGTATCTCTCTTTCATCAAGTTTTCAGTAGAGAAAAAAAACTGTATTATTTTGTAATAGAATTTTTTTGAAAAAATTTGTGAATGTCATTTCATTTAAACTTACAAGACGCATGGTTTGCAGGTGATTCAATGCTACATTAAACAACTCACTCCATGTAAGAGAAGTATTTTCAGATACGAGGTTACAGTATAAAGTGTTCTAGTACAATCGTTTTACCGTAAATTTGAGATACGAGGTTGTTGCGTTCAAACAGATAGTAAAAGATCCAAGAACATTTTTTTTATTTATTATAACAAAAGAAAGAACAATTTTAAGAAATAACAAGTTTTAGTAAATGTATTGGAGCATCATTCTTCATGAGTCAGATTGTCATAAAAGGAGTGGTAGTCTTTTGGTAAGAGCTCTTTTAAACTCTGAAGATCATCCATTTTTCTTTTTGTGATTGGTAAGGGTTGATTGTAAAGTCTTTCAACTTCACGTGAGGCAATGCTGTTGAAACGTTGAGGCAACAATTTCCAATCATCGTCGAAGTTTACCTTGTAATGCATTCCAAATTGTGTGTATTTGATTGCCCTGATATTAACTACACAAGGATCACCAGATTTCTTCCCTGGTCGTATAGATTTGTAGTACTTGATTGCTGCTCCATAATTAAGGAAGAACTCATGACTTAGGTAGCGAACTTGATATGGTTTTGCAGATCTTGCTTCTTTAATTATCCGTACAAAGTCTGCAGGAACGAAGAGCTCTTTGGTTTTTTTTTTAACTTCAATGGTAGAGTGGACCGAATCACATGACATCTGGGTGTGTCCTACTGCTAAATATTTCTGATAAATTTCAGCTTTATGTTTAATAGCGAAGTTTTGTAAAGCATTTGACAGAGTCACATTTCGATTTTGGTAACAGCAGCCGTCACTGAAGATAATGATTGGTTTGGTTTTATCTTCCAATCCTTCCAAAAAGTCGATAATGCATGATGCAAAAACATTTGAGTCGACGCCACCCTCTCCCTCGTGCCATACATAACAAAGTACACTGCCATCTCTCTCATTGTATAAGGTAAATTGATGAACGCATAGTTTCAACTTAAAATATTGCGCACCGGCAGAGATCATGGGAATATTTTGTACAGCCTGTAAATCTACAGTAAATAGCTGTACCTCACCTTTTAAGCATCTTTCTTTGTCGGAATCTCTTTCCTGTCTTGCTCTTTCTTTTGCTTGAATATGCGTCTCATACTCCCCTGTTTCAATATTACCATTTTTAAATGCGTAGCATAAATCGCACTGGTCCTTTTTGGGTTTATAAAGACCAAGATTCATATCATGTACGATTGCCAAAAAGCATTTATAGGAAGCTTTTTCTTCATAAGGGATGTTGTTGTCTCTCATGTAAACCTCGTAAGTTTTATATAGTTCCATCCAAGTCGCATAATCCACATCAACGTACTGTTTACTTGTACTTTTTCGGCAATAGTGTGATGGCATTTTAGGGACTGCATTTAAAAATGTTTTGATGTGCTCATTTTTGGTAATATTAATGGGTTTGAGCCTGTTTACATTTGGGGCTTTATTCGTCATACAGATTTCGTTTTTAGCACTCTTGACCCAATTTAAAACGGACCATTCACCGATACAGAGTGTATTCATAAACATTTTTTTACACACAGCTTTCATCTCACCACTAACTTTTAAATTATACTCGAGCGTATGAGATCTTCTACTTGGAACGCCCGTGGTTTGTTTTCCAACAGGCTTGAGCACAACCATCGAGTTAACATACAATTTTCGTTGCTCCCAAGATAAAACGTCCCAGAATGTATGAAAAATTTCAGCTCTGTCCTCTTCTGTTATTTCTTGACACTTTCTGGTTTTACTATTACCACATTTCACGGAATTACATTTGGGTTTCATTGCTCTTTGTCTCCGAACTTCCATTCCAATAATCCCCTCACCTATCTTTCTTTTTACTGAAGTATACTGTTTTCCCTTTTGTCTTCTACGTTTCAATTGATTTCGCAACCATCTGATTTTATTTCCTTGGCCTTTCTTGGCTTTTTTGTAAGAACATAGACCACTGGTTTCATCTAGTGTCCTCAAAGACGTATCAAAGTCGGTTGAATTGCTGGAACATTCGCTGTATTTATAATCTATATCGTCAGTCGAAGCAGAAAAGTCACATTGAGAATCATCGCTATCTGGGCTTAAAGAAGGAGGTTTTTGTCTTAGTTCGCCAGTTGTTTCATCCAAAATACAGTTATCGTCATTGATAATATCGCTTGTTGTCGGTTTTGCATCTTGAAAAACAAACTGGCCAGTCTTTTCATCTAAAACGAAATTCTCCTCCTTCTCTATTATAATTTTGAAGACGATAAAAGTAAATACAGCACATTTCATGCCATTAGTAGAAAAATGGAGGAATAAATGCATGATATACCTACCAGGTGTGTTCTTTTTCGAGGTAGATGCTTCGTTTTCATCAGCGTTTCCTCTTGCCAAATTCACCAACTCTGCACCCCTGCTCCACCTTTTCATCTTATAGATATCACCTGTTTACGGTTTCTTTTCGGTTAAGAAATTTACTGATGGTAAAAAAGCACTTAGGTACCGATTTATAGATATTTTACGAAAATGCGATGAAGAAAATCACATTGATTTCACAAAACACGGCGCCGCCAGAAAATCAACAAAGCTTGCACAAACCTTTCTCATTACGGTAAATTTGACGGTTATACGATAAGAATTTAAGAAAAAGTTTTGCCTCTATTTAAACCTTCTTTTAAAAACGAGACAACAGTAATATCTTTGGTCTCTCTTGCAATCTATGAAGAGCAACAACCTCGTATCTTCGAGTTTGGGTAATGATGTATTATTGAAAACCTCGTAACAGCGAGTTATGAGTTTCTTGCAGTAAATAAGGACAAAGGAAGTTAGATGAAAGGAAATTGCATCGTCTATTACGGCTAACTTGAGATTGCTATTCAGATACGGGTTCGTTACATTTATGAGGCGGGCAGGAATGATGCCAAATCTGCAAAAAACAAAAAACTAGAATTTTGCAGATACGAGGTTGAGAAAGAAAGGCGACGATATGTGATCCATGTATCTATCAGTTCTTAATCGAACTCAAAAAACCGCATGGTTCTATGTCTTCTAGTTTTTGAGAAAATCGAAAATTACCAAAACTACTTTTTTTGATTTTTGGTGGTGACGGTGATTCCGTTTTAAGGATTAATGTTAATAAACATAATGAATCTTTGTTAGTTCAGTACCGCAATTCATTTAGCGTTACCCAGAATGCACCTTGAGGAGGTTGAATTGCATCTGGGTCAGTTATTTTGTCAGTTAGTCAGTCATAGTTAGTTAAAAATGGTCAAAATGTATTAAAAAGTTGTGTAAGTCTCGTCAATAAAGCCATCGTCCGTACTATAACTGTCGAGTTCGTTGAGTTACTCTTTTATGGTGGGAAGCCGAGGATGTTTTGGCGGTAAACACTTTCTAAATTTTCGCTCTGAAGGGTGGGAGGATCGATGTCTTTTAACTGTAAACCCTCACATATATCACCATCGGTATAACAAGGGTAAACTTTTTTTACATATTTCCTTTCTAGGCAGTATTTTCGATAGAAAAATAGTGCCATGTATTGGTGAACATGGTCAAAGTTTGTTTTGGTTTTCAAGATCGTTTATTGTATTTTATATGTATTTAGTGGACATTGGATAAATAGAATAAATTTGAATTTTTTTAAATACAGATTCTGTGAATGCAAAAGAAACTTTGCATGCACCTACCCCAAATCCTACAGTGTGCCCAAGCAGGGGGGTTGCAGGGGGGCAGCATGGCCCCCCATACATACTTTACTGTTTATATATTGTAATGTTGGAAGCTAGCACTGATTTATTTATGTAAGGAAGCAAAAAATATCAAACATTTTGTAGAAAAGTAGTTTTAGTTATTTTCGATTTTCTCAAAAACCAGAAGACATAGAACCATGTAGATTTTTGTGTTCGATTAAGAACTGATAGATACATGAAACACATGTAAGCTAATTTACAAGTTCATTTCACAATTTTGAAAACAATTGGTCTAAACTTTTTTTTTCACGTTTTTTTATCAAAATTTGGACTTTAAATGCGAATTTCTCAAAAACCATTGACATGAGTAATTTAATTTAAATGCAGGATAATAGAACAATCTTCTGGCTTTCAAACGCAGTATAGCACTTTATTGTAGGTATTGCCGTTGTTTTTTAATATATTTTTTTTTTTTTCAATTTAAACCATTTTTTCTAAAAGTGCCCCTACCTCCTAAACGGAGGTTTTCTCAAAAACCAGAAGACATAGAACCATGCCGTTTTTTGTGTTCGATTAAGAACTGATAGATACACGAAACACATATAAGCTAATTTACAAGTTCATTTCACAATTTTGAAAACAATTGGTCTAAACTTTTTTTTTCACGTTTTTTTATCAAAATTTGGACTTTAAATGCGAATTTCTCAAAACCCATTGACATGAGTAATTTAATTTAAATGCAGGATTATAGAACAATCTTCTGGCTTTCAAACGTAGTATAGCACTTTATTGTAGGTGTTGCCGTTGTTTTTTAATATATTTTTTTTTCAATTTAAACCATTTTTTCTAGAAGTGCCCCTACCTCCTAAACGGAGGGAGATAGACCCCCCCTCCCATAGTAAAAAGTGCTTATTTTTGACCCCTCTACAAAAATCCGTCATCAAATCTTGGCGGCCAAGTTATCGTACTCGTGCCCGACGTAGTATTTCGAGGTCTACTACCATTGTGCACTGTTTGAACACTACCCCGAGCACGAAATCGAGCTATTATCCGAGAAATAACCGTATGGCTTGTACCATATTTATTGCCAACAAATGTAATTGATTAACCGCTTTGAAAGTCGGGCACTATTTTTTCTTTTAATTTATTGGAATATTTATTCCGCGCCATTTTACCAATTTCATTTAAATTTTAAATTCTTCATTAGCTTTGACCGTTAGCATGGTGCAAAAATCCGCGATTATTTTTTTTGTTTTGCCTAGAACATGCTTGACAAAATAACAAGTAAAGGTAGTAGCATTTAAGAAGTAAGCGGTAAAATTCGATAACTGTAAACAGAAATATGGTACATGTGCTTTAGTTTTGTCGCGCTACTTTTTAATGAGTTTTGAACTATTTTTATTTTTTAGAAATATGTACCTATGTTAAGATTTAAAATCAAATTAAAAGCTGTAAAATATAGAATAATATGTTGTGATTAAGAAAAAATAAAAAATATAAAAATATCACGAGTGTTTTCACTTTTTATTCGTATGTTTCCAATGTGATATTTTTTCGTGCTTAAGTTTTGTCCGACACTGTATATCTGTATCCACTGATAAAAACACATTTCATTCGACATCCGAATTTTTTGTTAGGAACGAAACCTTAAAAACAATACAGTAAAGGGAAGGTAGAACGTTAGTTTATCAATTGCAGATGTGCATAAACCTCTCTTTTTGCAATAACTTGACAGCCAAATCACCACAAATCGGAGTGCAATAAATACATACACTGCACGTTACTTGAATAGGAAAACAATTTTTTCTAACTGTTAGCTTTCGGAAAAAGGACGATGACAAAGCAAGATGTGATCCTTATTTTCGAACGTTTCTTTGCATCAAATTATTGGACTCTATTACATACATATCAATCAGTTGGAACAATAATATCTAATCGAAAAAACGTTACCAAAATTCGGAACAAATTTGCAAAACTGGGAAGCAATTCAAAGGTTCTTTCTGATCTTTTATGCGGAAAATGGTAAGAGACAAGAGATCTTTGTGCTGAGCAATTGCCATAACAATGAAATGGAAATCGTCACAAAAACAGACAAGACTGGAGAAAAAATTCAGGTTTCATATTTAAAAAAGATAAAATTTTATCGTGAAGAAATGGGTGGCGTTGTCTGACAGATAAATTAGAGTCAAATCGGATAAATGGTGGAGATATCCAGAAAGAATAAAATTTTAGAGTGAACAAATGGGAGGGAGATCAGAGCCCGAGTACGATCGCAAGTAGAATAAATGGTGAAAAAAAGTAATTTTACAGGTTGATAGTGATTGTAGCTGCCAAGGCATAAGTTACTCACATTCATTGGAAACATTTTTGTTTAATTTGTCAGAGGTTTTGATAGCTCAAAGATTGAGAAAAAAACAGCTGTTCGCAGATCGAACCACCCGTGGCCTTCAGTTCGCCAGAGATACAAATGGTACACAATTTTAACTGGTACGCATATGTACACGCCCATCAACAATTTCATTTGAAAGGTCCTTAACTAGTTTCAATATGAAAAATATCTGTAAATTCATCACATGCAATCCCGAAATGTGTAAAAATGCACCACGATTTTTGGAGCGTCACCTACCATCGATTTTTAGTTCCCAACATTAAAAATGGCCGAAAGATCTTATAAGACATTTCTGCAAGATGCTTTTCCGAAGTTGAGCAATGTAAACGGACCAATACCATGGACGAACCAGCAAGATAATGTGCCTATTCATCATGTAATGATAACTAAAGCCTGGATATCCAAGCAAAATTTAGACTTATTTAAATTGCCACCATATTCCCCGATCACAACATTATGGAAAACGTATGGGAATAGATGGTTCGACGTGTGTATGATTTGAGGAAACAGTAGCTGTGTTTTATTTTCCCCCAGATCCAGATTGGATCTTCATTCAAAATTACATGTATAACAAAAACAACACAAGACCCAGTTTTGTTTGTATTTGTTGTTTTACATGTTATTTTGAAAACAAAATCCAATCCGGATCAGATCTGAGAGAAAATAAAATACAGCTAGTATTAGGTTTATTAGCTTAATGAAAGCAAGTAATTAAATCTCACGTTAAATCTATGGTGGATTTGTCGTCGTTTTTTATTTTTTTATTAACATTTTATTATTGATATGGGCCCACAGGCCCACCCACCAGTTTTTTTTTACATATAAAAATCTTAAAAATGATTCTTTAGGTTTAGGGTTTTGATTAGGACGTTTTGTATAGGGAGATTCGGATTGAGGCAGAACTGATATAAAAGTCAAAAATGTTCCGGCATTGGCTAAACACAACATTCTTGAGGTTGGTTCAAAATAGTTGGTACGATGTTGAGAAAAGCGGAAGAGAAGAGTGGATCTGAGGTTTCCAGCCAGAAGTTGGTGCGCAAAGAGAATGTCACCGAATTCTCGACGTTTTTGTAAGGTTTGCAAAGTTATCAATTTTAATCGATCTTTATAGGAGGGTAAGATAAGAAAATGATACCAAGGAACATCATGTAGGGCAAATCGAAGAAATCTGCGTTGCACAGCTTCAATTCTTTGGGAATGAAAAAATTCCTTAGACCAACGATTCATGAAGCCGAGTGAAGAATTGGTATTGCTTATTATATGATCAAAATGGGCACGAAAGTTTAACTGCCTATCTCAGAGCTATTTTGTATCTCAAATAATCTCTTATAGAACAAATTGATGAAATAGCAACATCTTGAAATATTTTCGTGAGGCTAGGGGTAATTGCTTACGGGAAAAAGTTATGGACTGACATTTGGCCAGGTTTGGAATAAAATTAAGATCGTTTCGAAGTGAAATAGAGCTAGTGGGAGTACAAATGACAAATTATTTTCATTTTATCTGCGTTTGTATAGAGATTTAAATCATTAATTATATTGATAACGTCGTTTAGAGTTTAGAGACAAAAACCAATGGTCGAGGTGACTCCCTTGAGGAAGTATAATTTTAAATGAAGCTGAAGATCGCTGCATCGAAATTTATGTTTTCATTTAGGATAGCAGATCTCGATAAGTATCAAAGATATTGGAATATTTTAAACGCCAAAATGTTGGGCGCAAATTTTCCTTGGGGCGATGTCCGTTACTTTTTTTTAATTGTATCTCGTTATATTTTATTTTAGTGAGTTTTAAAACTTTTAAGACAAAAAAATTTTTAGGAGAGGATATAGACCGCAATAATTTTTTTAGAAATAAAATAAATATGACCCAATGTAGAATATACGTTTCTCTAGGGGCGATGTTTCTCCTTTTTTTTATTTTTTTTTTATTAAGTTTATTTAACCATGATTTAACCATGAAACTAACAAAAAAAAACAAAAAGTTTGGACCCTTATAACTTTGGATAGACTAATCGTAGGTAAAAAATCGGTACATGAAAAAATTAGAATTTCCAAACTCTAGGGGCGATGTTTTTTCTTTTTTTTATTTTTTTGTCTATTAAAGTTTTTTAAACATGAAAGTTCAAAAAAAAAAAAAAGTTTAGACCCTTATAACTTTGGATCAACTGATCGTAGGTATAAGAACGGTACATGAAAAAATTATAATTTCCAAACTCTAGGCGCGATGTTTTTTCTTTTTTTTTATTTTTTTGTTTATTAAATTTTTTTAAACATGAAAGTTATAAAAAAAAAAAGTTTAGACCCTTATAACTTTGGATCACCTAATCGTAGGTATAAGAACGGTACATGAAAAAATTAGAATTTCCAAACTCTAAAGGCGATGTTTTTTCTTTTTGTTTTATTTCATGTTCTTGAGTCATTTGTTGTCTAGCAACCAACTACAACAAAAAGGAAAATAGATATCTACGTTTTGTGTTAGTAAGTTAAGATGTTGGTTATTTGTAATATTTTTATATTTTTTATTGCATTATAATAATAATTGTATATTATCAAAATTATAATATTTACTTCATATGAATTTTTATTTTTTGGATTCAAGTTTTAATAATTCTAATAATAATTATACAAAATTGGAATTATATAAAGAAAAGATTAATTGTTATACAAACGAAAACAAAATTTCAGCAAAGACAAAGAAAAAGAAAATTCCAGAGTGAATATACTTTATAGAATAACTATTATAATAATTAGATAGATATTATGAGATATGTTTAACAAATTTGAATTGAAAAATATTTATTGCTTTTAGTTTAGCTAAACCAAAAAAGGATGGTGTTGAGCTATTAAATTCTAATTTTTTCATGTACCGTTCTTATACCTACGATTAGTTGATCTAAAGTTATAAGGGTCTAAACTTTTTTTTTTTTTTTTTGAACTTTCATGTTTAAAAAACTTTAATAGACAAAAAAATAAAAAAAAGAAAAAACATCGCCCCTAGAGTTTGGAAATTCTAATTTTTTCATGTACCGATTTTTTACCTACGATTAGTCTATCCAAAGTTATAAGGGTCCAAACTTTTTGTTTTTTTTTGTTAGTTTCATGGTTAAATCATGGTTAAATGAGCTTAATAAAAAAAAATAGAAAAAAAGGAGAAACATCGCCCCTAGAGAAACGTATATTCTACATTGGGTCATATTTATTTTATTTCTAAAAAAATTATTGCGGTCTATATCCTCTCCTAAAAATTTTTTTATCTTAAAAGTTTTAAAACTCACTAAAATAAAATATAACGAGATACAATTTAAAAAATGTAACAGACATCGCCCCTAGGAAAATTTGCGCCCAACATTTTGGCGTTTAAAATATTCCAATATCTTTGATACTTATCGAGATCTGCTATCCTAAATGAAAACATAAATTTCGATGCAGCGATCTTCAGCTTCATAATTTTAATCGGAGATTGAAGACATAACTCTTTATTGCCGGTTTTCATGAGCCATGAGATGGAAAAGGTTGGAAAACCGAAAGCTTTAGGTTTAAGGTATATAATTTCATGACATATTTTATCAAAGGCTTTACTAAAATCTGTGGCGTAGTCCACTTTATTTCCTCTCTCCAATTCATTTTGAACCTTGGAATCGAGTTCCGTAAGGTTTGTTGTGGTAGATCTGCCTTTTAAATAAAATGCACGACTGGGTCGCACGAACGACTAAGAATTTCAAAAATGAATGTTATTATAGAAAACTGTTCTTAAGGATAAAATTCATTTTTTAAATAACTAAAACAACTCCTTTAGCAGTTGGAGCTAAGCACGTGATGCCATGTGTTTTAAACAAAAATTAGTTTATGCAAGAACAAAATTATTATTCGTTGTAGTGGTTTCTTAAAAAAATAAGCTTTATACAAAATTTTTAAGAAAAAACCCCAATTTAAAGTGTTTATCCGTTTTTGAGATAACGAATTTTCCAAAAAAAACTAGATTTTTTTTTCAAGTTTTGAAATGCAATGTTTCTTAAACTTTTTAGAAGCTTGTCGAAAAAATCATTCTATGGTAGATACAGTCAGTTATATCTAGATTTCAATTTTTTTTTTTAATTATACAGGGTGATTGGCATAAGGTGTGACAAAAAGCTAGGGCGTGTAGGTTGGACTTAGACAAGAAAAAAATCGTATGGGAGGGGGGGGTCTATTTCCCCCCGTTTAGGCGGGAGGGGCAATTTAAGAAAAAATCACTTAAAACAGAAAAAAAATTATTAAAAAATAACGGTGATACCTAAAGAGTAATGCTATGGCATTTTGAAAAGCCAGAAATACATTCTTTAATTTTGTTTTCAAATAAAGTTGTTCGAGTGAATAGTTTTTGAAAAATTAATTTTCAAAATCAAAATTTTGAAAAAAAAATGAAAAATTTTTTTTTTAAACAAATTTTTTTCAAAATTTTACGTAATTAAGTATTATTTTTTTATTCAATATTCAATGCTCATATTAATTTTTGATCAAACACAAAAAACCGGATGTCAAAATGTTTTGTAGTTTTTGAGAAAATCAAAACTAACAAAAACTACTTTTGTTCTAAGAAAAGCCTTTTATTTTAGTTTTTATATACGTTTTTGGATTCTTAGGTAAATTTACGATTGAAAGGATTAACTTTCTTTTTACTATTTTTTTTAATTATCGTCTTATAAACATACAATAATGTGACAAAGTACTGGATTAACCATATTTCACACATTTTTTTCATTGAGAACACCTGCCTGAGAGCATTGGATTAATATTGACCTGCGAATGTTTTTTAAGTAATGCAACGTTACACGCCCTAACTAGTGACAGAAAAGTGCAATTGCGAAATAAGAACAAGAATGTTCCTGAATCTTGAAATCAATTAAAATAAGAAATACATGCATATTTAGATAAAATACATAATTATTGTTTATTTAAATTTTTAACAATTTTTTAACTAAAGCTTATTACAAAAAATTATTTGAAAAACATTCGCAGGTTAATATTAATCCAATGCTCTCACGCAGGTGTTCTCAATGAAAAAATGTGTTAATCCAGTACTTTGTCACTTTATTGTATGCTTATAAGACTGATAATAAGAAAATTTTTAAAAAAAGTTAATCCTTTCTTTCGTAAATGCACCTACGCCAAGCCGACCCCACCATAATAAAAAAGTGGCAGGTCAATTTTAAACCAATGCTCTCACGCAGGTGTTCTCAATGAAAAAAATGTGTGAAATATGGTTAATCCAGTACTTTGTCACATTATTGTATGTTAATAAGACGATAATTAAAAAATAGTAAAAAGAAAGTTAATCCTTTCAATCGTAAATTCACCTAAGAATCCAAAAACGTATAAAAACTAAAATAAAAGCCTTTTCTTAGAACAAAAGTAGTTTTTGTTATTTTTGATTTTCTCAAAAACTACAAAACATTTTGACATCCGGTTTTTTGTGTTTGATCAAAAATTAATATGAGCATTGAATATTGAATAAAAAAATAATACTTAATTACGTAAAATTTTGAAAAAAATTTGTTTAAAAAAAAAATTTTATTTTTTTTTTCAAAATTTTGATTTTGAAAATTAATTTTTCAAAAACTATTCACTCGAACAACTTTATTTAAAAACAAAATTAAAGAATGCATTTCTGGCTTTTCAAAATGCTATAGCATTACTCTGTAGGTATCACCGTTATTTTCTAATAATTTTTTTTCTGTTTTAAGTGATTTTTTTCTTAAATTGCCCCTCCCGCCTAAACGGGGGGAAATAGACCCCACCCTCCCATACGATTTTTTTCTTGTCTAAGTCCAACCTACACGACCTAGCTTTTTGTCACACCTTATGCCAATCACCCTGTATATCGTAGAAATTAATCAACCGTTTTCGAGAAAAATACGGTTTTCGAAAACCATTTTTAACTTTTGTATGGAGGGTATCGTTATTTTTAGGTAAAACAATTTTTGTTCTCATTTCTTGTAGATTATATTAAGAAACTTTTATTTATCAAGTTTTTAAAAAATCTAGCGAAATATTGAGTTTTCAAAAAAAAAAAAAAATTTTTGAAATATTTTTTAAAAATCCAAAAAAATTTTGTTTGAAAACATGAATTCACAATAATATTCAAACTATTGGGGACCTTTAGCAAAAAAAAAAATAAAAATTCGTTGTACCGTTTTTGAGAAAATCAAAAAAAATGATTCCAAGGGGGGTACCAAAAATAACAATTTTTTGGAATTTTTTTTCAACCATTAGCTAGCTTTAACTAAATAAAATTTTTTGATTTTTTTTTTTAAATCTGTGGGACAGTTTTTGAGAAAAAAAATATTTATAAAATTTCGAAAAAAAAAATCATACGAGTACGTTATTTTTGGTCTTAAAAAAAAACAAATAAAAAAACATCCGGGGGGGGGGGGGGGAAACAATAAAACCCATATCTACCAAGTTTAAAGAAAATCGGCCGATCCGTTTAGCTGTAATCGAACAGACAGACAGAATTGCGAGACCCACTTTTTAAGTCTTCGCTATCATCGTAATGTCAACTTTGATCAAAATCTCGAGTTCGATTTTTTACGAATGCATAACGTGCTTTATAGTACCTATGTATGTATAAGTCGCAAGTAAAAACCATGCTGTTGTGGAGAGCAGATAGATTTGTAGTGGAAGTATGAAGAGTGGTACACAATGCTTTCAAAGAGCTTACGGATACAAGAAAGTTTAGTTTAGCGGTTGTAAGCAATATCGTTATTTACAATTTTTGTGAGAAAGGGAAAAATAAAAGAATCCTTCCATAATTTTTGGAAAATTGCTTAAGAGAGTTAAAGACAAAATAATGCTGCGAGAAGCCGACAGAGGAAGTTGGAACATTTTTTTTCGCAGAAAAATGACACACAAACCATCCGAAACAGGAGAGAAATCATATTTAGGAATACTTTTTTGATGATAATAGGTTCGTTCGTTCGTTCAACTTTATCCAGAGTTGACCCAGGTTTTCTTGACAACCCCTGAGAGTTGTCAAAAAAAGCTGGGGTTTTCGGTCTAAAAAAACACCCAAGCGCTGTCAATTGGCTTAGTTTTCGATTAAAACCAAAAATATTCAGACCTATTCTTCTTTACGTCGCGTCGAGGGGGGGTGATTATTCGAAAATCAAAAACTTTAATTCTATACTACAATTTCGAAGGGTAACATTCCCCGTCGTTAACTCTGTTAACATTTTCACAAAGCAGCGAATCGATCAGATCATTATAAAACTGTCACGGATTTTTCGAACGAGGGGCAATGTTGCAACTATCCAAACTTTTGATACACTTTAGCATAAAAAAGTAATCAAAATCGGTTGTACCGTTTTTAAGAAAATCAAAAACAACAAAAAATGGTTCTAGGAAGGGTAACATTAATAACAATTTTTCGGAAATTTCTTTTCAAGCATTACCTAGCATCCTCAAATTCAAACTACTCAAATGGGCAGATCGTTGTGGACTAGGTGTTAACCACCACAAGACTGAACTAGTCCTATTCACGAGGAAATACAAAATTCCACAACTAGACCCTCCATCGATCAAAGGTGTTCCACTTACTTTCTCAGGCTATATACGGTCATTAGACCGATACTCATTTATGGGTTGACTGTTTGGTGGACGGCCTTAAATAAAGCGACTAATCGCAATAAACTAAGCAAAGTGCAGCGTCCAGCGTATGTGTGCATCAGCGGAGCCCTCCTCCCTTCCGCTGTGTTAGACATACTCCTCAAACTCACACCCCTCAATATTTACAGCAAACAAATGGCCGCGAGCACAACCGCACGTCTCAAAGCCATCTCTCAATGGACTAATAACTCTATTGGCCACACCATCAATCTGAACATATTCGGAGCATTTCCAACTCACTTCGACTACATCACTCCCTTGCTGGTTTTCGATAAAAACGTTGAAGTCACCATTCCCTCAAAGTCAGCTTAGGAGGAAGGGACTTTGATAGAAAATGAATCAGTACATTTTTATACAGATGAATGGAAAACTGAAAACGGAGTGGGTGGTGGAGTGTACTCAGATAGACTAAGCCTAAGTCTCTCCTTCCGCCTACCAAACCATTGTAGCGTTTGGCTTAAAGAAAACGTGATATCTAGTTCAGATATCCGCATCTTCTCAAATAGTCAGACTGCTTTAAAATCCCTCGCATCAGTCTCTTCAAACTCCATTACAGCTCAAGACTGTCGATCGTCTCTGATGAAGATGGCCAAACAGTTTAATATTCACCTATTCTGGGTGCCGGGACACAGGGATATTCCGGGGAATTGTAAAGCCGAAGAAAACGCCAGAATTGGAACGGAAATGCCTATCTTGCCCGACAGGGCAAATATAAGTATGTCCACAACTGCTAGTAATCTTGTGCTTAAGCAAATTGGTCTGGAACAATTAAATACAAGATGGCTTAATACTAAAAACTAGATTTGAAACGGTCATATTGCTTGTTGTCCCTCAGTAGACCTCAGCTCCGTAATAGGTGTCATAACTGCACACTGTCTTGTCACTTCCCTATAGATCGTTGTATCACAATGGACCTCTACTGGTCTAAGTGTGTCAGATGCTTTAAATGACAGCCACTTTAACCTAACCTAAACTAAAATTAACTAAATGAGTTTTTTGTTTTGGTTTTTAAATCTGTGGAACAGTTTTTGATAAAAAAAATTATAAAATTTGGAAAAAAAAAAAAATCGTGTGGCAAGTTCATCTTAAAAAAAAAAGTGTGGGGGGTAAAGTTTAAAAACACTTCCTTTCTGCGGAGCCGTTTAGGCAGTAGTCGAACAGACAGACAGAATTGCGACACTCACTTCTCCATCATAGTAATGTTAAGTCTGATCAAAATCTCGAATGCATATCTTGGCATATCAGTATGCGAAAAGACTTATAATTTACTTCTATTCCGATTAAAATGTAAGTACGAATAATGCCTTTGATCCCTGCGTTGATTCACCGGGTTAAGAATTTGAAAAAAGAAAACGATAGCAAGTGCATGGTGAAATAAAACGTCAGCACAAGAAACATTTTACAGCCACTTCTCACATGTAATGACAAATGTACAACAAAATATATATTCGAGATGTTATGCAGTGTTTTTGATGGTTTCAGTTTGTCATCGATATCCGCCAACACAAAAGCTTCTTTCAAAACCAACTCAAATTACATACATATAGGCTTTTGAATTAAATTGAAAAATGCTAATCACATTTGTTCCTTCAAATCAAAAGGGTTCAAAGAATTCCGATCTCTTATATCTGTGCAATGGAATTTGCAATAGAGTGCGACAAAGATATCATAGGCGTTATCCGTATTGACGACTTCCTTGTAATGGAGTATTTTAAAATACATAAATGTTTCGGAGGCGTCGCGAAACGGGATAAGTTTCAAACACACAATCTGACGAGGGAGGTCCACAGGTAAGAATTTCGGTTGATGAAAGAAAACCGAAATCTGTTCTTATAACTTTTGCAATTCAATGTTTCCAGACATGAAATTTTTTTTAATGTCATGAAGAAAAGCATTATCCGTACCACCATTACCCTAACCCTGTGAGACTGAAGTTCATTCTTTGTATGGATGAATTTCAATTTACCAGAGATGTGGATCGCAAATTTTCACAATCATGATACATGGGCTGCGGAGAATTCACACAAATTTAGCGTCAATATGTTGGAAGGTGTAATGGGAAACAATTTAATTGGCCCCTTCATACTACCACTCAGGCTGAATTTCACAAGCTATCTGGAGGTCTTGGGAAACGATTGGTAACTTTGAGAGAATTAAAAGAACGTGTTCTGGAAGCGTAATCAAATACTTAAATTCAAAAAAAAAAAAAACATTGAACCGTTTTTGAGATATCGTTTATCGAAAGTCAAAAATGGAAATAAAATGCACGACTGGGTCGCACGAACTTGCTCCTATGTAATAGACTAAGAATTTTAAAAACCAATGTTATTAGAGAAAACTGTTCATAAGGAGAAAATTATTATCATAATTTTTTAAATTCTTTTAGTAGTAAGAGGCAAAAACAGAATGCTATGCAAATATGAATTTATGCAAAAACAAAAATTATAAGTCGTAGTGTTTTTTTTTTCAAAAAATATTTTTTTTTTCAAGTTTTGAAATGCAATGTTTTTAAACTTTTTAGAAGCATCTCTTTAAATTCAAAATTTT
Source organism: Chrysotoxum bicinctum (assembly GCA_911387755.1). Lineage (NCBI taxonomy): Eukaryota > Metazoa > Arthropoda > Insecta > Diptera > Syrphidae > Chrysotoxum > Chrysotoxum bicinctum. The sequence goes on from OU426988.1 coordinate 34,746,452, forward strand.
AAAAAATGGTTCTATGGGAGGTATACAAGCTGTAATATCTTAATTTCAATTTTTTTTTTATTAAATTAAAGATCGTACAAATTAATTGAAAGGAAAAAATTTTTATCAAAATTCTAGGCGCCGTTTTTGAGAAAAATACGATTTTTGAAAACCAGTTTTTAACATTTGTGTGGTGGGTACCTTTATTTTTATGTAAAATAATTATTTTTTCTCACATCTTGTAGACTATATTGAGAAACTTTTATTTATCAAGTTTAAAAAAAATTTAGCAATGGTTTTCAAAATATTGAGTTTTGAAAAAAAGTCAAAAAAAAATTTTTTGAAAATTTGAATACACAATTCTATTCAAGTTTTTGGGGAGCTCTAGCAAAAAAAAAAAGATCAAAATCGGTGGTACCGTTTTCGAGAAAATCAAAACAAAAAAATGGTTCCATGGGAGGTACCCTCAATTAACATTTTTCGGAAAAAAATTTTCAACCATTACCTAGCTTTAACTAAATGAAATTTCTTTGTATTTTTTTGTTTTGAATCTGTGGAACAGTTTTTGAGAAAAAGAATATTTATAAAATTCGTATGGCAGATACCGTTATTTTTGATCTTAAAAAAAGGAAAAAACGTGTGGGGGACAAAATTAAAAATGATATCTAAAAAGTTTAAAGAAAATCGGCCGAGCCGTTTAGGCTGTAGTCGAACAGACAGACAGAATTGCGAGACCCACTTTTTTAGTCTTCGCCATCATCGTAATATCAACTTTGATCAAAATCTCGAGTTCGATTTTTTTTCCGAATGCATAACTTGCCTTATAGTATCTATAAGTCGCAAGTAAAATGGTTGTAATGAAAAGTATCGTTAGTAAAATCTTAATTTCAATTTGTTTATCATTGAATTTATTTTAAGAATTAAGAATTAAAAGAAAACGTTTTCGAAAAGAATGCGATTTTCGAATTTCGATAATAGTACAAAACTTTTAGTACACAAAAATTAATGAAAATCAAAATCGAACATAAAAAAAATGATTAGGTATATAAGGGGTTCCATTATAAATTATTCATTAAAATTTTTTTTTAACCATAAGCTAACTTGTACGAAAAGAAATTTTTTAAATATTTTTAAGAAAATCGGTAGAAAAATTTTTGAAAAGAAAAATATTTTCTAAAATTTAGAAAAGAAATCGTTTTTAGTTAGTTAATTTCGATCTTTAAAAAAGAAAAAAAAATTAAAATGATATCTACCAGGTAAAAGAGATTGGAATACCTGTATAGTATTTTTGAGAAATTCGCAAAAGTATAAACAAATAAAATGCACGACTGGGTGGCACGAACTTGCTCTTATGTAAAAGACTAATAATTTCAAAAGCGAATGTTATTAGAGAAAACTGTTCATAAGGATCAAATTATTTTTTAAATTCCTTTAGTAGTAAGATACAAAAACATAATGCTATCCAAATATGAATTTATGCAAGAACAAAAATTATAAGTCGTTGTAGTGGTTTCTTAAAAAAAAAGCTTTTATGTACAAACTTTTTAAAAGCTTTTTAAGAAAAAATTTTGGTACGCCAATTTAAAGTTTTTATTATTGTTCGAATAAAAATAAAATTTACAAAAAAAAAATATTGAGCCGTTTCTGAGATATCGAATTTTCAAAAAAAAAACAGAAAAAAAAGATTTTTTTTTTCAAAAATTCAAAAAATATTTATTTTAAAGTTTTGATATGCAATGTGTTTTAGACTTTGTAGAAGCTTCTCTATAAAAAATTTCATTAAGATCCGTTATGTAGATAATGAGAAGTTCAAAATTCGAAAAAATGGTTCTATGGTAGGTACAAGCTGTAATATCTTAATTTCAAAATTTTTTTATTAAATTAAAGATCGTAAAAATTAATTGAAAGAAAAGAAATTTTATCAAAAATACGAGAGAAAAATACGATTTTTGAAAACCATTTTTTTTTTAATTTTAGCATTTGTATGGTAGGTACCTTTATTTTTAGGTAAAACTAATTTTTTTTTCTAACATCTTGTAGATTATATTGAGAAACTTTTATTTATCAAGTTTAAAATAAATCTAGCGAGGGGTTTTCGAAATATTGAGTTTTGAAAAAACAAATTTGGAAGTTTTTTTTTAAAAATCCAAACAATTTTTTTTGAAAATTTGAGTACACAATTCTCTTCAGGTTTTTGGGGAGCCTTAGCAAAAAAAATTATCAAAATCGGCTGTACCGTTTTTGAGCAAATCAAAAACAAAAAAATGGTTCCATGGGGGGTACCCTCAATAACCATTTTTCGCAAAATTTTTTTCAACAAATACCTAGCTTTAATTAAATGAAATTTTTTTGTTTTTATTTTTAAAATCTGTCGAACAGTTTTTGAGAAAAAAAATGTTTATAAAATTTCGAAAAAATTCGTATGGCAGGTACCGTTATTTTTGGTCTTAAAAAATCAAATCAAAAAACATTCGGGGGAAAAAAATTAAAACCCATATCTACCAAGTTTGAAGAAAATCGCCGGAGCCATTTAGCTGCAATCGAACGGACAGACAGAATTGCGATACCCACTTTTTTAGTCTCCGCTATCATCGTAATGTCAACTTTTATCAAAATCTCGAGTTCGATTTTTTTTTCCGAATGCATAACTTGCCTTATACGAGTAGTACTTATAAGTCGCAAGTAATAAATTTACAAAAAAAATACTGAGCCGTTTTTGATATTGAATTTTCGAAAAATAAATTGATTTTTTTTTTCAAAAATTCAAAATATATATTTTTTTAAGTTTTAAAATGCAATGGCGCAAAATTTTAAACATTTAAAACCTACTCTAAATCAATTTTAGAATGGGAGTCAACTCTAAATATTGAGTATAAAACGAGAACCGACTTTTTGTTAATTTTAAAGGACATAAACTATACTTTAACGTTAAAGAGCTCGTCTTACTTTAACAGTCAGCAAATAGCTAGTTTATCTTTTAAAAGTGTACTTTATCTATATTGACAATGGTCATTTCATACCAAAGCAAATCGAAGAAAAAATGTTTACTGATGTTTTATTCGATTTTTTAAATATGTTTTTTTTGTAAATAGACTGAATAACTGAATATTATAAATTCGAAACAATCGTACGAAAGTGCTCTACGATGAAAAAATCTGTGAATACAAATGTATGTAGGTACACATACATACATATCTTATGTATGCACGCGCGTAGCCGCCGCCGGCCGAGACGAGTATAGGAGTATAGCTAAATGAATCTGGACCTTGCAACAACAAATTGAATTTTTATGCTGTGAATTTGCGATTTATACTTTATTTCCATCTAAAATAATGTAAATAACTTATAAAAAATCAAAATCTATACCGAGGTAGTACATAAAATGTACTTTTTTCGGCGAAAAATTATTTGGTTTAATGTTGTCTGTTCTTTTTACTTTTTTTTTTGTGTTTTTGTAGTTGTGTGAGTTATGTATCTGTCAAATTAAGGGTTGTTCAACGCAAATTCGCTTAGGTTCTGTTGTAAAACCCACATCAGTTAGAAGAGTTGTCTAACGTGTTTAAAATTATGCAAAAGTTAGACGAAGTCTCCAAGCTAAACGACTGCGTTAAGTAGAGCCGGTTTAATTCCTTAAACGAGAACTGTTTAAAATTTTGCGCCAATGTTTTTTAAACTTTTTGGAAGCTTCTCTATAAAAAATTTCATTAAAATCCGTTATGCCGATAATGAGAAATTCAAAATTTAATTTATAAATTTAAAATTTGTTTCTATTAAATTATAGATCGTAAAAATTAAACGAAAGAAACAAAATTTTACAAAATTCTCGAAACCGTTTTCGAGAAAAATATGATTTTCGAAAACCATTTTTTTACATTTGTATGGTGGGTACCGTTTTTTTTTAAGTAAAACAATTTTTTTTTTCTCAAATCTTATAAATTATATTAAGAAACTTTTATTTATCAAGTTTGAAAAAAAATCGAGCATGGGGTTTTCGAAATATTGCGTTTCCAAAAAAATTTTTGAATTTTTTTTTTAAATCCAAAAAATAAAAAAATGAAAATTTGAATATTTAATAATATTCAAACTTTGGAGGAGCTTTAGCGTAAAAAAAAATAATTTAAATCGGTTGTACCGTTTTTGAGAAAATCAAAAACAAAAATGTTTCCAGGGGGGCTACCAAAAATAACCATTTTTTTCAACCAATACCTAGCTTTAGATAAATAAAATTTTATGAATTTTTTTTTTAAATTCTGTGCGTAAGTTTTTGAAAAAAAAAAATATTTATAAAAAAAAAGAAAAAAACGTGTGGGGGAAAAATTAAAACTGACATCTACCAAGTTTGACGAAAATCGGCCGAGCCGTTTAGGCTGTAGTCGAACAGACAGACAGACAGGATTGCGAGACCCACTTTTTTGGTCTTCGCTATCATCGTAATGTCAGCTTTGATCAAAATCTCGAGTTCGATTTTTTTAAGAATGCATAACTTGCCTTATAGTACCTATGAGTCGCAAGTAAAAATTAGGTTTAATATTAAGGTTACTTTTAAAAGGTTTTGAGCTGAAAACTATTTTTAAGTTGTTTCAAAAAACAATTATGTATGTTCATGCTTTGAACCTTTTTTTCTACCAAAACATATTATTTCTAAATATTAAAATAAAAACCTCTGAAGTTGGAAGTTATTGAGAATGAATATCCATTTTTTAATTATTTTTAATGTAATTTTTCTAAAGTCCAATAAATAATATCGAATCTGAATTTTATAATTTACAAAAAATAAAATTGAACTCACCATTAATGTTGTTACGTTTATTATTTACAGGAAATAGTTTCCTAATCAATAGCACTTTGAGACTAAACGCGCATAAACAATTTTCCACACGGCCGATCTGATTTTCAGCAACGACGCTTTACGCCTTCAAAAATCATTTGAATTATTAATTATTTGTGCCCAGACTGGCTAATCTGTATAGTCGTGTTCAAAATTGCTCATATACGCCTAGTCTTAGGACTTTTGTCACAATGTCAAAGTAAAGTCCCCATTAGTTATCCGAAAAATCTGTTTGAGGACAGGTTCATAAATCCACATTTATTTGTCGATTTTTAACCCACTGAGCTTATTTTAAACGATATTGTTGCTTTTTGTCTGTCGGTTTATGACCCTCCTTTAAGCTTATACATATGTCGGAATTCAACTAAGAACTTTGCTTAGACATTGCGACACAAGACCTTCAAATAATTTATTGAAACAGAAAAATAAAGGATTTAGTTGACAAATTAAAAAAAAAAATATTTAATTTTTTAGGCGGGTTTGTTGCCAAATATGTAAAACCATTAAAGTTATTCGACTACTTTTACTTATATAATAAATGCATTTTCCTGTCTAATATCTGTTTTGTTCGCAATCACTGTTCTCGTTACTTATTTTTTTCTAACCGAAAAAAGAACTGGAAGTTAATTTCTTAAAACAAAATTTTGCAGAAAACAAATTTTATATATTAAGATTAAAAAAAGAACAATCTCGATGATTAGCTTTACTTTTCTGTTTCATGTTTTTTTTTAATATTTTAAAAACATATAATATATCTTGATACTTATAAATATGTTTAATATTGTTACCTTAGGTCCTTTGGTCCCATAACACAGCATAACCGTACATCAAGCCAACCTTTATAAACACTAGTAATTTAAATTATAGTGTTCTTACCAAAAACACTAAACTTAAATTTAAAAAAATTAATAAAAGAAATAACGGTATAGATATTGAGACGAAAAATAAAGGCAACAAGGAACATAATGGAACAACCATGACAACGTGTTAAAAGTAAAATAGCATTATAGCGTTTAGTGCCTCAATGAACTATAAACCCACCTTTAACAATCATCTTGTGTTTATTCCTTGCCGAAGCTAGGGCTGCTTTGTGTTTTCGAGCGTTCGAAGATCTTATATATTGATGTGGTGATGAGCCAAAAAGATTCTCAAAAACATCCCCACCTCCATCTCTTTTGCCACTACGCTTATCGCCACGTCGTCTTTTCGTAGTGCCATTTGTGTCTGGTGGTGGCTCAAATAGATCTTCATAATCTGCCGAGCCCGGCGAATAGGGACTTTCAATTTCATTTATCATTCCATCCCCGTCACCATTGTGACGATTACCTAAACCAGGAAGGTTGCTCAAAATATTTGCTACTTTCGGTGGTGGCTTGTTGGAGGAACTTTTTGATAGCGGGGGGCTTGAAATAATGGGAATATGTTGATTTTTTCCGGTTGAATAAATAACATTTGAAAGAATTGTAATGCCTAGATTGGAGGTGTTTTCCTCGGGCTTATCGTTCTCATCTAAGAGGCTCACAACTTGATTGGAACCATATTGCGATTCATTAGGTTTATTTGCCAACTCCTGTGAGCTATTGGTTTTGGTATTGATAAGGGCCATTACTAAATCCACGGGATTTAAAGTGTTCTTTTCAGGGGCGACGCCGCCTCCAGAAGAAGCAGTCAAACGTGTCTCCGAGCGCAGATCTTCCGTCGAATGTTTATCATTTTCTGGCGCTGATTCGTGTTGGGATACGTCTAAAGGTGGTGTTGGGGATCGCGGGGACATGGATGGCGATTTTGTTGGATCAAATGGATCGTATACATCAGGCGAACATGGTCCTGACTCTGGTGGTGTATTTGGTCCTATTTTGTTTGCAATCTGTTGCATTGGTTCCCGGTCTTCTTCCCGCTCCTCCTCGTGGTGTTCATCCGACTCCAGTTCTTCTGCATCGTGTAAAATATTTCTAGTTTGCTTCTGCTTATTTTTGTTGATCAGATTAAACTTGATACCGCCTTGAGGTTCGGGGGGAGTCTTTGGACCTTGCTGCAAAATAGCATTTGCATAGGATTCTTCCATGATGGTCTGGAGTCGCTCCAAAGGAGGAGTCTTATCGTTATTCGCAGTCCTGTGGGATGAGCCCTCGTGGTGGTCCATTTCATTCATCATTGCGTTTCCAGATTCACGACTTACATTAAGATTTTCATCGTCATCTTGGCCATTACACTCGCTGTCTGTGAGAACTATCACGTCTGTAGGCTCCTGAGTCACCTGAAACGGTGATCTTTCAAGATCAATTATTGCGATTGGTTTAGTGTCGTTCTTCTTCCGTTTCCGACCATCCCTCTTTCTCTTTTTCTTTGCTTGTTGGTCTGCCTGGCGATCCTTGGAACGACCTCTCATTCCGGCAATTACTTCTTCGCGTGTCGGGGGAAGAGTAACGACTGTATGTTGTTGCGGCTGAGTTCCGTCTTTATTGAAACTTACACTGACCAGAATGTTGCTACCTGACGCAAAAACTTCCTTTGAAGGTGCCGCTTGGCTTAGAACACCTGGTTCTCTACGGCGTTTTTCCTTATTGCGAGAATTTTCTTGGCGTTTTTTTTCATTTTTCTTCTTCTTTTTTTCGCGTTTTTTCTTTTCTTTTGGAGGCTTGGAGGTTATTGGGAATTCATTATATTGTTCATTGCGGTGTAGGCGACTTTGGCCTGCCAGTGAAACTAACGGTGGCGTCCACGAGATATTTTCATGTAGGTAAGTTCGTGGTGGACTTGGAGAAGGTGACCAACCCTGATCGACCGTAGGAGACTTACCTTTCGGTGTGTGATGACGTTTGCGTTTTGTCGGGGGCATGGAATCTCTGTGTCGCGATGGCACTCTTCCCCAGGGAGACACTTCTTGCGGGCTAGGTGATGCCTGTCGCTTCTTTTTCTTTTTTTTGTTACGATCTTTCGGTCTTTTGGTGATCTTATGTCGCGGTGGTGTTCTAGAACGACTTAGTCGAGGTGTAAATCTGGACAAGGAACGTGTCCTATTGACTGGGGTAAGCGAGCGTTTAACTTTCTTAGTTTTGTGCTTGTTCCGACGCGGCGGGGTATTGGAACGTGAACGCATGCGCAACGGAGTGCGTGTGCTTCGACGAATCGGAGACCTACGAATTGGGGAGTGTGATCTCCTACGTGGACTCATCGACTGCCGCCGTATTGGGTGCCTTGGAGGCGTTGGTGACATGCTGAAACTTCTCCTTCCTCTTTTCGTTGGCGACGGCCCAGAATTTGACCTTGACCTTGATTTAGACCTGGATTCTGACTTTGACAAGGTACGTCGACGACGTGTCCTGCTAGTAGAACGTGCCGGACGTGATGTATCGCGTCCGTATCGATCTTTAAAAGATCTCTGGTGATTAACAACGTTCCGAACATTATAGCGAGGAATTTCACGACGCTTAAATCGACCTCTTTGTGGACCTCTACGAAAAAATCCATTGTTCTCCTTATCATTTGTTCTGCTACGGGAACGTCGACGACGACTTCTTGATTTTCGCCGGCGACCTAATGCCTTTTCAGTGCGATAGTTGCGATCTTTTTGATTCTTGCTTACCTTCTTGAATTGTTCTTTATCTTTTGTTCCTTTACCACGCTTATTTTTATCTCGTTTTTCAGAATCATCATCTTCGGAAATAAGCTCTGTTTCCATTCCTGCTATACCTGCTGTATCTGTTGTTGTTAATCCATGCTCGGGCGTGTGAGAGCCTTCTTCGGGATTGTGATCTCCGCTTGTCGATGGACCAGCGAGCTCTGGGGTACATGCTCCATCGTTTTCTTCTTCGTTCTTCTCGTCTAAACAAGGAGTGTATGAACGATCTTGGTCTTTGTCTTCTTCATCTTCGTCCTTTTTTTCGTCTGCCTTTTCGACTTCACTGGCGATAGGCTCTTCAGCCAACGATGAGCTAGGTCTTGGTTGAGTGGGCGTCATATTTTCCTCTTCGCCGTCTTTTTCTTCAACAATTTCATTAGTTTTTTCCGACGGTTTATCATGCAGTGGAGGAGTCCTTATTTGATAATCATCAACACTTGGTCTCTCCATATTCAATTCTTCCCAATCACTGTCATCATACAATTCGAGAACACCCTTGCGCGGAGTTGAGCGTTTCTTTATTTCCTCACCTTCGGGTATTCGTATTTCGGATAGACTTCTCACCTCCTCACTGCATTGTTCTCCTTTTTGTTCTTCATTCTCATCAATTTGACTTCTTTCAGAGCTTACATTTTTCTCAGTAGTCGAATCTTGACTTTCAATTTCCATATCATTTTCTGGTGATGGTTGTGACTCGATGTCGTTATTAGAGTCATCTTTATTTTGGTCGTCTTCATTTGAGGCGTTATTTTCTACGTTAGGAACAGTATCAACTTCATCTTCATCATCTGATTCAAATGTTGGCTGATCTGGTTCATACAGTTCGGAATAATTGTTTTGTTCTGACACATCAGAGGCTTTTTTATCTATTGATGATGGTGGCAATGGTATTTCACTTTCATCATCTTTATTAGTTCCCATAGCTTCATCGTCATCACTTAATTGCACTAAATCTTCATTTTCATCGTCTTCCTATAAATAGGGTTTTTGTAAATAGGAAAAAAGAAAAAAGGATATTTCATGGTTAGTACCATATTTAAACGCTCATTGTGTATTTTTGATTTCTTTTTGCTAAGATAAACAATATTAAGTAAGTTATCTTATCAAAATCCGATTTTAATTATTGGATAGAAATGCCTGAGAAAGCGAAAGATAGAACTACTTTTAGACCATAAACTAACATTTGAAATGTTTGAAATTGTATAATGACTGTTGTAAGAAAATCTCACTGAAAAGGATAAAAATAATTCAAACATATACATACATCTATGTTTGTATCTGTTCATTGTATTGATGCTACAACAAAATAATTTTGAATGTCAACAAATTGTTGTTAAAAAAAAGGACAATCAAATGGTGCCTAGTAGTTTTACTGAGTTCTTACTTTTACCTGAATTTTCCCTTAACTTTCACAATATCAAATTTGGACCTCTTAAGACAAAACTAACAACTTTGTTTTTTTCTTTAAACCGACAACGACATTTAAAAAACCTTTAAAATCAATGCTTCGAGTATTAAAAAAGAATTAAGACCTTTCAAGAACAAACATACATTTTAACTACCTTTTTTATTTCCACAAAATGCATTTAATACGGAAACAGATAATAATGTTGAAGTAGAACCGTTCATTTGGTTGTAAAGAGACAAAGTTTAACCTAACAATATTTGATAAGCACAAAGTACATAGTACAATTATACTTCGAACCCTTATGTTTCATATGATATTTTTTTGTCTACAATATAAGATGTAATGTAGTTCAAAGACGGCTCAAGGATTAAACGGAAAAATATAGTTGGATGATCATAAAACCTAAAATCCTTATTATGTAAAAAGTGCGAAACCACTATTGCGTGTAAGAACACACTATGAAAAGCTTGCAAGCTTTTTACAGAAGTTGAAATCTATCAGAAAATGTATAAACCGCTCTTGTTTTTATCAAATTGAAGCGACGATTCCAATCCGCCAGTCAATTTTCTCCTCTAATGCTAACACTAAAAAATAAAATGCACGACTGGGTCGCACGAACTTGCTCCTATGTAATAGACTAGGAATTTTAAAAACGAAATGTTATTAGAGAAAACTGTTCATAAGGATAAAATGATTTTTTTTTAATTCTTTAAGTAGTAAGAGATAAAAACAGAATGATTTGCAAATATGAATTTATGCAGGAACAAAAAATATAAGTCTTTGTAGTGGTTCCTTAAAAAAATAAGCTTTTATGTAAAAAATTTTTAAAACATTTTTAAGAAAAAATTTTGGTACGCCAACCTTAAATTTTTATTATTGTACGAATAAAAGTCTAATTTCCAAAAAAAATACTAAGCCGTTCTTGAGATATCGAATTTTTCAAAAAAAAAAAATTACTTTTTTTTCTAAAAATTGAAAAAATATTTTTTCTTAAGTTTTTAAATGCAATGTTTTTTAAACTTTTTAGGAGCTTTTTTATAAAAAATTTCACTAAAATCCGTTAAGTCGATAATGAGAAATTCAAAATTCGAAAAAATCGTTCTATGGTAGGTACAGTCAGTAATATCTAGATTTCAAATTTTTTTTTATTAAATTATAAATCGTAAAGATTAATCCAAAGAAAAAAAAATTTAGCAAAATTCTCGGAACCGTTTTTGAGAAAAATGCGATTTTCGAAAACCATTTTTTTAAATTTGTATGGAAGGTACCGTTAGTTTTAGATAAAACAATTTTTTTTTTCTCAAATCTTTTAGATTATATTAAGAAACTTTTATTTGCCAAGTTTGAAAAAAATCGAGCATGGGGTTTTCGAAATATTGAGATTCCAAAAAAAAAATTTGAATTTTTTTTTAAAAATCCAAAAAATTAAAAATTGAAAATTTGAATATGTAATAATATTTAAACTTTGGAGGAGCTTTGGCATAAAAAAAATTATTAAAATCGGCTGTACCGTTTTCGAGAAAATCAAAAACAAAAAAAATGGACCCAGGGGGGCTACCGAAAATAACAATTTTTTGTAAAATTTTTTTCAACCATTAGCTAGTTTTAACCAAATGAAATTTTTGGATTTTTTTTTAAAAAATTCTGTGGGACAGTTTTTGAGAAAAAAAAATATTAATAAAATTTCGAAAAAAAATCGTATGGCAGGTACCGTTATTTTTGGTCTTAAAAAATAAAAGAAAAAAACGTCCGGGGGTAAAAAATTAAAACCCATATCTACCAAGTTTGAAGAAAATCGGCCGAGCCGTTTAGGCTGTAGTCGAACCGACAGACAGACAGACAGACAGACAGACAGAATTGCGAGACCCACTTTTTTGGTCTTCGCTATCATCGTAATGTCAACTTTGATCAAAATCTCGAGTTCGATTTTTTTTACGAATGCATAACTTGCCTTATAGTACCTATAAGTCGCAAGTAAAAAAACATTATATAAATAGGGGGAGATGTCGAAGAAATAAGGTGCTAGTAAAGGTGCAAAACCACCAGGCGTAAACATCTTGCTTTTAACAAAACGTTTTGGCGTTAAATTCCGATGATGAATTCCTTAGGGTTCGGACTTAGGTTTTAAATTTTCGAAGTAAATACGGAAAAAAACTGAAGTAGATCCAAAATTTTCGAAGTAGTTTTAGGAAATTAAATTATATAAACATAATATATAAAAGTAAATTCAGACTACAGACTTGTAAAAAAATTGTAATTAAATATAACTATTTTAAAGTAAACTTTCCATGAACGAACTTGTATTTTTGTATGAATTTTATCAATTCAATAGGTGGTTCATAAATATCTTTACGTTTTTCTCTAAGTGATCTCGAAAACATTAAATTTTCCACGGTGCTTACCTAAAAACGATTTTTAAACTTGTTTTTTTATGTAATACAGAGTGATCAGCGATGTCTTTAAATATTTTGGTTAAGAATTTCAAAGAGAAGTAGATCATAAAAAAGAGAAGTAGGGAAGTAGATTAAACTTTTTTCTCAAAATCGAAGTAGATCTACTTCGATCGAAGTAAAGTCCGTACCCTGATTTTTTCCTTTACAGTGACACCATATCTAAAAAAAAAATGAAAAGATACTACCCAACTCCTCAACTGCTGAATCTCATTGTTTCACTGATGTAAAACTTTATAAATATAAGAGCTGGATTCGTAAAAGTATATGCATTTATTTTTCTTCTTGAAAACCATAAATATATGAGCACTTAACAAAAATAATTAATCCCTATTTTGTATTTTCCATACAAACAATACCGTTGAAGTAAAGAAAAATTGTTGGTAAAATTTTATAGAAAATCGCTTGCTCAAAAAAAATGTATACTATATAATTGACAAAAGTGACACATTAAAGATATTAAGTCATAAAAAATTATAGTAATTAATGTGAAAATTTATCAAACGCACCTTAACTACTGTCAAATTTGAACAATTCAACAAATAAAAATCAAATAGACAAAAATCCATTAATCTTTTAAATATTAATTAAAAGAATTAAATGAGACAGAAGTGACTAAACTATATTGCAAATTACAGTTATTAATTAATTACAAATTGTAATGTAAGCTTGTGTTTTTTTTTTTTTGTAAGCTCTCTATAGTTAGATAGTAAATTTCAGCCTGGATGGGAAGGCTGTTTTTCTTAATTTTAATATCGATATCTAGACTTTTATCGCCTTATCAAAGTACTCCGGGGACTTAAAAAATTTAGTGAAAACGCGACTTAATATGAAGCTTCTGTGAGGTCTGGTTCCCGAAACATTGTCATCCAAAGTGATTCTTCTGATTTTCGACGCTTATTTCTTGACAATGTCTTTCGGACAACTTAAATGTGTGTCGGACTTCCATGTTACAAAGTTAGGAACAAGAGACGTAAGCAGCAACTTAATACATAGAAAAAAAATCCAACAATGTTTTGCAACAGATTGGAAAAGCTGCTTTGTTTTTCCTGGATGCTTTTAGAGGAATTGGAAAAACCTCCTTCCTAATGTCAAGGCGTTCTGAAGAAGTTTCATCTGGAACAGCTTGATAGTCGACGAACAGCATATTGAATGCTGAACCTTAAACCTTGCTTCTGAACAAACATCAATTTCCAATATTTCCAAAAATAGCGAATACAACAGAGGAACACTGGCAGATGGCATGCTTCAAGTCGTCTTCATTGTAGAAGCATGTTACCAAAAGTCGACACACTATGACACACATGAGAGCATGGAATAAGTTTTTCACTTTTTAAAGTTGCTGCTAGTGGAATTTCAAAAGATGTTACGAATTATGTAAGGTTTTTCAAAGTACCGAAGCTACAAAGAATAATTTATTCTATACTACAAGCAAAAATGCAATACCAGAAGATAGGAAAAGAAATTTGGGACTGAAGTAAACAAAATATGTTGAAACAGTTTTATAAGCAGGACAAGCAACTTTGAATTGCCCAGCCTATAAATGCGGAACCTCGATGTCTAAAGATTTTTTAATTCTACTCATGAGTCGAAAATAAAATACAAAAACACTTTTGTTATAAATATTACATATACTATATTACAAAAGTTTATAATTTACGGAAAGTATGGGTCTGCTATCATAATGTAAATATTGAACAATTCAATCAATTACAATAACAAATCATAAAATTCAGACAATTTTTTCCTTGCTTATAAAATTTATATAACATTTTTTTATTTAATCAAATTCTTTTCCATTTTCCATAGAAATCTTTGAAATCTTTTTTTTTTGTTTAGACATTGTTATGTTGCATCTAAAAATGCAATCAGGTGGCGACGTAATAAAAACAAAATATAAGGTTTGTTCGTTGTGCCCTAAGGTCGCCCTTAATCGTTTTTTGAAAAACCTGAACTCACACTGATGAATAAATTCTGTTTTTTTTTTGTGATCTGGAGTCACTCTGAACTCGCAATGAAGTAGATCTAGGTATTTTGCTGTGGCGCATTAAGGTAACGACCAGTCACATGAATTTTCATATCTATTTCGTTTGTTGTCGTTTGTCGATTCGCATGTTGCAGGTTATCATTTCTGTTTGCAATTAAATATTTGTTGTACTCATGATCCTCATCAGATGAAATATTCATTAACAACTCAAAATTGTTTTTGTTCATTTTGAAAACTAATTTATAACAAATTTAAAGTTTTATCAGAACACAGAATTATTTTTTTCTTGCTTTTAGTTGTCGACAAAACAATTGACAGCCCTTGAGCCCAGTTTTTTTGACAACTCTCATGGTTGTCAAGAAAACCTGGGTTAACCCGGGGTAAAGTTGAACTAACAAATCTATAGAAAAACAAACATTTTTTTTTTGGAAATTACCATTGCAATGTATAACCCTAATACATTCAAGATTTTTAATATAAGACGTTTTTCTATCCAGCTACTGTATTAAGGAAGAGCGATAAGTTCTTCGAAGATGTGTTTTATGAGACAGATCCATAAGGTTCGTTAATAACAATTAATCATTAACGTCCTAAAAATGCAAAAGCATAAGTTTTATATAGCACACAAAGTACGAAAATTCTTCTGCTAATTGCGAAAAGCTATAGAATCTTGGTGATTTATAAAAAAAAAACAGTTAATAACATTTTATAATTACAGTTCTGAATTTTGATTAGAGTCGAGTTCCTTTAAAAATGGATTGTTTTACTGATTAAAAAGAACATACATTGCACTTTTGTTTTCATTTTCTCAATTCAACAAACATTAAAATATGCACATTTGAAACTTCTAAATCTTTCTAAATTTAAAAACAAAATGTTTTTTATTTGAACTTAATTCAAAAGTTTAAAGAGCCAAAATACCATATAGACCCAAATAACTGTTTCCAACTGGTTTTGTTAAACTGTTGAACTTTTCAAATATGAGATGTGTATTCAGAACTTTTTTTGTATTTTCAAAACCCAAATTTATAACTTAATAATAATTTTAGCATACAAAATTAGAAAAATGAAGTTATACTCTTCATTGAATAACGAAGTCCTAACAAGAAGAATTCATACATATATCTGCATATATGTATGATTGAGTATACTGTTTTTTTTAAGTTATTTTTTGTTTTGGAAAGTTGTATATATCATAGCCATTCAAAATAAAATAAAAATCCATCAATCATACCTTTGGCGGCTCACCCTTCGACTCAGCGGTAGTTCTGACATCAGATTTAGCAACTTGTAGAGATTCCATTGAATACACTGAAAAGTTCGGACAGTTTGAATCATCATCTTCGTCATTATCATAATCTGCCGTCAATTGGAATAGAGAACTATTAAAAGACGGTGGAGCCGGCAATGGGGGTGCCGATATGGGAGTACTCATTAATGGTGGTATCACAGGTGCGACAAGGGGTTGCTGTTGTAACATTGGTAACATTGGGGGCGGTTGTGTTAAAATTGCGGACAAGGGTTGATTGTTTGGGCCAAACATTGGTTGTGGTGGCGGCAGGGAACAAGTAAACGGCGGTGGCCGTTGCAAAGTTGTATTTGCAAGACCTAAGTTTTGTTGCTGATTATTTGAAAATTGCGAAACGAGTGGTTGAATATTGTTCTGCGAATTTGGAACCAACATATTTGGTCGATTTTGCTGCCGATGCTGTTGCAGAGGTGATTGATTTATCGTAATCAAATTGTCGTTATTCTGATTATTGTTATTGAAGAGAGGGAGGGAGTTCCGTTGATTATTTCTGTTGTTGTTATTACGTTGATTGAACCGATCTCGATTGTTGGGATTGTTATTATTGGAAGTGTCGTTATTTTGGTTTTGACTGCTAAACGAAAAGTTTCCTCTCCCAACCATGTTAAAGAGATTTCCCGCTCCTGCCAGCCCACTTCCTGTGTTTCCACCTGATGAACCAAAACTGTTCCTATAATTTCCGCCGCTGCTGCCGCTTCCTCCTCCTCCACCTGTACCACCTCCACGATAATTAGACTGGTTGTTATAGCGGTTATTGTAGTTACCTCCTCCACTATTTCCTCCTGCACCCCCACCTCCACTATTGAAGTTACGATTGTTACCTCCTCCCCCGCGGGGGTACATTGGAGCTTGAGTGATTTCAATGTTAGATGGTTGTGTTGTCGTTGATACTGGGACTTCAGGAACGGGTAAATTTCCTACCAAAGGATTCGCTCCACCACTTGCAGATGGAGGTGGCAGGTTCAGTGAACCATCTTGACCAATCCTAACTGCATCCATATGACGACTGGCATTGTGCCAGCGGTCCTGTAAGTCCATTATGTTTGATAAAAGATCCGGGGTGCTTGATGGTGGTTCGCGTTCTAATCTAGAAAGCAATCCCTTTTTCCCTCGATGAGTTCGAAAACTTGACACTCTCACTGAAGTTTGCACAGCAGTTGAGCCTCCACCCCCAGTACTGATTTCTATCTGATTCTCAATTCTCCCATCATCACTGTCAGAGAAGTATTCTAGGTCGTTAGCATTGCCGAAAAGGGAGAACGTTTGTGAAGAAGCTGCTGCACGCGCCTCCCTATTCGTAGATTTTACACCCAATTGCTCAGCCAGTCGCTTACTGGCCGTCTGTCTTCCACCATGCAATATTTCTGCCTGTCTTTGACTAAGTGCTGTTCTTCGAGTTCTCTTTCGGCGCCTTCGTCTAATAACTCGTTTAGTGGTCTTGATTGCAAACTTCTCATCGTAATTATTCAAATCGTATTCAACAACATATGTACGTTGACGTGCCCGACGTCGGCGACGTCTGCGAGTCTTCGGAGCCCTAGCCGTTGTTCTGGAACTATTCCGAACAGTTCTGGTGGAACGGGATGATGTCGATGCCGCTCTACTTGTTGCTGAAGCTGCGTCTAGATTTTGATTTCTGGTGGTGGGTCGAGTACGCGAAATGATAGCCGCCCGAATTCGTTCATTTTGACGCGTACGCAATATACGCGGCTGATGCACTTCGGTTACCCGCAATCTAGTCTCAGGAATACCCATATCCCGGATGTCTGCATACAATTCGTTTAAATCATCTACCATATCAGAATCCTCATTTTCCGAATCGAAGCAATTGTCGCAATACCAGGACCCTTCGGGAATTTCGGCTAATGCTGGTGTCAGACAATCGATATGATAGCCCTGATTGCAGCTATCACACAGCAGCATTACGTCTTCTCGATCTGGTCTATTGCACACTTCACAATGAGTTATATCTTCATCGCTTTGGTTCAACTTTTCGACGCAATCCGCTTTGCAAACCTTTATTTCCCGAACTACCGCGCGATTCTCGTAAGATTCCCGAACGACAATGCGATCGAACTCGATACGATCGATTGGACACGTTTGCACATTTTTCGACCACGCTTCGATACAATTCGCACAAAAGATATGTTGGCAAGTTGCAGGCGACCCGATTTCTTGCGCACGGAAAGACAGTAAACATATGGGACATTTTTCGAGAAGTTCATTGCTACTGCTGTCCGAATTAAAACCGTTCTCATCTTCGCCTTGTTCTATCGTAGAATGTGTTGGTATTTCGTCTTGTGATAAGGTGATGTTTTTAACATTTTGTGCCGTCTGCAAATATTAAAAGAAAAAAAAAATATTATTTAATTTGTTTATAGTGGAATATGAAATTATTTTAATGTTTAAATTGTGTCATAACGAAGTTCTGAAAATTAATTTACATACAAATGTACATAAGTGGTCAGTGTATCTATTGTGCCAAAATGTATAGCAAACAATTGAATCGTCATCAAACATTCAGTTTTTTAGACTTCAGAAGTGTTAAAAAACTCCAACTATTTTTTAGATTAATATACACAGATATTAGAGCTATTAACCACGCTACTCTCTATCAAGTGTAGTTTTGTTTCAGATGTTATTTTAAAGATTGAACCAAATTTGCTGCTACCAAAGATCAATATTGTCTCGATTGTGATTCGGTTCTTGGCCTACCGCCTTTTCTGGCTAAACTCAATTGCGCATTAAGTTACGTGATCAACCCCAGGTGCTCGAACTGTAAGATCAACGTATCAAACAAACAAAGTGTCAAAATTCCACAAATCTTAACACTACATATTATTTTTGACTTCTCTAAGCTTTAGAATTCATCTTCAAAATATATACATTTTAGTTGAACTACCTTTTTGGCAATTATTAGATTTTTTTGCAGATACGTTTTTTTTTCATTCTTGTAAACGGTGGAACTAATTTTTATCAAATTTTTAATTTCTCATAAAACAAAGAAAATTTATTTTGATCAAAAATGGCTCCAAAGATGTTTCCTATAAAAAAAAAAAAAAAAAACAGAAAATTCTTTATTTTTTTTTTATTTTCCACTTTTTTGTAGACAGCTCAAGCGACTTTGCACACATTTAATATTGCCACTTATACATATTTGTACGTGTTTTTATGTTTGGTCGTTCGGCGTAGCAAAGGTTACATGATTCGTTTAATTTTCCGTGTCAGTTTATTTTGTAGACTACGTAAGTACGGCGGTCCTTTTCCGTCTTATTTTTTAGACAGGCCCTACCACTTATGTATAATAACTTTTTTGTATAATAAATAAAATTCTCCACTGAAGAAGACGGCAAACGCCGTCGAAACGTTGGGAAAAAAGAAAATACAATAATCTTTCATTTAACCAACACAGCCGATGAGAATCAACATTGATAACTCTTAAACACATATAACATTAAACTTGGCCAAAAAATTCATAAAACATATTGTCACAATTTTGAAAAAAAAAAGAAGGAAATAAAGTATTCATACTCCTATCGAAAAATAGACAATTGGAAGTCCGAAGGCAGAAATCGGTACCCGACTAAACAGTCTTTTTTTAATTGAGAAATAAACATACATAGGCATATTGTAAGTTTATTAGAAAATGTGGAACAACCTTATGGCGCATTTTGAGTGAAGATTTGTATTTTCTTCCGTATGCCAACATAAAAGATGTAAAGAGTGGTCCAAATACAAGTTTCTTTTTAAAATGCAATAAAATGAACAAAATTAAATTTTTTCCATGTGTTATGGCTCTATTAGAAAGAGTAAAACATTCCCATTAATTATGGAACACAACGTCGTTCAAGTGGCTGCCAAGGCTGGCTTCGCAGTAGCGTGATTAATCCGAAATCTTTTTGCAGAATTCTCCTCAAGTTAGTGTGCTGAGCTATTGACATCAAGTTGATGCTCGTGAATTGACTCTCACATTCTCGGCTACAGCACCCACATTCTTGTCCGTGTGCACCGTACGACGACGAGGACCATGAATGTTCTCACAAACTTTTTGCACAAACTTGCGTATAGCAGGCGCGGTGGGTACTTCATTTCGGCCAAAACTTCTTTTCAAAAAGTATTTCAATAATTTCCCAACGTTGTTCAAAGCGACTCAATTCGTTTCGCGGAAGTAAGAGTGTCATAATAACCTTTTATTTAAAAAGAAATCACTAGATGGCCCACTCTGTATATTCCAAAATGCAAAAATGAAGTGCTGTATGAGCGTTCAATACACTTAATAATTTCAGAAATAGCACAAAATAGCATAATTTCGGGTTTACATTTATTAATTCATCCTTCATTCAAATTTCATGGTATGCCAATTTATGGCTTTTTTGTTTGATATTTCTTTCTTCTTTATTAGTAACCGGCGTTTTTTTCATCTTCTTTAATCCTTCTCAAATTGGTTTAGGCTTTAAATTGGAATTCTTGGTATTCTTTAATACTTGTACTACTTTAGACCATTTAGAAAATAGTGGCGCAAAATTTTAGTTGAATTAATATGATGTTAAAGATGTTTTAGTATGAAACTATGTTAAAACGACGATTTCGCAAATTTTAATCAAATATAGCATCATACTTTCTCTACCCTTTATTAAAGTTAAAATCATGGAATACTTTCTCTACCCTTTATTAAAGTTAAAATCATCGAATACCTATTTTTTTTTTTTTTTGGAAACTGAAAAACCAGTATGTACCGCACTGAAGGAAGCACAAGTAAATACAAAAAGTGAGTTTTTTTTAAGAAATGACATACCTTTTAGAATAAGTAAAGATGTATTAGAGAAAATTTCTTGAAGGGCAAAGAAAATGTACCTTTCAAAAATCTTCGGTTTATCTCTATCTCAAGGAGTATTCCCTCAGTTATGGAAGATCTCTTTCATAACCCCAATACATAAAAAGGGTCCAAAGTGTGAAATTACAAAGTATCGTCCAATCGTTAAACTTTCACATATTCCCAAAATCTTTGAAAGCATTTTTTATGATATTTTAAGTTTTCGTTGTAAGTCTCTCATTTCCCCTAGACAACACAGCTTTGTCAAAGGTAGGCCTACAACGACTAACCTTGTGGAATTCGTATCCTTTAGCCTCTCAGCCTTAGAAAACGGAAAGGAAGTCGATGTTGACTCAACCGATTTCAGTAAGGCCTTTGACAAAATCTCACATAAGCTTATTCTATTCAAACTGTCCACCCTTGAACCTATCTTCTTATAATGGATTTCTTCTTACATAAACACCCGTTACTACAAAGTTCGATTCAGATCTTCCTTCTCTGATTATTTCTTAGCTACCTCCGGGGTCCCAAAAGGCAGCCACTTAGGACCTCTCCTCTTTATCCATACTATTAACGATATTGAAATGGTCATTAAACATTGCCATATTTCACTCTACGCCGACAATACAAAGTTTTTCAAGACCATTTCTTCCACACATGATGCCACTCTGCTACAACCTGATCTCAACAGTTTCTCTGTCTGGTGCCTAAAAAATTGCTTAAAACTAAATATTTCCAAATGTCAATCAATAACTTTTTCACGAAAACGCATCCGATCTACTCCCCGTCGATATCTTCTACATTATCAACCCATATCCACCGCTGAGTCAATTCGAGACCTTGGCCTTTTATGTGATAGAGAACTCACCTTTCTCACACATATTGACGAGATTATACTCAAAGCAAAACCTACACTAGGCTTTGTGAAACGTTGGTTCAAAGAATTCTCTGACCCCTACGTGACCCGTTCTTTATACATAACCTTTGTTTGCCCGCTTATTGATTACGCCTGTCAAGTATGGTCTCCTTATCAACAAACTCATATATCCAGAATCGAGAGCATTCACCGTCGTTTCCTACGTTTCCCACTTCGTGGTCTGTCTTGGAATAACCCTCTTATTTTACCTCCGTATCAAGACCGACTTCTGTTAATCAACTTGAATACGCTGGGAGAACGAAGAGCTATAAGTGACATTCCCTTCATTCATCGATTACTTTCAGTGTCTGTTGACTGCACAACTCTCTACAATTCCATCTCTTTCAACAATAATTCCCGTAATATAAGAAATCCTCGTCTCTTCTATCTGCCTACCTACCGTACCTCCAACGAACCTATTACAGTAAAACCCGCTTAAGAGAAAAACCCGCTTAACTGAAACACTTTTTTTATCCCCAAGTATTTTCCGACCAATTTCCCTTAAAACACTCTGCTTAGGTTAATTCCGCTTAGGAAATTATTTTTCACTTAAGCGGGGTTCGTTTAAGTGAAAAACCCGCTTAAGTGAAAGAAAGACTGTGACATTTTGCCGTTTCTCTTAAGCGGTTTTACTGTACTCGCATGCTTCGGAGGATTAATTGTAACATTAACTCCTTCGACTTTAACCTCAGTTCATCCTGCCTGAAACTCCGTCTTATACATCCTTCCAAGTCCCAACCCTAGATTTAAGAGCTATTTTTTAGTTAGATTAAAAATTAGCTTGTATTAAGCGTAATAAATAGGGGTATTTCCCCCACCAAAATTAAAATTAAAATTAAAAAAATTTAATTTATTACTTTAGAAGATTGTAATTCTGATTTAAGAAGATTTTAAGAATTAGAATTAAGCTTCTTAATTCATTCAATCCCACTTGCGCTTTTTTCTTAAATTAATATGAACTTAGATCCTTTTTAAAGAATAATCCAAGTAATGCTTTTGAATTTTTAAATCCTACTTTAAGTAATTCTGTGATACTTGTATATAATAAAAAATAATAGTAAGGCTTTAAAATGTAAGAAGCAATAAATTTGGGCACTCATAGCGAACCAGAGTTTAGGACTCACAACTCTAAACATGACCTCCAATTCAATATATTCGTATCATTCAAGTTAACACAAAAAGTTTTTGTATTGTATTACAAAAATTTCCATAAAAGAAAAGGAAATTTATTACGCATTTATATATACAAAATAAAATGCCAAATGCTTTTAAAATCGTGTTGGAAAATTTTTTAATACATATTTATCTATTTGATCTCATTATAATGTCTATTAAACATCATATCCTAATATAAGCTTTATGAGGTTCTTCATTGGTGAATTCATTTATTTTACATTTAAAACTGTCAGAATACAGAATTTTTAAATTTTTGCATTCCATTGGGAAACGAAATAATTCATTTTTCGATTTAATTTTTCAAAACCGTTTTGTTTTGGAATAATGACACGGACACAAAACTACACTTTTTGAAAGACGAAAACAAAATTTGGCGCGAACAAAATTTTTTTTTGGTGGTAACTAAGATTTTAAGAGTTGTTTTGATCCTAAAAATTTAATCAGGGTTTATAGACATTCTAGATATTCGAATGTTTAAGATTATGTCACCTTACAGAATAATTCCCTCGTTGTCTTGGCACTAGCATTTCATGCTATGTTAATTAACAACGAAACCATGTTTATAAAAAGGGCTTCGTCAGTAAAAAATACGTATCCAAGGTTTCGCCCTCTTCGAAATGGTTACAGGATTGTTCTTCGTTACGTTTCTCTTAAAAGTATGAATAAAGTATTTATATTCCAAAATAACGTACCCTCTGATTTTTATATTCTATTGCAGGTAGTTTTCTTATATTATATTCTTAATTGAAATCAAAAAAGATTGAGTTCAAATTCCAAAGTATCCTTATGGGAGTAAATGTTAAATAAGCGAAAGATATTAAAGTGATTACAAAACGGTTGATGCACTCGAGCTAGCGAATAACCGCACTTACAAGTATTGCTCAACAAACAACAAAGCTCATATCAGGCTTTTGATTTTAAAGATATCCAAAAAAATATTAAGTGCGTGAGTGCGTATTGGTACAGTGGTTTCGATCGCCACTCCAGGCAGCATTATTTTCTATGCTGCGTATGCTCCATCCACTATACCAATAAACATTCTGCCCCATGATTTTGTTCGCTGTCATTGGGTTTGTGTAATTAAGTTAAAGGTATTTTTTTTAAAGTAATTCGCGACCCTAGAACAACAAGGTTCTAAGTACACCAAAGTGTGTTTTGAGAAAAACGCATCTGAATATTTGAAGTCTTTTATTGGGATACTGTTTAAAAAAATAAAAAAAAATTTTTTATAACCCGATGAATATGCATACAATCTATAAAATTTTTACTTTAAAACCTAATAAAACCAGATTTTTAACCCTTAAATTTGACTTTAAAAATCATTATAGGACTTTGCTGCTCAACGATGCGACACTATATTCTAGAACAATAAGGTTCTATGTAGCACTTAGAACCTTGTTAACTTATATTTTCATATTTCTTTTCACATAGAACCTTGTGAACTTGGTTTCTTTTTTTTGAATTTAGTGAAACAAAGTTCTAAGTGGAAGTTAGAACCTTTTTAAATAAATCTCAAATCGAAAATATACAGATAGAACTCTGTAGCTCTGGATATTTTGTGAAACAAGGTTCTAAGTGGCAGTTAGAACCTTATTGATTAAATCTCAAATGGAAAATATGCAGATAGAACTCTGTAGCCCTGTCTATCATGGAAATGGAAAGAGATAGAGCAAAATGGATTGCGGGAATCGAAAGAGCACCCTAAATTTACCCAGATTTGATATAAAACTCATTTTTTTCAAAATTGTCGGTTAGAACCTTGTTGTTCTAAGGTCGCGAATTGCATCAAAAGTACCATTTTTTTAAATTGTCATACCCATAATCATATTTATAATCAGAGATTGGAAGGCAGAACTCCAATTCAAACAAAACTGGGACAACAAAATTCATTACTTTTTTTAACGACCCGCCCGGACTTCGCACTAGTTATCTACATTTACAGCCAGATTTCTTTTGGTGGATGTATGGGGGCGGCCATGTGACGAAGTTTTAGCATCAACATCAACGCCCAAGGAAAAAAATCTATTTAAGGCAAATGGTTTATTATATTTGGTTTTACTAATTCATCTTAAGGCCAGCGGATAGTAATGATTTTGTTTTTTATTTGATGTAAAAACGTATACATTTTTGTGTGGCACATTGGCCGAGTGAAAAACATGAATTTTCCAAATTAATATTACTAGCCGACCCAGCTCTCGAAATTCGAGTGCCAATTTATTTATTATTTATATTATTGGCAGTGTTTTCAAGCAAATTTATTAAATTAAATTTTATTTTATGTAATATGCAAAGTGTTCGACAGTGCAAAAACAAAAATGACACACAGTGTGTAAATGCGTGTCTCAAGTATATTCTGCACATCTCCGTAATTGTGGCCTTCCAACCATATAAAATTTATCGAAATCGGTTAAATACTTTGGGAGAAAAGTGTACCACAAAAAACATGTTTGCCGTTTTATTATATGATGATTTAGAATGATAAATCTTGGAAATCATCGGTATGCGTGGAATAAGTATGTACGTCTTCGCTTTAAATTTGCTACCGCTGATTGTTGTCTATATTAAATTTGGAAACAAATTTGTATGGTTAATCAAGTTCCTTTGCACAACTTTGGTGCGTTTATGTTGCTAATAAGCGTCACCGGTGACCCAACTTTCAATTTTTTGTGTCCATCGATTTGTATTTTACTTTTTCCCAAGCCAGTTTCAATTGAATTTGCTCATTTGGCTTGTAGATAGGTTATTAGAATTAGGAATTCCTTTACGAAAACGGCCTGAATATTCTAAAGCATTTGACAGGAACAAAATCTCATTCGTTGACGATTGATTTTATCAAGTTTATTTAAATTTACATCGGTTTTTGAGTTGTCACAACATCGGCTTTTTATTAAGAAATAACGGTCAATTTTTATTTTTCGATTCTACTCCCAAATATGTATCAAATTATTGAAAATATTCACCAGTTAACATCAATGTTTACTTGGACTCCATCACAAAATAAACAGCTTTTTCGTGTTATACAACATATGTGACCAATACTAAATTTGTGAAAGAAGCATTTCAAGGTTATTCCGGTTACTATTTCCAATATACATACATACAGTGTCGGACAAAACTAAAGCACGAAAAAATATCACATTGGAAACATACGAATAAAAAGTGAATACACTCGTGATACTTTTATATTTTTTATTTTTTCTTAATCACAACATATTATTCTATATTTAACAGCTTATAATTTGATTTTAAATCTTAACATATTTCTAAAAAATAAAAATTGTTCAAAACTCATTAAAAAGTAGCGCGACAAAACTAAAGCACATTTTTGATTTCATATACAAAATAAATAAAAAAAAAAGTTTTAATGTTACTATTTGGTGTCGTACACACTATTTTTGATAATTGCATCACATCGACGAGGCATGGATGCAATGAGATTGTCAATTATTTGTATGGGGATGTTTTCCCAGACAGTTTGTACTTGTTGTCAAGTAGCGAGTTAAAATTGTTACATTTCGTTCGATCAATCCTCTAATCTACCATTTCCCATAGATTCTCCGTTGGGTTGAGATCAGGGGATTGCGCTGGCCACTTTATAACCATGATATTACCTTCATTAAGCCAATCTTTCACCAATTTAGCGGTATGTTTCGGATCGTTGTCATGTTGGAAGATCCATCGCAACGGCATATTCTCCTCCGCATACGGAAGCATGACGTTTTGAAGGCTTTCCTGGTACATGAAACGATCCATTATACCACTTATCTTATGAAGTGGCCCGATCCCTTGACTGGAAAAACATCCCCAGACAGTAATGTTCCCCCCCACAGTGCTTCACAGTTGCCTTGGTAAATCGAGGATTGAGGCGTTCACCTTTCGGGCTTCGTACCGTACGAAATCTGTCCGATCCTTTTAAATTAAATTTCCATTCATTAGAGAATAGAACCGTCTTCCATTTTTCCCTAGTCCAGCTAAGGTGCGTTTAGTCTTGCACGTTTATTATTAAGGGAAATAAATGGCCCTTTTTACAGCACGACGAGCTTTCCAGCCACTATCAACCGCTCTTCGCCAGATCGTTCTACAAGAGATTTATAAGTCTAGTTATTTTTTTAGGGTAATATAAGGGTCCTTTTTGATTAACCTCATTATTCTTTTATCGCAATGCGACGTGGTATTTCGAGGTCTACCACCATTGTGCACTGTTTGAACACTACCCCGAGCACGAAATCGAGCTATTATCCGAGAAATAACCGTATGGCTTGTACCATATTTATTGCCAACAAATGTAATTGATTCACCGCTTTGAAAGTCGGGCACTATTTTTTCTTTTTATTTATTGGAATATTTATTCCGCGCCATTTTAACAATTTTCATTTAAATTTTAAATTCTTCATTAGCTTTGACCGTTAGCATGGTGCAAAGACCAGCGATTAATTTATTTTGTTTTGCCTAGAACATGCTTGACAAAATAACAAGTGAAGGTAGTAGCATTTAAGAAGTAAGCGGTAAAATTCGATAACTGTAAACAGAAATATGGTACATGTGCTTTAGTTTTGTCGCGTTACTTTTTAATGAGTTTGAACAATTTTTATTTTTTAGAAATATGTACATATGTTAAGATTTAAAATCAAATTAAAAGCTGTAAAATATAGAATAATATGTTGTGATTAAGAAAAAATAAAAAATATAAAAGTATCACGAGTGTTTTCACTTTTTATTTGTATGTTTCCAATGTGATATTTTTTCGTGCTTTAGTTTTGTCCGACACTGTCGAACATTTCCAAATTTAAGTATAAAAAAAAGGTGAAAATTGGTGTAAGACGAACATTTTGACAATTCTATTTATTGTATGTCTTTGTATGCATTGGTAGTAAAATATTTTGGAGTTAACCGAAAATCATATAATTTTTTTTTTTTTTTTTTTTTTTATAATCTACCCGCGCTCAAGGGATTATGATTACCCTTTAAATGTTTCAACACAGCGCGGGCGTGAAGTTACGGAAGAGAAAGAAGGATAGGAAAGATGTGTGGCACGATGTTCTGAGACTGAAGGTTGTTGTCTCAGATATTTTATCTCCAGGGATGGCGGCTGAACTAAAGCGGAGAATGCCGTGTCTTATTTCTATGTCGCTTATAATTCACATTATTTTATTCGTGTTCATCCTTGTTGGGCATACTAGTTTAACTCAATTACATGTTGTTAGTGTTATGCCTGAACAACATGCAATGAGTAAACCAGCAACCCATTGATGACAATTTTAGAAGGTTTTTAATGGAATTAAAACGACATAGACGACGGCAGGGATCGAACCTGTGATCATGAGGTTCACAGGCGAGCACACATCCATCGCGCCACGGCCACCCCCCTTGAATTAGTCAAAAACATGCTAAGAAAACTTTCAAAAACTTTTAGCAAATATGAACATAAAAATGCATTTTTTGCTAAATAATTTGGATAAATGTTCGTATAACTTAGGAGATTACAGTAAAGAGCAGGATGAGATATTTTAACAAGATATTGAAATAATAGAATAAAAGGATAACGACTAAATACCCACATGATGGCTTAAAGAGACATTTTGCATTAATTCATACATAAAGTTTTAAATCTGTAAATTTAGACCTTTTTCAATAAATTTATGTGAAAATATTAAATACTAAGAAGCACCTGAATGAAACTGAAACTGATTTGGCCATTGTTTGATGCTAAACGCTCAAAACAACTAATTTCTATTGGTAGATTGCATATTAGCTCCATTATAGGTGTCCTTACTGGGCACTGCCTAATAGGAAGACATGCTTTTCGTCTTGGAGTTGCTGCAAATGACTTTTGCAGAAACTGCATGGATGAAGAGGAGTCAATTCCCCACCTTCTATGCTCTTGTCCTGCCCTAGCGCAAAGACGTAGACTCCACTTGGGAGACTACTACTATAACGATCCTAGTGATCTAAATAAATCCGACATTCACTGTCTCAAACGCTTCATTATTAGCTCAAAATGGTTTAACGAGTAAGGGGGATTTTTGAAATCCTTGTGGTATCACAACGGACCAAATATTGGTCTAAGTGTGCTGACCTTTTCCGGTCAGCAGCCACTTTAACCTAACCCTAACCTAAGAAGCACCCATAGAACCAGGAAAAGAATTAGGAGCACAAATTCACTATAAATGGACTTTGTCACCTCCAAAAACAAAACCTTGTTCCCAAATGTATTTGTTGTTTAATAAGTTTAGTAAAAGACAGCAGTTTTTCTCTTCTACAGATATGTTGTGTAAGTAAAACGACTACCGGAATAAGAGAAATAATGTAACCATTATTTTGAATGCGAAATTTTAGTTTCGTCTTACCAATGCAGCGAAAGGCAGAGAAACACCTTTGATGTTGAAGCCTTTTTTATATAACCATGAATTCTTTGAGACCAACTATCCTTGGATGACTCGAAAAGATGCTCTCCTGATTTAACTCTATGTCATTGTTTCCTTGGGGTTTTCTGGAATAAAAAATCTGCAGCAATCGTCGCCATAACCAGCAAGCCCTTCAGGACCTTAAAACCCTCCAAAAATGTCTTATCATAAAAAGTGCCTCTAATCGCCCGAGCTCCGCAAAAATTATAGATGACCTTCATACATGCCGATAACGCTCAAATAGAATGGCTGAAATTTGTTAGTCTCTGAGCATACGAGCTATTGTGCCATTAAATTTATTTATTTTTATTTACTATCTCAGTTTTAGCAAACTTCCACGAAAACTTGGAGTATTTTTTTGTTTCACTATAGATTTTACCAAAAAAATATCCACAGGCATATCGCACGAATAAGCTCTTGCGTTTCAGGCCTAAAATTGTGGGATGTAATATTATTTTATCATTTAGGAGTACATATGCACAAAATAAAGATGAAATTGATCGACCTATTAATGAAATTTACGTAAGGGAAGTTATGTGCATTTTTCGTCAAAAAAAAATGTTATATAATCCAGTGTCATTAGATGATGCGATTGCTTGGGTGCACTGCGTGGCGAAAACTACTCATTTCCAAAAAAAAATTGAGGGCAAGGGTAGAAATTACCAAATCACAAGTAGGCAAACGACCACGAACAATTAAACTTGTTCGAAACCTCGGGTGAGAGAAATTATAATTATTTGTAAAGAAAGTAAACGCGGAAAGTTCCGAAAAACTTTATCTATTTAACATGAATAACATCCGCGAAAAGAAAAACTTATGTCGTTTTCCATTGGTTTCACTCAGGGATCCACTCATTCTGAAATCCAATGGAACGTTGCTCACTACTTCTACTCAACTTTGAAATTTTGCCTTTGTATTAGTTAATCGTCGTGTTGGTGAAAATCTGCGATAGTTGTTTTTTATTTGTTATTTGTAGTTTAGTTAGTTTTTAGTTTTTATTGACTTTATTAAAATTCATGTATGTATATATAAAACAATCATACAAAATATCTTAAAGTCTAATTGTTATTTGTATATTTATTTGTATATTTCGGTTTATGTAAATTATTCCTAAACGAACTTAACTTTAGCAAACACAAACGAAACAACCAGCTGCTGCTGGTTTTTACTTTTGAAATTTGAGTATGTGTATTATGCTTCTTGAGTTGATTCTGATTTGAAATCGAAAAGCGAAATTCTCTTCTCAGAAGAAAATTTTTTTCCCAAAGGAATGGTTTGAGAAGATTTCTGGACGCTTTCAGACGCTTCTTGACGACCAATGGAAAATGACATTAAAATCTCATAGGCAAACGAAGTCCTGGCAGTTTGGATCTGGCGGAAAGAAATATATTTGGCGTCCACAAAACATGCAACACAATCATAGGTATACTCTTTGAACGGTAAAACAACTTGTAGTCTAGGATGCTATGCCCTCACACGCTGTTGGTCATACAAAATTGATACCAAAATGGATCGGAACCTGTATAAATGTATTCGTGTGGACCATATGATATCGTTTGCTGAAGATAGCACATTAAGTCTTTTGAAAAGCACACTTCAAATCTAGTGAATAGTTGATTATCTTAGAGGTCAATAAAATGTATGTGGCCAGCGCAATCTATGGAACGATGTAGAACAACACGTTGAAGATAAAAACTAAGAAACATATCTGGGGGTCATTCCGTAATATTATCGTCAATAATTTGCTCCACGTAACTTAATTCCTATGGTCTCGCCTTTTTGTATTTGGTACCTTTCAGAGATACTCAAACAAACTGTCGTTGAAATGTCATCTTGTGTTTATTTTATATATTTGTTCAAAGATAATGCCAAAATTCCTACTTTTCATTCTCCAAACTCGATTTGCTTACATTACTTTATCCGTGTTCACGAATAAATGTCTTTTTACACAATGATAAAGAAAACAAGTGTGAGGTGAAGGTAGAATCATAAAAAGTATCTTGGGACACAATTGTTCCACTGCATGTGTTCGATTCTCTTTCTATTTTCAAATGTCAGTTTTATTTTCAATGATAAGGTTAGGTTAGGTTAAGGTGGCTGCTGACCGGAAAAGTCCAACACACTTAGACCAATATTTGGTCCGTTGTGTTACCACAGGATTTCAAAAATCATCCTTACTCGTTAAACCATTTTGAGCTAACAATGAAGCGTTTGAGACAGTGAATGTAGGAATTATTTAGATCACTAGGATCGTTATAGTAGTAGTCTCCTAAGTGGAGTCTACGTCTTTGTGCTAGGGTTTCAATGATAAACTCTAACCTCAAATTCCCTAGTGATGGTTGTTATCAGTCACTGACAGGATATTTTAGTGAAATTTATTTTTCAATGATTGCTATGACTGGCTAGTCAAAAAAATAAAATCAGCATTCCACACATTTATTTCAATGATGCAACGAAAGCTTTAACTGAGGCCTAAGTATGATTTGTTAGTAGGTTTTTTTTTTAAACTCAAAATGTGAACTGATGTGCATTATTATTATTATTATTCAATTAATATTTTATTTTCGTATTTATTTAAAAAACAATAATTAAAAATCAACGAAAAAGCATTTATCGCTCTTTAAGCAACCAAATAATTTCAAGACGATAACTATTTAACTATCGCCTAAACTCTATCGTTTTGACATGTAAATAAAATAAACTAAAAAATAATAATAAAGACAATTGAAACGCAGTATGGTTTTATTTTCTTTAATTAGTGTGCGCTAAAATTTTGTCCACGACTTTATAATAAATATGTATAAGCTTCTTAATTCAGGCCAGTTATTTTTTTGTTTTAATCAACTTATTTTATATTAAAAAAAAACTATATTTCATCAAATATAAGAGCTTAATCAGGACCTTTGAAATGTTGATCCCTGAGTCCATGTGTTCAACTAGTTCTTCTTTCTCATATTATATTATTGAAAATGTGTCCTTCAATATATTATATATGTAAGTACATAACTAAAGACATCTCATACAAATTTATTCTGTCGATTGGATTACTCATGCAACTCAAGTACAAATGTGGAGTTTGTCAACAAAAAAACACCTTCATTGGGTTTAGTTCTTTTTTTTCCTCTTGGTTCTTTTAGTAATAAAGAACTTATTCAAATTTCTTCGCTACTTTTGGAATAGTAAATATAAACTCAATATAAAAAATAAGAAATATGATCGATAAAAATGGGAAATTATGAAAATATGTATGAATTTTTGGAAAGCAATTTTTTTGCGACACTATATTTTTTTTTAACAAATATCTGTTTATCTTTGCACATACATTAGATTAGACTGATTTATTAAAACTATTTTGTTTTTGTTTACAATTTTTTTAACAAAATCAATTTTGCATGGCTTTGTCTTGGCTGTGCACATACTTTTTTTTTAATATAACACTTATTATATGTGCCCCGGCCTATAAAAAGGTGGCTTCTGACTCAAAAAATTATTTTTCAATTTTTTTCGTTGGTTGGGATAGTTTTTGAGACGCTCTTTCACATTGTGAAAACCAGAAAGTCCTAACTTGCTTAGAAGTGTACTAAAAATGGAGAGAAATAAGAGCACAAATGAAAGAAAAACAGAATTTTATTGAAAATCCAGAATCAAGATAATACATGGAATTGAAAATGAAAAAAAAAGGATTGAACGCTAACCAAAAAAAAGCTAAGTCACCTTTTCATAGACCGGGTCACATATATTGATTGTTATATCACTTTTTGAAATTAAAACAAAAACAAAAGTAGAAATGTAATATTGTTAAATTTCGAAGTACCATTGTGCAAAATTGGAACAAAATTCAATGATGAAATATAGGGGAATGTTTAAATAAAAACTATTTTCTTCATTTTCCCCCAAAAAACAAAGACACAGTTTATAATTTAGGAATACATTGAATCAAAATATTCAAAAAAAATTGAAAACAAAATTGTTATATGCAGCTACCCGTTCTAGATGCAAACGAAAATTAATTAGAGGCCAACGGCTCGTTCAAGGACTTAACCTAGTGATTCTCAAGCATTCCTGTGTGCGTGTTCGCAGGCTTAAAATTTAGCCCGATTCAGACCTGCTTAGATGAAAAGCACTTTTCATAACAAGGACTTGGAGGATTTGTCACTCCCTCGTAAAAGGCAGTAATCCCCTGATAATATTTTTGCAGCTGCTGTGAATTAAATGCAGGCCTTCTGCATGACAGTCCAACACACTAACCATTATACCAAGGGATAAGACAAAAAATCCTCGAGGGAATCACATACAAATGCTTTTTACCAATATGAAACCAAAAATTGAATAAAGTAATCACTGAACTTGGAAAAAACGGTTTAATAAAGTAGAAAACCAAGCAATTTGCTTTTTCAGTTACGTTCTGATTATACATAAAATTAATCTATTTTATATTATTTATGAAAGGCTCCGTTAGTTCCTGCTTCTATAGAATCCAATAGGAGGCATATAGAGTGGAACTGCCTACAATGAGGGTAGAACTTAATGGTTACAATCCATTCCTGATTGTTTTAGTGAGGTGAAAATGCGGAACTATCAGCCTAATGCACACAATACGAACAACTCGTAATCCGTATTGTTTTTTTTAATATTAAAAGGGCTAAAACCAAGTGAAATCTATTAGAGAATTTGTGCACCATACATATACATATGAATGAAGCGTTTGTTTTTAAGTGTAGCGAAGGTAGACCTACCAAAATAGATGTATGTTAGTTACTTCTCAGGGAACAAAATAATATTTACAGGGAAGGAGGGAAAATGTTTTTGTTATTTCTACAGGGTGTGTTTTATGTTTCAGGTTGATGTTATTTTTTAATAACTTTTCAATGTAATATAAATTTATAATTTATATTTTATTGATTGATTATACGAGCATATGCTCTGTAACATTGTTGATATGATAACGGTCAAGTGGGCACCTTTGGCCGTATCGCAAAGGCGAGCAGACTTCTGTTCTAATTTTAGCAATTTCGTTCCTAATGTTGATTATCCCTGTAAATCGAGAGGCGTCAAATCAGGGGATCGTGAAGGCCATTTGGTGTCACCAGTAACTGTTACAGAATTGCCTATGACATCCTTAAAAAAAATATATGGCTTAATAACGCTGCTAACAATACAGTTTCTCTTCGAAGGTGTAGTATTCTTTTTTTAATAACAAAGCAAGCCAAGTCGAAATATGTTTCATCGCTCACAATGATTCGTTGTCAAAAAATGGGGGGTCGTCTGTAGCTAGCTGTAAAACTCGAGCACTGTAATCTCGCCGACCTTGATAAGCATTTCTCTGGTAAATATGCAATCTTTTTGATGCTTTTTAGTAAACATGAATTATTTAAATAAAACATTTTGATAATTTCAGCACGTAATTGCAGCGTAAGATGCTCTAAATAAATTTTTATCGAAAACTCCCTAGGACTTTAGAATGCCAACTGATAAATTTCATTCATACAAAAATGTCAACCAACTTTATGGTTTATGAATAAAAATGTTCAAACCAAATACAATTTTTTAAGCAAGGAAATATACCGAAAAATAAATGGAGATATACCCTATAGCTTTCTGGGTTTTCGAAGCACCTTCAACAAGTTAAAGGCAAAAATCTTTGAAGCCTAACCGCTTGTAAGACTCTTGAAGATTTTGCCGTACGCAGTTCATATGCATTAAAACTAATACAACGGGAGTATTCTCTTGACACTCATGGGAACTAAAGACTCAAAATTAGGTTGATGTCTTTAACAAAATGTTAGAAAATGAACGGAAACAATTAACAGTCTTAATGAGTTGGTCCGGCTTCTTGAATATAATCCTTTTACGTCATAATATTCTTTTACATCAGTTTTTTGAAAAGTAAGCATATTTGAATAATCAAAGCTCAATACGTGTTCATTGTACCGCGTTCGACAGCACAGCAATAGTTTAACAACAATGCAAACCAAAAAGTAATTTTAGCTTTGAGAGTGATAACTATTAGCTCATACCGTACAAAATCAAACTAGAAAGAAATTCTTTGGGTAGTTTGGAGAAATTAAAAAGTTCTTATAGAACAATAGAGTGGCGTTACGTAACAAAGTTTATAGGTGCAATCTTCAATAGGTCTAAAATTTGAAAAGAAAGTGTGAAAGTCATGTTGATTGAACCAATAACATGAAAGTAAAATTTGTCGATTGTCTAAAGAGTTCAAGAGTTGATGCAAATGAGATGAGTTTTTAATGCTGACTCTTCAGGAAAGTATTCAAAATTAAATAATAAGAATGAACATTCTGTTTATTTGTGCAAATCGATACAATACTTGCTTTATAAATCATTAGGCAACTTATGGAACGGGAATATCATGAGAATGTATACCCTGTTTCAATATTAATAAACGATTTTGATGATTAAGCAGATAAAATAGTTAAAAAAAACATGTACATTATTCAAAAAATACCAATTTCGTTGAAATAGAGAAATCCTACCATCATTATATTTTTTGTATAATTTTTTTTTTCGTTTTTCAGTTTAAGTTACAATTTAACCTTGAGATCAATAACTTGTTCTCAAAGTGTTGTCATATCCAAATGTAGTTGCCACACATTCTACGAGGACTGTTTTTTATTATTTACAGCTCTCAAGTAAAGTATAGAATTCCGAAATCAAAATGTGTCGGAGCAGTATAGTAGTATAACAAATATTTCGGATCAGAAACCGTTGATCAATACCTATACAAAAAGCCTTACTACATAGAACCCTCTCAGGGCAAAGGACAACGATAAAAAATGGAAATTAAATATATAAATAACAAGTTTTATATAATTATTATTTTTTACAACATAGAGTAAATTTACTTTATAATATGAGTGAATAAATAGCACTAGCTCTAAAGAACTAACGACTGGAAATTAGAATTAAAGTTGAGATGAAAGATGTATATTATACACACGCATGCATGAAGCCGTCAGAACCCGTAAATGCAAATGATTATGGAGAAAGCAAATTCACGACACGAAATGGGTTGTGTGAAATAGAACGTCTACTACCTGATAGTGATAATATATAAGGGAAACGCAATAAAGATTATGAGTCTCAAATAAAATATCTCCACTCGATTGTAAATCTATATCCATTGGACAGAGCATCGGCCTGCTCAGAACTTTCCTTAGCAATATAATGTCTTAGCAGTTATCATCTTTTTTATAGAATTATTTTATTTACCTTATGAGCCGCTCATCTTAAAAAAATTGTCTATATAGAAAATTTCTATGAACGATAAATTGATATTAATTAATCCACCAAAACATATGAGAGATTGTCCTATCAAAACTATAGGGATTTATGAGCAAGTGGAAGAACACAGGACATATTTCGTCATCCGTTTAAATGGGTACTAAATCTAACAGTAGATTTGGGTTCGAATCTGATTGCACGTAAAAAATCGTTCAGGGGTACTGTCCCGCAAGGAAATGACAAATCCCCCAAGAGGATACAGTCTCATGATGAAGTCCCTCTTATGTTATACGTTCGGATTCACCAGAAACCTGGCGACAAGGAGACAGGAATGGTTCAGAATGTTTCTTCGTAGTTTAAAAATTCGTATTATAAACTTTACAAATTAAGAAATCAACAGTATTTTCTATTGAAAATATTCAATTTGATTGACGAGATGAAAAGACGATTACGTATTTTCGTCAGATAGTTAGTAAATCATTTAGAAACAACCCAACTTGAATTTAGAAAAATGTGAGAATTCTATACTTATTGTGGTAGAATAAGGGGTCTAGGCATTCATTGAGAGAGAATAACTGTTGACAATCATCACGTATCATGTTACTAAGTTTTGTGAAGTTCAGAATTCAGTTATTGTAACTATTTTCACTTTTAACAAACTTTTTCTACCAAAACAACTAAGCTACTGTCAAGATGAAATAAATATTAAGCCACGGAATCAAAGAAAATTTGTTTAAAAAACATGAATCTTTGTACAAGTTTTGGAACATTATCTCAAAAATATTACCGATAACGGGATGCTGCACCAGGAAAATAAACATGGGCTCGATTGTGTGATCGGCATGTAAGTTGTTACTTGATGCAAACAAAAATAAAATAAAGCATCTTTCAATGATATTTTGGAAGATATTGTATATACAGTGATGGAAAAAATAATAGAAACAAAGCTTTGTAGAAAATATTCTGCAGAGGATTAATTTTGCAAATAAACACGCCCAACGAGCAAATTGGAACAATGTTTTATGGTCGGATGAAAAAAAAGATAAATTTATCTGGCTCCGATGGCAAAATCTATGTCAGACGACCTAAGAACAAGAATTCGATCCAAGGCACACAAAAAGGACTGTAAAACGTGGTGGAGGAAATATCATGATTTGGGGGTGCTTCTCAACATTTGGGGTTGGTCCAATTTTTTGGATAAAAGACCAAATGTGTGCTATTGACTACGTCCGAACCATAAATGAAGTTATGCTGCCATTTGCCGAAGAGAACAGGCCAATTAAATGGGAATTCATGCAGGATAACGACCCCAAGCACTCCTCAAAATTGGCTAAGGAATACTTTAAAAAAAAATAAAATAAATGTTATGGAGTGGTCATCGCAGTCCCCGGATCCCATAGAACACCTATGGGGCATACTTAAGAGGAAAATTGGAGACTTCAGAGCCGAGAATAAGGAAGAACTGTGATCTATAATACAAAATGTATAATATTCCATACCTTCCGATACATGCGCCAAGTTGGTTCATTCCACGGGGCGGAGATGTGAAGCCTTCTTTAAAAATAAAGGTGCAACGACCAAGTACTAAACTCTCTACCAAAAAGAAAAACACAATTATAATATGCTTTCTATTATTTTTTCCAATGTAAAATGGCTATTAATATTAATTTGAATTTTTCTCATTACTACTTTTTCTTTTTATTAATAAATTTAATGTTTTGTATATTTTGAACTTTATAGAGACTTATTCTATGTATTTTTAATTTTCAATTTCTTTCCAATAAACTTTTTGTTCTTAAAAAACGGGACAGAAGAAGCTTGTTTCTATTGTCTTCTCCATCACTGAATATGATACATATATATAAAAAATGCATAAATTTACTTACAGAGAATAACACATTTTTTAAATATCTTTGGTAGACTTTAAGAGTTCAGTTTGATTCAAGATATGTAAATTTGATAATCAAATGATGGTTTAATTTTAATATACATATACAATAATAATTGATTGTAATTTTCGTGGTCAATAGTGCGTTTGTGAGTATTGATACGGAAATGGCGAAGATGGGTGTATCGGTCAATGAGGGCTAGATCAAGTAGGTATGTATGATAGCGTTATGAAAGGACACTCAATAGCGCAGTGTTAACCAGAACCTCACCATATAACATATACCGCTTTAATATTGGGTAAGATAGGAACGATATCTAGTTCAGACAAAAAACCCATTGAACTAGAAAGAAAAATAATTTCTGACGATTGTTATTTCTGTGGCCTAGAAGGCAATGGATTAGCAAAATGCTCCACATAAAAAGTTACGTTTTATAAAATGCTCATCATGTCTAACCTATTTATGGATCATAAATGCTTAAACATGTGAGCATGATGTTGTTGAGGATGTTGTTTGAATTGTTAGTCACGTCTGCATAAATGGAAAGTATGCAGTATGAAAATAAACCTATAACAATGAATTGGAAAGGCACATCGAACTGAACAATTGACTTAGTCTGATCGTAAAAGAGCAAATCAATAACTCTTGGTCCTCCAGGGACGATATATTTTATCGCTGAGTAAAAAGAACATTAGAATCCTGATAGGTGTACTAATTGGTCTCTTCCGTAACTTCACGCCCGCGCTGTGTTGAAAAACATTTAAAGGGTAATCATAATACCTTGAGCGCGAGTAGATTATAAAAAAAAAAAAAATGGCCACTAGAATGGGTGCATTTCTACCCAATTTCTGTAAGAGCTGTCAGGATGGCGAGATTGAAACCATTAAACACCTGCTCTGCGACTTTCCGAACCTCCAAACAAATAGCCTCCGTTACTTTGAAAACAGGTTTGTTGGAGAACTGGACGATCGAACGCAGGTCTCAATGGCAAATATGTGAAAATCTATTGCAAGCACAGGCTGGTTCGCAAATGAACCAGTCTGCATAAGACTCTCTGCTTTTATTAATAGGGGATCACAATGAACCAATGGCCCCCGTGTACGCAACAGCCTCTGTGCTGTGCACGCCCCTCCTAACCTAACCTAGTCTGTTCGTAAGCTTTTCCATTTATCCTACCCTACTGGTCTCTTTCCGAGTGGGTGGAAAACAGCATTTGTCCAGCCTGTCGCTAAAAAAGGCGAATCTTCTTCTCCTCTGGCTACTTGCACTTACGCCTCTTCTTTCCAAGGTCATGGAAACGTTGATAATTTATCAACTCAAGAAATATCTCGAAAAACCAAAGCTTTTCAATGAGGGCAGTACGGCTTTCGTAGCAATATGATCTGATGGTATATTTCACCGAGCAGTGGAGCCAGTCTTTACACCGTTTTGGAGAAAGTAAGATTATTGCACTTGATATTTCAGACTTTGGCATCAAGCTCTCTTATCGAAAATGCATGCTTTTGGTATTGACGAATCTCTTCTTCAATGGATTAGGAATTACCTTTCAGGCCGTTCAATACAAGTCCTTTTGGATGGTCTCAAGTCTGAAACTCCAAAAATAAATGCTGGTGTACCCCAGGGCTCCGAAACCCTCCTCTTAGGCATCTATCCATGAGTGACACTTGCATTGAGGAAACCGAACAGCTTTCAGTTCTTGGTATGTGCATCACAAACCACGTTGTGTGGAATGATCGCATATTTGACGTCAACAAAAATACTGCTAAGTGTTTAGGTTTTCTCCAACCATGCTCCAATGGACAATGCTGTCAAGATCAGAATTTAATGAGCTTATCATATGATGCCGTTCAAGTTCCACTTCCGAAAAACAAGGAAGTGAAACGAATATGAAAAGCTGAGGGTACTATCATCAGCAAAACAATTTAATGAATTAAAAGTTTCAGGTAGATCGTTGATAAACCTGAGGAAGATAGTCGGAGAAAAAATGGAGCCCTGGGTAAGACTTTAGAACACTACATGTGTAACGCTTTGGTGCGCGTAGTTGATAAGAAATTCAATTTCAATGTTTCGTTGGATAATAATGCACTATGTAAATACATACTCCACAGTTAACTTTTTTGTTTCTTTGGAAAATGTAAAAAAAAATAGAACATAACAAAAAAATGTAAAAATTTAGATACCTAAACTAAAACAAAGCAAAGTTTTTCATAAATGTGTTTGTTGAAATTGGTGTTCGCTTCCTGTTATGAAGAAGGCCGGAATTTTGTATATGAAAAATCGTATATGGGTGATTCTACAAACGATGGAATTTTCGGCGGCCCAAGAAATATTTTAAAATCCGTTCAATTATTTAATCTGATTTTTTTTTTATAAAATTAAATCTGATTGATATCTACCTGGCCTAACAATATTATTAGGGTGAACTTATTTTATTTTGCTCAAAAAATACTTTAAGTGTCTGATTCTCAGTCCCCTGACGTGTCCCCAGTGCGTTTTCGCAAAGAAAAATTATTACCGTTCTCTATTTCAGGTCTCATACTAAGATGAATTCCACCGAAGTTACGCCAAATAATACATCTTTGCTACGAGTTAGATAAATGTTTTTATTATTTATATTTATATTTTATTTATTAACTAAACTTTGTCCCCCGTATTTCTAAAAGTCCTCTGGGCTATTGAAACAGTCGAAAATATCAATAACTAGGATATCGATCGAATTTCCAGCACTGGCAATTTGAAGTACCAAGTCTCCTTACAATAAAATCGTGGTGCAATTCGATCCTGTTTTCTTATGTTAGCATTGTGAAAAAGACATTTGTGCAAGAAGTCGAGGATTGTCCGTTTAGTTTATCAGTTCTCCGGTGAGTTTTTACGAAACAAATTTAAGTAGGCATCTTTGTTCGCAGTATAGTATAGGTTTAATAAAACTATAGTATTATATATATATTTTTTTTAAGTTCAGCCTTAATATCTTTTTTGCGCAAAAACTATTAAAAACCTCAGTCCCCTGGCTAATAAATGAACAAATGATATTTTATTCAGAAACCTACGAAAGTTTTGGTTATATTA
This sequence comes from Chrysotoxum bicinctum, assembly GCA_911387755.1. NCBI lineage: Eukaryota > Metazoa > Arthropoda > Insecta > Diptera > Syrphidae > Chrysotoxum > Chrysotoxum bicinctum. The sequence goes on from OU426988.1 coordinate 34,787,544, forward strand.
AACTTCCAACTTCATTGCGAATATTTTTAAAAATAATATAATTTATTTTAAATAGATTCTAAATTGAAAAAAAAATATTTAATTATTATATTCTCTTAATAAAATGCTAAATAATACTATTTATCAAGCATGAATTTGTATGTTTATGAAGACTAGTTAAATTTTATTTCTCTATTTTAATGTATTCCTAAGTCATATTTAAGAAAAAATAAAGATTTATTCAGTCTTCTTAAAAAAAAACTCAGTCCCCTGAACATCCTTTCTTCAAAAAACGTCGTTAAAATCGCCATTTTTTTTATTTTTTAACTGGCCGCTTTCCACAACGCAAATAGACGTTCTAATGATCAACTAGAGCAACTCTTACGACTTTTGGCTTCCAAAAATGTCATGCCGAAATTTGTATCATTTTATTCCATTGTTTGTAGAATCACCCATATGTATTTATTTCCATTCTTTGAAGTTCTTCCTGAGAGAGTTCACGGTTGCGTTATTTAATCATAAAAAGATAGGTTGTTGCTTACTGGGGCTTTTGTGATCATTAAATTGAATGCAATTGGAAAATAACAAATTAATGTTTACAATTTCAATCAGATAGAATATTAAACTATTGTTATTTCAACCAATAAAAATAATATTCAAAATAAATACAGCAACAAGCTTAATCAAAAAAGTCCTACATATTATAAGCGTGGAGCGTGATTTTATGTTACTAGCGCTATCCTGGTGGTGGCGCTGAAATTAGCGGAGTGGAGAGTAGGATAAGATACGAAACAAGTAGTAAAAAAGAGAAAAATTGTATTAATAAATTTAGCAGACAAATCTAACAAGTACTGTGGCTATGCTTAAGATACCGCCCAATCGTTCGTCTTCATGAGATTACTATAAGTTTTATATACAAAGATATAAGTAACAACGTCTATCACAACGAACATACTTGCACAATACAATCGATTCTACAGATAAACAACTACACAAACAATAATCAACGACCTGATAAGTGACAAGCTTCAACAGATACAAAATAAAAATAACAATCATTAAACAAATCTGGCAGTCCTTTTTTCTTCTTTAACCTACGTCACACACCTCACTGATAACCTAATACTAAAAAACATAATACTCTTTCAAAAATTAAATATAATAGTAAATGTTTATTACATAACCAAACGTAAACCGGAAGTGAGATTATAAGAACATAAAACTAACATTAGGAAAAATAGAACAGCTACAACAATTTCACAATGCATTACAGACAACGATCTTATGACAGATTTTCTCAATTTCAAAATACATACTACATAAAGAGAAATATACTAAAAAGGTGAACACAACAATGAATCGTAATGAAGTTGTCGAGAATATTAGGTTCATATATGTATATACATACATTGTTGTCATTAACTGATCTGTTTAACCAAGTGATACTTGCTATCTTTAATGTTTGTTGTTAAATGTGTATTTATTGATTATTTATTTATTCAATTTCTCATAAGTAGAATAAAATGTAAGATCATTAACACAAGTTTTATTCTCAAAATTAAATTAATTAAAATTAGATTTGTATTAATTGCAACAAATTCAATGATCATTTAAGTTCAAATAACCAACAACTTGGAATGTATGTACATACATATATAAATATGTTCATTACCTATAAGATTTCCATTCTTAAAAAATATTTGTTTTGTATTGATTTGAAATGGGTATGTTACTGCATAATCTGCTAAATCACTTTAATAATACAAATTTTAAAAATGCGTGCACTTCTTTTTGTTTACCGGTCAATCATTAACAATTTCGGTAAATGTTAACGTTTGAGGACAGCCACCTGATAAATATTCCCTTAGTGTAATACCGATGATTCATTCGCAAGTTTTTGATAAGCTTCGCGGTCGCTTGTAATGCTGGCAATAGCTCTAAATTTTGTATTTAAATACTTTAACGTGGCGTTATCTCATTATCCTATAGGTATCTAGATAGATCCAATTGGACACAGAATTCGCTAACATGAAATATAACTATGCATTCAACACAAAAAAAAAACATTTTCTTTTATCCCATGTTATGAAATCATACTTAACTGAATTCAAACTTGCCCAAGCAAACATGCATACACACAAAAAAGCGACATTTCTATTTTGTGTGGATTTGTGTACAGTATAAGTATATACCTATTCAATGGTTTAAATTCACCCACAATTCATTTTCGAGTTATTGCGCACCTTTGATTTGATTTGCAACATAATCATAAAAAAATAGCCCCAAGTTATACTTTTTTCAATTTTACAATTTTTGTATGTAATTCTGTTAAAAAAATATACGAGTAGAAAGTAAAATTCTTAAAATTCTTTCGAACACGATAGTGGATCAACTGTGGTATCCTAAAAAAAAAGAAGAAAAACAAGAGAATTAGTTTACCTCTCTGCCATTACTGGAGCCACCTTTTTCCTCAGCGTCCTTGTTCACATCTTCATCTCGTAGTCTCAGGCAATTAAGTCGACTGCGGTGGCGAATACCGCCAACCGGCATATCATCTTCACTGTTGTCATCATCATCACTGTTAAAGACGAAATTTGATTTTTTACCAAGTTTACCTCGCACTCTTCTACTCGACGATGCAGATTTGATCTCATCGTCATCATCATGGTCGTTCTGAGTTTTGATAGACTTATTTGTTTTTCTTAATTTTCGGATTTGCTTATTGTGGGTGGCATCATCACTCATGCCGCTACTACTGTTTACGCTGCTGCCGCTAGCGGAACTACTTCCATCTGAGTCGTCATCGAATTCGATTCGCATCACAATTCGGCGCTTTTTTTTGTTGCCACTTACTCCCTCAGCTGCCCGTGTAGACGAGGAGCATGATGCGGTTGCGGAAGCATTTCTGCTGCTCCGAGTTATGCGCCTACTATTGGTAGAGGTTGACGGTTTTGCACTGTAATCACTGCTACTATCACCTTCACCGGACATAACTCACATTAAAATGATGGAAATAATAATGCAAGAAATATACATAAAATTTGTATAAAATTGATATTTAAAGAAATTCCACTATAAATATTTTATAAAAGTTCTTTTAGTCTATAAATTTGCAATTATATTATACGTATATACTAATTAATATATATATGTATATATATGTACAGGTATATAATTTTTTTCACTTATTTTCTCTTCGCAGATAAAATACAATTTTGTTGTTAGATTTGCGTGTTATAATTTAATTTGTTGATGATTAGATACTTTGAGGATTTACAGTTATTTTGATGTAAAATTTGTAGTTTTCTACTAAAGAAAATAATTAGCACTGCACTACTTTTTATTCTTCTGTATAAACTCAGCCATTTTATTCTATGAACAGAAGAATGAAAAGGCTTTGAATTGAATTGAACTCATGCAGTAGTCAGAACAGCACAGCATAGCAGTTGAGCTGTGAGGGGAGAGCTCAGTTTTTTGGTTTTGTATACTGAATGTTGGCTGCACCTGCAATTTACAATGAAATCGTTCAGTGATTTTCTTATCTCATAAGGGGGGTTCACATGGAAGAACATGGTTGTACAACATGGTTCCATGGGAAAATAACTGTACACACTACTTTGCGTTCACATAGGATACTGATGTTGTCAAACATCATTATTTTTATATTTTAGAATTGAACGGAAGCAGTATGGCGATACAAATTTTGGCAGCCGTAATAATTATGAACGATATTCTTGAAGAGGGAGAAAGCATGAAACTTGCATTTTCTTCCACTTCTTTATATTTTGTTAGGAGTTTTATTCTTATAAAATTTATTCTTTATAAATTTCACATTTTATTTTCCACAATTCTGGTAAATTTCTAATTATAAAGTTAAAAAAATCTTTTTAAAACTCATTATTTGGTATAGATGCCATTTTTCCGTTGAATGTTTTATGGCCGAGACAATTTACAGAATGAACAAAAATATCAAAGTTTTGTCAACATCTGTTCACACAGATAATTATTTTTGTAAGCAGATTTTTCAAATGCAGAATTTTAAAAGGAGAATTTTTAGAATTAGAATTTTGAGAAGCAGAATTTCTAAATACAGAATATTGGGAAATAAAATTCTGAAATACAAAAACAAAATATATATTAAAAGATAAAATTTTGAGAAGTAGAGTTTTAAAAAGCAGAATTTTGGGAAATTAAATTATGAAATGCAGAAAACTTAATAAGTAAAATTTTGAAAAAGGTATTTTGAGAAGTAGAATTTTGAAATGCAGAAAACTTCCCAAGCAACACATAAACTCTTGCAGCCTTATTTATTATTTTTCACTAATACTGAGTTCAACTTCGGAGTAATTAAACCGACGCCAAGCACTTACTTCGAGTTTACGCCACGTCAAACAAATCCTTATTTATTATATATTTTCTTAGCCGGTTTAGTTACGCCTCTTCCTTATGTCAAATATGTTATCAAACAAATCAACAATCTAAAACTCTGGTTACTTTAAACGTAAACAAACCCCAGCTGATTTCCATTATTATTCATTTTATCAATCTTACGAAGACTTTCTTTCTCAAAATAATAAACAAAAATGGATATAAAAATTAAGAGAAAACGCTCTGAAAATTGGGATAGTTCTCAAAAGGTATGTAAATTACGTATAAATTTGAAGATTAGAACAGATACAAATAAATATGTGTTTTTCTTTATAGATACTTCTGAGGCAACTCATAGAGGAGAAAATTGGCATAGTAGAAAACAGTAGAGTACATTAAGCCTAGTACGCAGATCGAGAGAAGACAAATTTTATCTCTACAATTTTAATCTCTACAAAACGTTTCCAAATCCCGCCCAAAAGTTTGAAGTTGGAGAGATGAAATCTAATTTAATGTGTTTTTTTAGTGTATCTCTGGAACGGGTTGTCTTACAAAAGTCGTTCATACCTTTTTGGAATCTCCTCTCGATGCTTTCAAGAGAAGTATCAGCACCTTTTACATTAACCCAGTTTTGAGAAAAATCACTTTCGGTAATTCGGTGGCTGTCAAAATTTGTCCCGCAAAATAATGCTTGTATCATTCTTTTTCCTGGCAAAATTTAGTGGAGACATTTTGTAGAGCAATTCACAATAGTATGAATTTTGCGCGCGAACTGCGTACTGCTCGCAAAAATATCCGAGACAAAATTTGTCCCAGGAAAAAAAATGTATGGGAGACAAAATTTTTCCCGATCTGCGTACTAGGCTTTAATAAGCAAAATTTTGAAAAGCACAATTTTGAAAAAGGAATTTTGAGAAGTAGAATTTTGAAATGCAAAGTGCTAGGAAGTCATATTTTGAAATGCAGAATTTTTAGGCGAACCAAGCGGCACCATAATTACTAAACTGCGACTAGCAGAGGTGCCTATGGCAGAGTTTTAACAGATAGACATACATGTCAGCAATAGGAATACTGTATATAAAATAGGAGAACAAAGGCACATACTATGTACATTGGAGTAGGATGTAGGTGTGTGTGGGGATTTGGTAGTTGTTATTTTCTGTAGGCAAATATTTTCAAGGTCAATACTTTCAATACTTTTTTTGGCGATTACGTATTTTTTGGGATAGAAGAAAATTATTTCTGTGCATATTGTCGTCTGAGTTATATCTTGTTCAAAAGAGCATTTTTGGCGAAATTTAGTTAGAAATGCAGTTTTTATAAATCAAACATGCTCTTTCGAATGGTATACTCCATTTCTTTCTATCTGTTTTAGTTTTTAAGTTATGTAGAACTATTATGTTCAATAAACCACTTTATTAAACATTTGAGTTCGACTACAGCTAAGCGGATCGGCCGATTTTCTTCAAACTTGGTAGATATAGGTTTTAATTTTTTCCCCCGGATGTTTTTTTCTTTGGAATTTCTTTGGAAAAAAAAATGTTTTTTTTTGGTTTGGAAAATTCGATATCTTCAAAAATTATTACTTTAATTTCATACAATTTTCTATGGGTATGTACCTACATACTATGCAAAAGCTATTTTCTTTAATAAAAATACAGGTACGTACCCATAAGATTTTCTTAAAGAAATAGTTTTCTAACTGTGTATGTTCATATCTATATTAATTACAAAAAAAATACAATTGCCACTATCTAACTACCCACTGCATATAATTATTATAAAATTATTATTATAAAATTATTTTTGTTACCATAACGAAATAAAACCATTTGAGTTTATTAAGTTCAAATTCCTCTAGATCTAATTACAAAGTGGATAAAATGGCAACCTCGCAGATTAATCGCATCAAAATGTAAGCAAACCAGATTGTATGAGTAATTAAACAAAATTCACAAAAACTCTCATACACTCTCAATACTATTTGCTTGTATTCATCTCGCGCATGGCATATAAAACTTTATATAACTACCTACAATTGATACTGACAGCAAAAAGAAACGCAGATAAGACTTTCTCCCTTACCCTCTTTATTGTTGTCAGAATAAATATATCTCTATACCTCGTCTCTTTTTTTGCTTATATTTTCTCCTTCCACGTCAACTCTGCACTGGTTAACATAGCCACACTTACGATTTTGCGGCACAATAAGGTAACTTAAAATCGTGTTCCATGAGAGTACTATTCAAATATATATACAATGGTAAATTCTACAAATTGCAATTCTTTTTAAATATGAGGTTTCTTTTATCTTCTTCAATATGCAAATCAAACAATTCCAATTTCCAATGTCAGCTAAAATAAATAACATGGCGATTTTTTTTTTGTGGCAACATTACTACAGACAAGATTACTACAGTGTAAAGAAAAAACACAAAAAACATTTAAAAATCAACAAACATAAGCATAAGGGAGATGAGCATACAACACAACTGTCACTATGATCTGTATCGTTTTATTTTCAAGAGTTAATCTATGTATATAGATCATTGGCGATAATAAAATGCGGCTAATATAGGTCAGTTAGCTAATATATGTATTAACATAATGTACATACGTAGAATTACCAAAATTCAAAAAAGGCAAATCCTATCAAGAATCAAATTTGAAAATTATTCCTACTTAAATCTATTCAAATGGGTATGTGTCCATACAAATACAAAGCAACGTTGTATTTTGGTTAGATATATCGAAATTGAATAACGTTGCTTTGTTGCATATTAAATAGACAAAACAAAACTAAAATTTTTGACAAAAAAATATACCACAAAAAAAATTTGATTTTCTCATTCTCGTCTTTTTCATTGCCACGTGGCTAAGAGGTGGTAAAATTTTCTCGCTCTATCATCAATTACTACCCTAGCTGATTTCCCAACATTTTTTTCTGTTCCATGAGAGTACTATAGATTTAAATACAAAAGATTGTATGTAACCAACTAAGACTCTGTCTTTACACGAAAGCGATTTTTAATCTTTGTTTTTCTCTTTTGGTTTCTATTCTATTGCATGGATGTTTTTAAACATAGCGATTTTTCCAAAAGTTAACTTTGTTCTCTTGAAAACAAGTCATTTCTCCGCACTCCATTTACTCTAGATAGTTAATGGAAGTTCGCTGAGCGAACGCCAAATAAAAATGAAACATACCTGAGAAATGAAGAAGATCACAAAGAAGAAAGAACGATAAAAGTGGATTTACATATTTCTGCATCTGCAAAATGCAGAAAAGTAAAGAGCTAGGCAGATGTCGAAACCCGAAAGTAGGAAAGAATACACAGGTGGTAACTCTTTTTTACTTCCTTCAAACTGCTATATAACTTGTTTGCCTGTTAATACGAAACTATGCAATGAAAATTTAACTTGCCTTCATTTTCTTCCATTTCAATTTAATGTTTTTTTTTCATATCATGTGTCCGTCAAGAAAAATTATCGTAAATTTACAAAATGCAGACGAAGATACTATAATAAAGATGAACATGTTCATCTTTACTATAATCTTGACTTCTGCATTTCTCGAATTTCCTATAAAGCAGAAATGAAATTCTTCTGCATTTTGCTCATTTTTTCTTTATATAACAAACATGAATTCTGTATTTGGCATCCCTTTTTTTTGCAGATCTCAAATGCAGATACATGTAAATCCACTATAACTCTTCAATTTTTCTAACCCCAGCAATTTTGTGTAACACCGCCTCCACGCACGTCTCTCACCTATAGCCTAGTACGCAGATCGGGAAAAATTTTGTCTCCCATACATTTTTTTTCCTGGGACAAATTTTGTCTCGGATATTTTTCCTAGCAGTACGCAGTTCGCGCGCAAAATGCATACTATTGTGAATTGCTCTACAAAATGTCTCCACTAAATTTAGCCAGGAAAAAGAATGATACAAGCATTATTTTGAGGGACAAATTTTGACAGCCACCATATTTCCGAAAGTGATTTTTCTCAATACTGGTTTCATGTAAAAGGTGCTGATGCTTGTCTTGAGAGCATCAAGAGGAGATTCCAAAAAGGTATGAACGACTTTTGTAAGACAACCCGTTCCAGAGATATACAACAAAACACATTAAATTATTTTTTAATTCTCCAACTTCAAACTTTTGCGCGAGATTTGGAAAAGTTTTGTAGAGATTAAAATTGTAGAGATAAAATTTGTCTTGTCTCGATCTGCGTACTAGGCTTATGGGCTTAAAAATCGCAAGATAATATTGCTTTCTTTAAAAGCAAAGCAGTCTTATGTCTTACTTTCCCGTTCTTGCCTGTGTGGCCTCTGAGTATGGACAAAGTTTGTTAGCCACCTTAAGTTTCCACTATTTTGTTTGCACTAAATGTTGCCTGCACTTGCTTTTCAGCCATGTTGTCAAACTCTCCACTTCCGTTCCGTTCTTTTTCGTGTACATTAAAAATCTGACAAGATGGGTCGTATGCACGCTCCTGGGTAAAAATACACTTTTTCTTTATAAAATACCATTATTTGTTAATCGAATGCAATTTTATTTCTTCATCAATCTATCTTCTGTAGTTACTGATCAAATTTTCGTGTTAATATTCAATTTTTAAAGTGATATTGGCTTAATTGCCATACATGTGCTTCTCAATAGGCAGTGACCATGTTCATTTACTAATCGCAATTTTTTGTCTTTGCAAATCAACAGCAAGGGTATTTCCCAATCCGCTCTCCCATACCGAAGGACAGTACCTTCATGGCTTAAACTTAACGCCGAAGATGTAAGGGAACAGATTAAGAAATTGGGCAAAAAGGGTATGACCCCATCCAAAATCGGTAAGTTTTTGTGTTGAGGTTAATTCACTGACATAAATAAACAAATTTCTCATTCCTTCTTCCAGGTATCATTCTCCGCGATTCTTATGGAGTTGCTCAGGTACGTTTCGTCAATGGAAACAAGATTCTTCGTATCATGAAGTCGGTTGGTCTCAAACCTGACATCCCAGAAGATCTGTACCATTTGATCAAGAGGGCTGTTGCTATGCGCAAGCATTTGGAACGCAACCGTAAAGACAAGGACGGTAAATTCCGTCTGATTCTTGTCGAATCTAGAATCCACAGACTCGCCAGGTACTACAAGACCAAGAGTGTTCTTCCACCCAACTGGAAATATGAATCCAAGACAGCCTCTGCTCTGGTTGCCTAAGAAGTACAGTGATATAGGAGTGGTAGTAGTGGAGTTCTTTCTTTTTTTATTTTTTAACAAAAAAAATCATGGAATAAAATAAGATGCCCGAAAGGAGAAATTGCTTACTGTTTTGATTTGAGTAACGGGACAAATGTCTACATTTTTGGAAATCTTATCTAAAAACACTGAAAAAAAGTCTGCTGTGTCGCCGTATTGAAATGTATTGTCAATTTATAATTTGCTTAGTACACTGCTTTTAAATTACGGTGTTTCCAATTTGCTTTTAACTTGCATCAAAACAATCGGGTTTATTTGTAATATTTTACTGGAATGCAAATATTTGGAAGCATAAGATTATTATTATTCACCCCTATCACAGAGTCCCTCGTAACAAATCCCCGAAAATTTTGTTACGCTACGAATACGAATAAATTTACATCATGGCCCCGAACGGAATCAAAAATCATTTTCCGAATTTCGGAATTTCAAAATCAGTTGATTTGCGTCAAAATGTGAAAAAATAAATAAATTTCCGTTGTTCATCTTTTGATTTGATTTTAATTTTGTTGGTCGTCAAAAATAAATACCATTGCCGTTGCAATCTTTGTAATAAATGTAGAAAATACGCCAAGAAGACAAACACTAAAAATGAGATTATACCAATATTTATTTGTATTTACTTTATTTGCCCTTCAAAAAATATAAAATTCACATGAAAACGATAATAAAAATTGTTTTTATATATTTTATTTGCATGTCCTTTATCTTCGTTCGCTTTATTATATTTGTGTTTCGTTTTAAGTTGAGCTCCGATCAAAATATCTGTTCGTAGAAAAAACTGCCCAACTTCCTATTCATTCGGGGCTAGTGATGCCATTATTCACGAACTCCCAAGTTTTTTTTAGTACGACGGGAGCGATGATACCTTTTTTCGGGGTTCGTACTACGAATCTATTACGACGGGGCCTGTGATAAGGCTGAATTATTTATTAACAGGTAATTAAAATTACATGGTAATCAGCCCTATTCAATGTTATGAATGAATGAATTGTATTGGGGGGTTATTGCACTGCGACCTGTAGATCTATTATGCCCCCTCTTAAAAAATGATGAGCTGGCTCATCCTACAGTTCCTCCTCCAATCCTATTGTTTTTAGGAATTTTAGTATTTGGGGCACTTTTAGAGAGGATAGGTTGCTCCCTTCCACCTGGTGCCGTCCCAGATGGGTTTTCCTTTGGTGCATGATTGGACAACACTTTTCCAGTATGTGTTCCGTTGTTTCCTTATGCATGTTGCAGAATCTACAAGTGGCACTGCTTACCACACCAAGTAGGGTAAGTAAGCTGTCCTTTAAGTTTGCAGTGTCCTGTTAGAATACATGTTATTCTTAGGTATTTATACAGTTTTCGAAAGTTGCCGGTTGTAGTTGCCCAGTAGCAATTTCGCCTGTCTCAGCCTAGGGAGTTCATTCCTGTTTTTGAATCTGTTTGCCTCCTCTTCTTGTTTAATTTTGGTTTTGATGACATTTTCACCTATTCCGCAATAGGATCAGGCCCTGTTAGGGGAGTTGAAGCGCCTATTTTTGCTAGGGAATCTGCCTTTTCGTTTCCAAGAACACCAAAATGACCAGGTACCCAGTAAAGTGTAACCCTGTTCTGTTTACCTAGTTCATTTAGTGTGCTTATGCACTCCCACACCAGCTTAGAGCTGATGGTGTTTGAGCTTAGTGCCTTGAGTGCTGCTTGACTATCTGACATAATGGCAATGTTCTTGTTACGATAATTTTTTTTCGAGATTGCGATCCACGCATTTCCCTATGGCGTTTACCTCCGCTTGGAAGATGCTGGTGGACTGCCCCATCGGTATGGAAAGTTTGGTTTTTGGCTCAAAGATTCCTGCACCAGTCCCTTCGCTTGTTCTCGATCCATCAGTGTACCATTTGATGGCATTTGTTTCGAGTGCGTAGTTTGTATCCTCTCTTATCCAGTCTTCCTTGTTACTGAGCTGTGTAAGAAAGTTTTTTTTCGAAATTATGTTTTTTGATCATTCCATCTCTTGGGATTTCAATAAGGTTTGTTATTGTGGACATGTCAATTAGGTCCCTTTTTCCGAGACCAATAATTTTGCCTTTCCCAGTTCCTTCCTTTGAGAACCTCATGATACCTCCCACCTCCAACACTTCTAATGACCTCATTTGGGCTTTTGTGGCTTTTCCGACTATAGCATTTATGTGTTTGTTCTAGAGGAATTTACTATCTAGTATAATTCCTAGATATTTCACCTCCCTCTGTGTTTCAATTACTTCACCATTCAAACGGATAGATTTCCTGGTAAAAGGTATGATTGTTGTCTTGGATGGGTTTATTGAAAACCCTACAGACATACACCATTTACTTGTAATTGTTGGTCCTCTTTGGATAATATCGCAAAGAGTTTCTTCAAACTTATCTACTGCAATGATGGCCATATCATCGGAAAAGCCAATGCAGTATATACCTTGGGAGGTAAGATTTTTTAACAATTCATCTACTATGTACAAGACTCCACAACAAAGGTGATAGTACACCGCCCTGCGGACATCCTCTCGTTGTGATCACTTTCTTTACATTTTATCCTGCTTGTGCCTCTGCATTTCTAGTGGCTAACATGTGCCTCTGCATTTCTAGTGGCTAACATTTCTTTTATACATCTGGTTATAATGATAGGTCCGTTCAATGTTAAAAAATAAACTATTGGAACTGCCGGATGAAAAGTAAGTTGATTCATTTTTCATATTGAAAGAGATAATGAACCAGTATTATTTCAAAATCATAGGTTTATCGAAAACATTCGCTCGAACCGAAGAGGTACATATGTATTGTATATTGTTGAATCGAATTTTACACCTTAACAGCAAAATGATTCAATATAAAGAAAAGAGAAACTAATAGCTTGCTTGGGGTTTTTTGCTGTAGATAATTTGTAACATGGCGTTGGGCAAGATTCCAAATTACAGGACGCACTGAAAAGCCTACTTATGTCCCAATTGGATTACTCTACAAATGACGACAGAAGAAAAACTAGAAGTAAAACTCTTGTTTAACGCAAAATGTGGTCTGCCTGCAGTTGCTATTTGCGTTGACGGTATCCACATCCCCCCCCCCCTCTATCAATACCCAAACCCACATCTCTTTTACATGCATCAGAAAAGGCTACCACAGCCTGATTACAATCATAAGCAATCGATTGTAAATTGATCTTTGTCCTTCTACCCCTAAAAATGTTAACAATCTATTTTTTACAAAACAAATATTCTAAATTAGGCAATAAATTAGTTTTTACTTACATTTTACTGAACACCAACCAGACAGACGATCCATTAAATGAAAAATCCGCTACATTTCATATATGCGGATGCGAATTGTATAGAATGAATCCGTTCACGTAAGGTCGTAAATAACAGAATACCGCGCAGTATTACCGATGTTACCGACTTAAATGCAGATTCACTTCGAATGAATAGCAGAATAGTGATAAGTGAAAATTCAAGAAAAATTCCCTCCCATGAATAGCAGAATAGGGCTGAATGTTAAATTAAACTTAGAGACTAGAATACATGAATTCAGAATACTCAGAATTCATTTACGTTTCATAGTTTTTCAAATAATTTTAGTAAGAATGTTTGCTTCAATATTGTAGATATTTTAACTCACTTATTCAATAAAAGTGTTTTTCAAGGAAAGTTTCCAGAGTGTTTGAAAATAGCTGAGGTTATTCCTATTTTTAAGAAAGGAGCCAAAAACAGTATTACAAATTATAGGCCAATCTCTCTTCTGTCAGTTTTCTCAAAAATTTTCGAGAAAGTTATAAAAACAAAAATGCTTTTATATCTTGATAATCTTTCGTTTTTTAGCACAAATCAATACGGTTTTAGAGCAAAATATTCAACTGAGGATGCATTGCTAAACTTTTGTTCTAATGTATATATAAGTATGGACGGAAAAAAGTACACGGCTGCTCTTTTTATTGATATAACAAAGGCTTTCGATACCGTCGACCATGACATTTTGCTTAGTAAATTAGATAAAGCTGGTTTTAGGGGTTTTATTCTCGATTGGTTTTCTTCCTTTCTTAAAAATAGAAAACAAAAGGTTCGAATAGGTACAAATTTTAGTGAAAGTCGCAATATTGAAATAGGTGTTCCTCAAGGATCTGTCCTTGGCCCGATTTTATTCCTTGTTTACATCAATTCTATTTTCAGTTTAAAATTAAAAGGAACTAAAACTGGTTTTGCTGACGATATAGCTTTTGTATATTCTACTTCATCCTTAATAGACCTGATTTCAGACATAAATCATGATTTGGAATTATTAAGACATTGGTTTGCTACGCATAAACTTGTTTTAAGCGATAAAACTAAAATAATGTATTTTAATCTACCATTTCTGGATGATCACCCGCCTGTTCTTATTTTGCATAGCATTGACTGCAAAAACTCTCCTCTTAACAGTTCAACTTGCAATAGCTTTAATATATCTGGCTCTATTGATTATAACTTAGTTTGTTCTTCGAGATGTTTCCGTATTGAAAATGCAACTGAATTTAAATATCTTGGATTAACAATTGACAGTAAAATGAATTGGAAACCACATACACAAGTTATCAAGAAATATTTACTTTCTACCACATATATATTTTTTCATTTAAGAAAAATTTGTTGCCGGAGTCTCCTAGAACGTCTCTATTATGGTCTAGTTCAATCTAAACTGCAATATGGAATTGTATGTTGGGGTGGTACTTATAAAAACTATCTTCAACCCTTGTTAGTAACTCAGAAGCGAATCTTAAGAAATATTTGGAAGAAAAGAAGATTTGATCATAGTTTTCCGTTGTTTGCTAGCTCTGGTATACTCCCCCTTAAACATCTTTACTTTTATAAAGTCTTAAAAATATTCTATTTAAGAAGTGGTTTTCGTTTTACATCCGTTTACTCATTGCGCAGTAGTGATAGAAATCTCGCGTCTGTTCCAATGCATAATTCTCAACACTTTTTTCATTTTTATACATCAGTAGCACCAAGACTATATAATATTTTACCCAACAATATTCGATCTATCGGCTCTAGATACTCTTTTAATATGAAGGTTAAAGAATGGCTTTTGAACTACGATTTTGATGAAATTAATAGCTTACTTAGAATCTTAGTTTAAATTTTAAGTATTCATGTTTGTATATTACTATGTAAACTTTACATTTTTTTTTTTTTTTGTTTTTCTTAATTATTTTATTTTATTTTTTGCTTTTCTGGCATTTTACCCCACAACATTTGCTTAGTAAAATTTCTTAAAGATTTTTGTAACTCGATACTTTCGGCACTTGTCGTAAGACAACAGATCGTATCATATTATTTCTTTTTATTATTCGACAGTAATCTCATTTATCTATTATTTTATTTTTTATTTTTTTTTGTACACTAAATTAATATTGCATTTTTTGTTATCCTGAATTTGAAAATTTGTATATATGTAATAAGAGAAAAGAAATAAATAAAGAATTGAATTGAATTGAATTGAATTGAATTGAATTAATATTAATAAAGATTTAACAATAAAAAAGAAAAAGTAGATAGTAAATTTATAAATACAAAAAACAATTTTAAATTAAAGATTAGCTAATACGTTCAACAGTTTATTTTTAAAAGCATCTCTTGAGCAATTCTCAAACATATCAATTAAAATACAAACTGCCTTTACTTCTTTGATGCATCTTGTAATTGGTTCATTGTAACCATAGTTAGTCCGATGAAAAGGAACCAAAAACAAAGCCGTTACCCTTATATTTCTTGAGGGGATACGGAAAAATTAATAAAACCTAGCATAGAATTACTTTTGCGAACATGTTCATCTTTATTATAGCATCTTCGTCTGCATTTTGTAAATTTGCGACATTTTCACATGTTTCTATAATTTTTTTGACGGGCGCATGATATGAAAAAAAACATTAAATCGAAATGGAAGAGAACGAAGGTAAGTTCAATTTTCATTGTATTGTTTCGTATTAACAAGTGAACAAAGTTATGGCAGTTTATAGGGAGTAAAAAAGAGTTACCACCTGTGTATTCTTTCCCACTGTCGGGTTTCGACATTTCTACTTTTCTGCATTTTGCAGATGCAGAAACATGTAAATCCACTTTAAGGTTTGTATTCACCGAGCGCTCCTAAACGACTCTTAACTTTACGAGGCTCTTAACTTGAAATTTCTGTGCGGTATTCACCAACCACTCGCAAGTGTTTTTCGAAGTTCGAAAATGAGAGCCACTCTCTCTTGTTCAGGCATACCCAAACTGTGAAATGTTGTGTAATGTTGGTCTTGACAGCAAATGGATACTCTTCTACTTGGCATTGCTCACATGGATTCGAGTCAAATGCGTGCGTGGCACACGCACAAGCGAACAAATTTTCGAAGAAAGCGCTCGTAAGTTAGGAGTGGTCGGGACCACTCCTAACTTTTAAGAGCGCTCGTAAATCTTCACTAATATTGCTTGGTGAATACGTTTATGAGCTTCTTAAGTTATGAGCGCTCGGTGAATACCGGCCTAAATGATTTATAATCTAGAACTATGCCCAGATCTTTTTTTTTTTTTGAGAAAATCTTTCTATGATAGCATTATTCAAATTAAACATATCTGTAATTAATCCAGATTTTGTTCAGAGAACAGGTTAGAACGTGACACTTATGTCGTTTTTATTTGGCAATCCGGAAGCCTTCTGGACTCTTCTGAAAGTGTTCACTTGGGAAAAAATGACAATTCTGATTCTGAAAAGAGAAATTTGCTTCTGGATTTGAAATCAAAATCGAAACCAGAAGCACTCACACATTCATATACTTAAACGTCAAACTCAACAGCTGTGATTTTTTGTATGCTATATAGTACCATATATGCTAATTACGCGAAGTGTATCTTTCAACAAATATTTTTCTTTATTTTCATTACTGTCCACATTTGATGTTTCACATATATAATCACAAAAAACTTCAGAATCATCAGAATTAAACAAAAAGTATTCAGTTGGGATTCCGGATCGGAGAGAGATTCCGGATTGCCAAATAAAAACGACATTAGAGATAAATTCAAATGAAGGGAATTATGTCACACCACTGCGAAAGTCTTTTGAAGTCATCTTGAAGGAGTAAACAATCATGAAAGGATTCAATCTTTTTATAGAGCTTCAGATCGTCGGCATAAAGCAAGCATTTAGGATGAATAAAAATATCTGATATATCATTAATAAACAGAAGAAATAGCAATGGTCCAATGTGGCTACCCTGGGGAACTCCTGAAGGCACATAAATATATGCTCTCGGACAACAAAAAGTATTTTGTCACATTATGATAGTTACGAGTATATCTTATATATTGTTACGACTAGGGTTTTTTAGAATTTCATATATTGACTTGTCTTTAAACATTTTTTTGTTTATAGGTTGTTAATACAGAGCACTGTTCTATGTTAGGTCGAATGTTGTATGCATACAGGTTGCACAAGCTGGTGGAGTAGTTTTGTTGAGTAGAAGCTAGTGTGAAGTTAATATGTGTCCAAGTCGTAAACGTACGAAGTTTTATATTTACAGACGTTGATGGGGTAAGTATATGGTAGTGACTTTTTCGGGATTAAACTTTTTATAGTGGTTCTAATTGTGGTTAATATTAGCGTTTGTTGTTTTTTGGTTAGTTTTAAGCAAATTTAGTTTGGTGAAGATGTTGAAGTTATAAACAGGCGAGTTTTCGGCTGCAGTGCCTGCCGACGTGTCCAGGAGTCCACATCAACTTTGTATTTTTTGAAGATTTACCAAGCTGATATCTAATTTCAGATATGACATCAGGGTTATTTATGGCGTTCAATACTGAGATGCTGTCGGCACATATGATGTACTCGTTATGGTTTTATTGGCTTGAAGTTTGGCAAATGTTTCCGGCAGCTGGAGAACGAGCTTCAAGCTCGCTTCTACACCTCATATAAACGTAGTAAGTGACACGGATCAAGAAGCTGTTCAACTATCGATCAACGTCAACCAACCCTTACTCCTTACAACAGAAGTTCCTGATAATTTCATTAATTGCAGACGGCTGAATATTGATGCCCTGGACAAGCAAAAACGGCGTAGAACGTCAAAGGAAAGATACCAGCACCTTCCCGAGTACACGTTCAGAGTCTCACATGCTCACAGACAACGTCTAAGAAAACGTCTCCAGCGGATCCATCAAAGTGAGCTGAATACAACCAACAGAAACTACCAGATAGTTTGGAATGAGCTACAGCAAGTCAACATCATGTTCCGGAACTCCATTCAACACCACAATAATATATAATACCAGAAAAGATTGCAAGCAATCAAGCCAGGACCTGATGTTTTCAAAACATCAATAGGATCATTGAAAAACAACCACAAATACTGGAAACCATCATCAGCAGTGATACTGAAGCTACTTCGGCCCAAGACAAGGTGGAAGCGTTCGCCGACTACTTCAAAGGAAACTTCACACCGAACCCACCTACTGACCTACCTTTCTAACAAGAAGGTGAGGTAACAGTTGAACAAACACTGCAACCAAATCCGGGTAAAATCAATTTTAATATCATCAATCCAGCAAATGATCCCACCGATGTTCAACATTTATGCAATCTATAGGAGGTTGTAGAAATCATCGGCAATTCTAAGCCAAAAAAGTTTTCTGGACCAGATGGTGTCTCCTTCTCCTGAAAAGGCTGCCCATACAGTAATGATTTTCCTTACAAACATTTTAAACAACTGCATCAACAACTGTTACTTCCCCCAGAAGAGGAAAACAGTGAAGATTGTGCCAATTCCGAAGGAAGGTGCTTCTTCTTTCTTTTAATTTTAAAGAAATTTCGCATAAAATTACTCATTTGTGTATTTGTATTGTGTTGACGTTCTTTTATTTTATGGCAATTATGAGGTTATATACTACTACTTAGAGTGCAATAGAGAAAAAGAAGTAGATTTGGGCTTTATTTTGTAAAATTGAAGTAGATTGAAACAGAGATTTTTAAAACGAAGTAGATTTCAGTATTTTGCTGATGGTGCGAAGTAGGAAGTAGATTTTAAAATATTTTGGAAAAAAGAAGTAGATCTACTTCAATTGAAGTAAAGTGGTACCACTGCTTGGGAGTGCGAGCTAGAAAGAATCGAAAAAAAATGTCGTCTGAAGTCGGGACCCGTTGTATTTAATTACCAAAAAATATTTTTTAAGTTTTTTAGCGAAATACTCCAATATAAACAAATTAAAAATGAGCACATAGTACACTTACCTTCAATATCTTGCCTATTAAACCTTTTTTTAAAAAACTACTTCCACAATTGTTTTTGTTCGAAAAAGCATAAAAACACAACAAACGAAATCTCGACGCAAACTGGCATTTTCTACTAGAAAACCAGCAGCGGCAATTGAATGACATTTTGCAATGTAAAAATCCATTGTCTGTACAATCTTTTTATCAAAAAATATAACAAACTATTTTGTTTTCCTATTTTTATTCAACAACTCCACTGTTGAGCCGAAACCACTCTTATCTTTTATCTTATGCGCGAGCGTAGCAAGCAGTTTCCACTAGAGACGAATATATGTGATCTCCCCTGGCAAGCTCTAAAGGACACACATGAGAGCGACCAACGACCAACGAATAAAAAAACAAATGGGATTTAAAACATATTTTAAAACATAGATTCTACACAGGGCAGTTTTTTTTTTCGTCTCATCTTTCGATTTTTTTTTCTCTTTTGCACTTACGTTATTCGAAAAGTCGCACGCGTCTGGATGCATCGTGTAATAGCAGACTTCCAAAACCGCAATAATTCATAATCAATTGTTCGAAAATAATTGTCTCTATTTCTTTTTGTCTAATTCGCTCTTCCCTAATCGAATGTATAATTTTTTTATTTGTACTAATATCGATCCATCGACGAGGACAAAGACAAACTTTGGATATATTCGTGCTCGCAGCTCGTAGGTAGGTATATGCTGATTATGGAATAAAGGTATATTCAAAAATGCATTCAAAGTGAGTCGCTTCTTAGAAAAATAACAGATTTTTTTCAGTGTATAATGGATATTTGGGGATGACAACCATTAAAAAACAGCTGTTATCATTTCATGCACCGCAAACACACACCACCACACCATATAAAAAACGAAAACAAACAATGTGCTTTCGGTCTCGATACTCGAAAAAATATATGTTAGCGCTCGGTCCTTAATCCAGTTGTAGTGGATCTACTACGCTTTAAATAAAGAAAAAACTTCTACTCCACTTCGTTCACCGATTTTTCAAACACAGCTGGTTTTATTATTTGGTCAAAGAAAAGCGATTTAAGATTGAAGAAAATAGTGGCAACATTTCTTTTATATGATTTTATTTTTAAATCTTAATATGAAAATAAATTGCACTCTTTTCATTTAATGAAAAATATTTATTACAGAGAAATAATTTCGGTTATAAAGTTTTGTCTAGAGGCGGAGAATTTTAATTTGAAACAAAATACATAAATTTTTTTTTTAAAATACACGAAATTGGTTTCATTTTTTGTCATTAGTGTTTTAATAAGATTTCGGATGTGGGTCTGTCGCAGCATGGGGTAATCTGGAAGCAGGAATAGGCACAATTGTTTAATTGTTGAGCACAATCACGAATTCGATCATCATCAACACTCCGCTACACATCAGCAATCGCTTGTTCTGTGCGCACTGTACGACGGCGTCTTACGAGATGCGTACAATTATGACCACCATTATACGCACGGAACGCCCGATGTGTTTCTCGAATTGAACCATGTTTTTTAAATTAAATTTTATCAATTTGCAAACGATGCTCCGGCGTGATGAATTGTCAAACCAAACTAACCTTAAAAAAACTAAAAAACTTTCAAATCCGCTGTCACAGAACTAAGAAAAACATTATTAAGTGTAGTCGTCTCCATGTTGTGTTTTTAAGTATTTAATAAATATATATTGGTAATAAAATCAAATATTTTTGTATATATGTATATAATTTGTTTTTATTGTGTTTAAGCAAATTAATTTTCACAACATTAATTTATAAATTTAATAAAAGATATAAGAAAAACACCCTTTGCTTACGGTTTGTTCTTACATTCGAAATCCAAAATTTTAACTCTGTGCTCCGAAGTCCGAGCCCTGCCCTGATCTGTAAAACAAGCAAATATATAATTTATTATATTTAGCTTTCAGAAGCTTTGCTTGCTTGCTTACCACAATTTAATTAAAAATTTAATTTTGTGTGCGCTCTTGTTCAACTTGGTTGGTTTTTTTTTTTTTTTTTTTTTTTTTTTGCCGTGCTGCATTCGGTTTCAAGGAATTATTTTCCCAAATTATCGTTGTCCCTTTTCTAGCTTATACATATAAAAACTCTTCACATTTGAAACAACAATAAAACTACGAATACAGTGTTGTTTTTTTTGCAAAATGACTACAGACGAATGTTGAAGAATTTTTTTTTTTCTTTTTTGTTTGTTTTTTATGAAAAAAGAAGAAAAAAGTTAGTTTAAATCTTCGTGCCGTGTCGCGGTAAACCCCATCGGTTGTTTGGTGTATTAGATAATTCCACCTTTCCGTTCGGCGATTATGCTGCATGAAAGTTCAAGAAGTTTTGTATTGCGGCTGTAGATACTTTGTGTAATTTAGGGCCATTTGCTGATACGAAACTTAAATATTTATGTTCAACTTAAGCGCTTATGTTCTACTTTTTCCTCTACTTAAACTGTCACATAAGAGTTTATGTGGAACATAAGTATTTATGTTCCGTATCAGCAAATGGGCCTTAGATACATAACATTCGTAAAAAAGATACAAAGTGCGTCTATCTGGTAATTGGTATTGGCAATCGAAACTAGCCGGGCAGGGGTTACTCGATGGATTTTTTGTTGTAGTTTTTGTGTGCCATTTCGTGGGTGCTTCCAATTATTAAGATATCATACTCCTGTTGCTGAACTTCCTCACAAGCTTTCAATAGTTTGTACATACAGTCGACTCTCTCTAAGTCGAACTTTCACGGGATATCAAAACTAGTTCGAGTTAGAGGGAGTTTTAAAAAAATTCGAGTTAGAGAGAGTTTTTTTTTAACGATTTATTGAATTTAATAATAAGTAAAATAAATAAATAAACCTAAGCTTCTTGCTTTTATCGCTCATTAATCTATTATTATGTATTATAAAAAAATATTTTTTCAACTTAATTATTTAAAAAAAATTGTAATTTTAGACATCACAGTCATCACAGTCGCCGTGTCATCAGTGATCGCCTTTTTATAAAAAGATTCTATTTTAAATAAGCAATTTTGAATTTCTTCTTTCATTTCAATTGCAGATTGCAATGTACCTACCAATTGCATTTTTAATTTAATTTTTCTCTGGTATTTTAAAGTCTATTATTTCAGCTCCATCTTCTTCTCCATTTTCACCGTCATTAGTATTATCAGCATCTGCTTCCAAAATTGACTCGTTATCAGGTATTTCAGTGGCTACGATGCCGTCATCGACTTCATTATAGCCCTTCCAATGTACGCCTTCAACATTATAATGAGCTTCTGTTAGCCTTTCCCAGATTACTTCGATTTCTTGGGTGTCTTCGTTGTTACATCTAAGTAAGTTAAGCGGAATATCATCTTCGTCATCCCACGTCTCAGACTTAAATTCGGCCTTTTTGAAACAATTTTCAATTGTCAATGGAGTAACGTCCCCATGCCTTTAGGATTTCGCGCACACAATCGAGAAGTGATATTTTATATTGCTCTTTTTTGGTTTCCCAAACCCTTAAGATCTTGGTGGGAAGAGTGCGATTATAGTGTACTTTCAAATTTTGTATTACACCCATGTCCATTGTCTGAACTATTGAGGTCATATTGGGGGGGAAATACTCAAGCTTTATAAACTAATTTTATAGAGCGATGAGAGTTAGAGTGGGAGAGTGAGGTAGCACACACAGAGCTATCTATATCATTCGCAAGGGAAGGACAATAAAACATAAACGACTTGATTAAAATTTTAATTTTGTTGGCAAGTGCCGTTTTATTTGCAAAAAGATTAAATTTTTAGAATTTCAAACTATACAATATTTCTTGGATTTACAGAGGCTGATGTAATCATCCGAACTGTTCAAAGTCGCAAGAGATTGTGATTTTACATAGGCTAGTGGCGGTTCTTTTATACGCTTCAAGAGCTTTTATTTTGACATATGAAAAGAGCTTTTTGTAAAGCTTTACATTACAAGAGTTTTACATTTGTTGATTGTGAGTGAATAGCTCAATAACTCTGTTTTATATTGGCTTAATTAGTTAAAGTTAAAATAATAGCAAGTAGTAGAAGCATGAATGAAAAGAATAAATAATTTGAGGATATGTAGTTGTTATAGTCTCCCCCTCTGGAACTGGAATCGTCTCGATGGAGTGACAGTTTTTTCTCTTGATTTTTAGTTATGTAGTTACTTCTTTGGCCGCCCCCTTCTTCTTAGTTTTCTGATTGGTGTCGTGTTATTTCTTATTGAAGAACATTTGGTGATGGCTGAAGCGTGATAGGTTCCCATCGGGATGGTAAGATCATCTTTGTGTGCGATTTGGTAGGACGAGGACCCAATTTTTCCAATGACTACATATGGGCCGTCCCTTCGGGGAACGAATTTTGATGTTGTGTTCTTTGATGCTTGACTTAAAATGTGCGTTGTCACTAGCACCTCATCTCCTACTTTTATATTGGCATGCGGAGATCTTTTTTTGTCAACGTAGGACTTATTGTGGTCTTGAGTCTTTTCTGTGGTTTCTCTAGCGATTTGTAGTGTCTGAGATAGTTTCATCAGTTTTGGTGTTATTTGTGGGATAAAGTTTTCGGACTCCGTAATTGCTTTTAGGTCGTGATTTACATCGTCGATCGTCCTACATTCTCGACCGAACGTCAAGTACGCAGGTGTTAATCCAGTGCTCTGGCATTTAGAGGTGTTCATGGCGAATCTGATGGCGGGTAGGTTTTCTTCCCATGTAGAATGTTCGTTGCCGACGAGGATCGCGAGCTGTGTTTTCATGTCCCGATTTCTTCTCTCTACTGGATTTGATTCTGGGTGATATAATGGAGTGAGAGTATGCTGTATACCTAGACAGAAAAGACAAACTGTTGCATAAGGGCGGATATAAATTGAACACCATTATCTGATATAAGGCGCCTGGGTGTACCATATCTCAAGAAAACTTCGTTAAGAAGGATATGAACACAATTTTCTGCAGTTGCTTCTTTTAATGGAAAGATCTCTGTCCATCTGCTTGCAATGTCCTCTATGATTAATATCCACTGAAATCCTTCTTTTGTTTTTGGCAATGGTCCAAATAAGTCAACAGCTAATACTTCGAATCTTTGGTTACTTGATACTGTCTGCAGCAAACCCACTGGTTTTTTATTGCTTGGTTTATATCTCTGGCATTCGGGGCCAGTAATATCTAGCCATAATTCGTGCAATTGTGCGTTCTACTCCGTAATGACCAGCAGTTGCAACATTATGATAGTTATGGAGGATGTCCTGACGTTGATGAGTTGGCACAACGAGCTGCGCATCTTCAGCATCAGATTCCGGAGAATATCTATATAACACACCATCGTTCATGATGTATCCTCTAGTTGTCCAGCGAGGTACGTTTTCGTCTTCTGACTCGAATGATGTAATAATAGTTTTTTGTTCCGTATCTTGTAGCTGAGCTGCCCTAATGTCATCTTGTTTTTTTTTCGGAAGGTCTATACGTACATTACAAATTGTACATGTTTCGATGTTGTGCTTAAAGTTTTGACAGGGTGGTCTTGATAACATATCTGCTACTTTGTTAGTGTTACCTGGAGTATATTCAATGATTATATTGTAGGGCTGCAGTTGTAATGCCCATCTAGCTAATCTGCCGGTCGGAGATTTTAGCGTCATCAACCATTTCAGAGGCTGATGGTCAGTCAAGAGAGTAACTGTGGATCCTTCGATATATCCGCGGAATTTATTGACTGCATAAACGATAGCCAAAGCCTCGCGTTCGGTTGTTGAATAGTTTCGTTCTGCGTCCGTTAATAACCTGGAAACGTATTCAACAGGATGCTCATCTTCCTTCTCCCCCTGGACTAACACTGCCCCTAAGGCATAGCTACTTGCGTCTGTTTTAATATAGAAGGGTTTCTCTTCACAAACTTGCTGGAGTACTGGTGCTGTTATCAAAGTCGTTTTTAATTTGTTGAACGCTTGTTGCTGCTCACTGCCCCATTTCCATGTAGCATTTTTTTTTGTTAGGTTGCTAAGTGGTTTTGAGATTCCTG
Source organism: Chrysotoxum bicinctum (assembly GCA_911387755.1). NCBI lineage: Eukaryota > Metazoa > Arthropoda > Insecta > Diptera > Syrphidae > Chrysotoxum > Chrysotoxum bicinctum. The sequence continues at coordinate 34,812,436 of OU426988.1, forward strand.
CAAAGTTTTCCACGAAACGACGATACCACGAGCATGTTTGTAGGAAGGAGAGAACTTCTTTGATATTTCTAGGCTCTGGACGTTCAGAAATAGCTGCTGTCTTTTCTGGATCTACCTCTATACCACGACTAGTTATCAAATGGCCTAGGTATTTAACTGTGCTGCAACAAAATTTGGATTTGCTTATATTGGCTTTTAGCTTGAATAATATAAGGCGTTCAAAAACTTTAGTAAGGTGTTCACAGTGCTCCTCGAAATTACTGGAACAAATTATAATATCATCCAGGTATATTAATAACCAATTACCTACGTCAGCGAATCCAGCTCTAAATTTTTCCATAAGCCTTATAAAGGTGGCTGGGGCATTTCTCAAGCCGAAAGGCATTCGATTGAAACAAAAGATTCCAAAGGGAGTTGTGAAGGCTGTTTTCTCAATGTCATTATCCGCTACTTTGATTTGATAATAACCACATTGGAGATCTAGTGTTGTTTTGAACATTGTACTTTTCGTTGCATGGATGGTATCATCGATTCTAGGAAATGGCTGTTGGTCAGGTGTGGTTATTTTATTTAAGGCTCGATAGTCGATGCAAACGCGGATATCGCCATCCTTTTTTGGTACAATTACGACAGGAGCTGCCCATGGTGACTCGCATTCCTCGATGATTCCTTGTTCCATCATTTTGTCCAGAGCATCCTTGAGTTGCTTTTTCCTTGTCATCGAAAGTCTGTAAGGAGTTGTAGCGATTGGCATATGATTTCCAGTGTTGATTCTATGTTCTGCATATGGCGTTGGTTCAGCTAAAGGCTCAAATACAGTTTGAAAATCTTCGATTAATTTATTCAACTGGTTCTTTTCTGAAATTTGTAAATTAACTCCTTCATCTACTCTAAGGGTCAGATCGATTGACATTAAAACGATTTCTGTGAAAAAATCATCAGTGTTCATTTGTTCACTAGTCCTCTCCATATCTGGAAACAAATCATCTTTAGTTGTTCTTTCTTTTCTATTTGGAGTTGTCTCATTTCGCAAAGAATCACGGAAAATATTCTGAATAGCACCAGGTGAATAGTCGTTATTTCGCACACGACTTGTGCTCGGTTCTGGTCCATATCCATCTTCGATGTCATCACAAATCATGTGAACAGGGGTTATTGGGCTATAAACTGCTTGAAGAGTCATATTTTCGGGTGATTTTTGTCTGGGTGTTTTCTGTAAGGGGGAAATCGGTTGTATTTTCGTGAACCAATCGTTATATTTTTTGATTTCTCGTGTCATAACTTGAGATGGAGTGACAATAGTCTTTGTCGTATCAAAAAAATCGAAGGTTTTTTTTGGATTATCCTGAAAATACCATATTCTTTGTCCTAGATTTAAAATGACACCGTTTTCCTCTAGAAAATCTATGCCTATCAAAGTTCTGTTATCTTTTGCTTTAGGTAGAGCAATAAAAGTAATAGGTCTGAGCCGGTTTCCAAACATGATTGTGGTGTGTGTCAAAAATATATCGCTATGCTGAGTGCTACCGTCGGCAAGGCAAATGTCAGCATCTAGTTGCTTAAATTTTGTGCCGTTACGTAGTAGGTGTTCGAACAAATAACGGCCAGCAACGCTAGTTCTTGCTGCCGTATCGATATAAGCTATCCCTCCTTCACCATGAGACATTATCGGGATTGTTGGCAAGTCGTTACCGAGGGTGTTTTTTATAAGATTAAAAGAAACTTTTTGAGGTCCTTTCGGTAGGTCTTTGCAACTAGGACAATTGGATCTTAGAAACCCTGGAGCTTTGCATTTATAGCAGTGAATCCCTTGATTCGAGGGTGATCTTAATTGACTTGCTGCATCTGATTCCGCTTTTTGTTTTTTCCGGCATTCAGCAACAGTATGACCTACAAAATTACAATAAGTGCAACGCTTTTTTGGTTCGATTCTTTCGTTTTGGTGCTGTTTTTCAGCCATACTGTGCTCGGTTAGCCTTGCTTTATTGATCAATTCCTTAAAAGTTGCAATGGTTTCCCTCGCGACAGCGTCTCTTATAGAGATATGGAGTAAACCATAGACTAAATCTATTAGCATTGTTTCGTTTGGTTTGGGGTCGGGTAATTGTGAGAAGAGCGCTCTCTTTTTGCAGAGGAATTCGTCAGTGCTTTCCTTCAATTTTTGCTTATTTTCAAACACTTCTTGATAGATTCTGTATGCAGGTTTGGACGGTGCATATGCGTTTCTTAATAACGAAAGAACGTCTACCCATGTTTGCGCTTCAGTTTTTATACCTTGCCACCAACTTCTGGCATCATCCTCGAGTAGCAACGGAAAACCCTTGATCGCGTCGGCTTCGGGAATGTGTTCGACGTCTTTGAAGCAAGAAATCGTCGCAATAAATTCCTCAACCTTAATTGGATCGCGTTCTCCTTTAAACCGACTCGTACAGTTACTAAAACTCCCTATACGAGTGGTTGTCTGCATAACTGCCGCAAGCATACGCTGCATCTGTTCCTCAGAGAAAGCCATTTGTTGTTGTTGCGCGTTGTTTGTAAATAATTGTTGACTGTGTGAAGCAACACCCGGATTTTTTGTCGCTCTCGCTAAGCGATTACTTCTTCGAAGGTTGTCCGTTGTATGAGTGATTGATAGACTCTGGCCGCAAGATGGGCGCCAATATAGAGCGATGAGAGTTAGAGTGGGAGAGTGAGGTAGCACACACAGAGCTATCTATATCATTCGCAAGGGAAGGACAATAAAACATAAACGACTTGATTAAAATTTTAATTTTGTTGGCAAGTGCCGTTTTATTTGCAAAAAGATTAAATTTTTAGAATTTAAAACTACATATACAATATTTCTTGGATTTACAGAGGCTGATGTAATCATCCGAACTGTTCAAAGTCGCAAGAGATTGTGATTTTACATAGGCTAGTGGCGGTTCTTTTATACGCTTCAAGAGCTTTTATTTTGACATATGAAAAGAGCTTTTTGTAAAGCTTTACATTACAAGAGTTTTACATTTGTTGATTGTGAGTGAATAGCTCAATAACTCTGTTTTATATTGGCTTAATTAGTTAAAGTTAAAATAATAGCAAGTAGTAGAAGCATGAATGAAAAGAATAAATAATTTGAGGATATGTAGTTGTTATAATTTTTAATTAAAAAAAAAAAAAAATTTAATTTATCCTTAACTTGTTTTGGGTGAGTTGGGTAGTTATCGATAATGAATAGGTAATACTCTGCGCTTTGATCTTCCAAATTTAAAATCAAGTTTCAAAAGCCAACTTGTGAAAAGGTCTGATGTCATCCAAGAACGATGGTTTGCAAGTCCACCGCCAAAGTTTTAATTTTATTGAAACAACGAGGATTTTTGCTTTTCTCTATAACCAGAAGCTTTAGCTTTTCCGACGACCTCTGGGATCTATTGTTTTACTGCTTTCAAATAAAGCACAAAATGTTTTGAAGTTGGAATGGAATGGATCCAACCAACAAATGCTTTTTTTATTGCCTTGCAATTTTTTTTATGAATATCTTTTTAGGAAGAGATTTTTGTGTTTGATAATATTGTAAATTGCAGGTATAGCAGCGCAGCACACTGACATGACGGTGACGGCGCAGGCGATGCAACATAGAGAGAATCAAAGAGTTCGAGTGTGTGCTTTTAATAAGAATTACAAATAACAACGAGTTGCGATTTGAGAGATTTTTTTTGATTTTTTTTTTCGGCAAAAGAAAAAAATTCGACTTAGAGGGAAATAAAATAGGTCAATAATCAAGAGAATGTGTTCGAGTTAAAGGGAACTTCGAATTAGAGGGAGTTCGACTTAGAGGATAGTTTTTGAATGGAAAGTTGAGGGGAATGCAAAAATACGGTTAAAAAGTTCGAGTTAGAGGGAAATTCGACTTAGAGGGAGTTCGACTTAGAGGGAGTCGACTGTATTTGTATTTTCGGTGCTCCAACTGTGGTAAGTACTTATAGGTAATTATTTATTTATTTCCTTATTCCTAACATATCAAATTTCAAACCCTTTTTAATGTTTTGTCAATTATTAAATGTGGGTGTGATTCTCATGTGATAGCTCTCCTTAATGGATTCTTGGTTGGAATACGAATATCTAATGCTATATATGAATTGAAATCGTTGTTATAATAAAGGAAGATACAAAGTTAAGGGATCATAGGTATTTGGCTTTTGGCAATGTCCCACGTTGAGTAAGTAGGTGTTTTATTTACTTTTAATTTCATTACATCCTTGTGTTTTCATGATGTCATCGGAAATTATTGGCGGAATATATTTATTTCAATCCATAAAATCAAATAAATAAATATGGTGGTGCAACAATTTTCTGCCGATTCCGAACGGCTAATGAGTAGCACTCTTCATAACAAGAGATACCCTTGGAGGATTTGTCAGTTCCTCGCAAGCCTTAGGCGAAGGAATAACGTATATCTACTAGACAAAATCATCTGGGTACGTTAAATAAAAACACAGAAATGTAAAATCCACGGATATCGGTAAAGCTTTATTGCGTGTAAACAATCATACAAGTTCTTAAAATTCCACGGGTTCAAATCGTGAAGTTTGAAGAACGAGTGCATACCTACTTATATGTATATTTGAGTATTTCTATGACTATGACAATATTAATTTACAAAAATCATTTTACAACAGTTGGGTATTACCTAAGACCAAGTGATTTTCTGCTTGGTTGAATTCTTCCACACCTTAACTTAGATGATTTTTAATATCTAGTCATTTCATTCCGAAGTCATTTCGTGCGTTTTTTTCGATGACTGTTTGTTGTTAGTAAGTGCCCAACAAGATACAGACCAGTAAAGGTCCAAGGTTCCAGTTTGTAGGTCAAAACATACTACTTTATTGTCTTATATTTATTTTTGGGGCAGTTACTTAAAAAAGTTTGACCTAGGAGATATACGTTCAAAATTTTAAGCCGACCGATATAAATCTGAATGAAATTAAATAGGTAGTGAGGGGTTGATGAGATGGTTTTGTCGCATCTACACAATAATTGTATAAGTTTAATGAATACTATGTCGTACCTGTTGGAATCTATTTAGAATTAGTAGTGGGCCACGTGTGGACACGTTCTGCCATCACTTGCCCACTATCCTTTGATGTTCGAACGAAAAACCGGGATCAACTCCATTCCAGACCATCGCATAACCGCATAAGCCATCAACCCCTCTACACGATAGTTCATTATGTAGAGGGTCCATAAGAAATTTATATTATTTTACAATGTTAAATCGTATGTTGATCGTGAAACTATTCGTGCAACGATGCGAGTAACAATTAAATCAAAGTAATTATATTGAATATAGTGTAAAATTAATATAACTAGCCGACCGCGTTGGCTAGTCTTGGAAAAGCTAAGTATTTCACAATGCTTGACTTGACTTCTGGGTTTCACCAAATATCTATGAAACCGTCTGACATTCCGAAAACGGCATTCTCCACTATGAACGGGAAATTTGAGTTTCTGAGGTTACCCTTTGGGCTCAAGAATGCCCCTGTGATTTTTCAAAGAATGATCGACGTGTATTGGAAAAACGTGTTACGTCTATATAGATGACATAATAGTTTTTGGCAAGGGACTAGACGATCATCTTGGGAACTTAGATGTGGTGTTGGCCCGACTCGGTGAGGCGGGTCTGAGGGTCAATCTCGAGAAGACCTATTTCATGCAACAACAAGTAGAATTCCTAGGGTATGTTGTCTCAGCTAAGGGTATCCGAGCCGACTCAAAAAAAGTTACGGCAATTCAGAACATGGAACCACCCCAAAACTTGAAGGAACTCAAATCATTCCTTGGCCTTACTTCCTACTATAGGAAATTTATTCGCGACTATGCGAAGGTTGCCAAACCATTGACGAATCTCACAAGGGGAGAGAATACGCAAATAAGAGCCAACCAATCTAAGAATGTTCCAATCGAATTAGGTGACGTTGAGCTCAAAGCTTTTAATGATTTGAAAATTCTGTTAACATCTTCTGAGGTTTTAGCCTTTCCCGATTTTGAAAAACCTTTTACCTTAACAACTGATGCGTCTAATTATGCGATTGGGGCCGTTCTATCACAGAATGAGGACGGAAGAGACCGACCAATTGCATTCATTTCTAGGTCACTGAACAAAAGTGAAGAATGAATCTAGGTCAAATGGAAACACAGTATATGAGCCATCTACGTCTCGTTTGGTCGATGCAGGTTCAGAGACTGAAACTGCATTCTCTGAGAGTGGATCTACAACAGAAACTGCTGGTAGGGATCAAAGTGGATCAACGACGGAAACTGCTCATAGTGCCCAACAAGATGCATCCGACCTCATACCCCACGTGCTCGCGCCGATCAATGTCTTTCATAATCAGATTATCTTTAGAGCAGACAAGGGCTTGGAGTGTTTCGAAGAACCACATCCTGGCTATTGCCGGCATTACGTTGTTATTTATGGACACGATAAAGGACCATTGAGCCAGTTGCTGAGGTCCAAGCTAAACCCTAATGTAGTAAATGGTATTAAAATGCCAGAATGCTATTTAGGGATCCTGCAAGAGGTCTTTATCGAACATTTTTCGAAATACAAAACCAGGATCACGCAAAGAGTGGTCGAAGACGTGAAGAATGAGAACCGCAAATGTGAGCTGATTATGAAAGAACATAGAAGAGCACACAGGAATGCCAGGGAAAACAAGGAGCAATTACTAGAAAATTATTATTTTCCTGACATGAATAGCCTTATAACAAAATACGTGCGGACGTGCGAAATATGCAACACGAATAAGTATGATAGGCATCCAAACCGTCCTGAATTCCAACCTACACCAACCCCGAGTTACCCTTGCGAGATTCTTCATCTGGACATACTTGAGGTGCAGAATGAGAAGTTCATAAGTTGTATAGATAAATTCTCTAAATTCGGAAAACTTTTCCATATAAAGAATAGATCAGTTCTGCACCTTAGAGACAAAATTATTAAAGTCCTTCACTATTTCACAGTCCCTAAAATACTTGTTACCGACAATGAATGTAGTTTCGTTAGCCCCATTATCGCAAATTTTATCGAATTACTAGGTGTAAAACTATACCGAACCCCCGTAAAACGATCAGAAGTAAATGGTCAGGTAGAAAGGTTCCATTCAACGATCATTGAAATTTATCGATGTCTCAAAGTCGAATATAAAGATTTGCGCTTAAAGGAACTACTAAACATTGCCGTTGATAGGTATAACAATAGTATCCATTCAGTTACCAAACTCAAACCAACAGACGTGTTCTTCGACAGATCTCCATGAATTAATTACCAAAATCTTACAGACTTTAGAAAAAAGATAAACCATGATCTCAAAGCCGAGATCAAGAGAAAGCAAAAACAAACAAATCATTATCGGAACAAGAATAGAACTTCTCCTAAAAAATATAAAAAGGAGATGTTATATACACGGCATCAAAAGGAATTAAGGCAAAAAATAAGCCTTTATTCCGAAAAGATATTGTGGCAAAGGACAACCGTGTAACGGTAACAACCAATACGGGCAGAAAAATTCATAAGACCCATATTAAAAACTTAAACCAAGGTAATATGTAATGGCTCCTCGATAGTATAGTGGTCAGTACACCTGCCTGATATGCAGGAGGCTGGGGTTCAACTCCCCATCGGAGAGCATAAATATAAAAAAATAATATAAAAAAATTACCTGGTTTAATTAAAAAAAAAAAAAAAAAAAAAGGGCAGTGGCACCAAGCACCCCACCCCTTATAATGTATCATGCACGAAAAATTAAAATCCTTTTTGAATTTCACTTAATCCTTGCACAAGCTCAGAATGCACCAAAGCACAAGCAACAGCACCTAGCTACAGATATCAAGATTATTATAACTAAATTACTTAATTCAATTTAATAAGTTTTACTGTGGAATGACGTAAAATAAAATAATTAGATTGAGAAAATTATTCAATTGTATGTTACTTAATATTAGTTTTTTACTAAAGAATTATTCCATTGTATATTTAACTTAATTTAATTTTTAATTTATATCATTACTAAATTACCCAATTGATTTTAATACTACGGAGTGATGTAACATAAAAGTAATAAAATGCTAAAATCCTTTTAATATAATCATGCTTAAATTGTACTAAAAAAATTATTCAATTATATGTAACTTTATTATAAATTCAATCATAACTGAAATGCTCAATCCATTGTAATACTTTGAAATGACATAAAATTAAATTAAAATATTACAAAAATATAAAAGAAATACTTATACATATGTATGTAATTCAATTTTTAATATTTTCTGGTTTATCGAATATCCTAATGTTGAAATATTTGTATTAATAATTAATTTTAGTTTTAAATTTTTCTAATCAATATCTACTGAATATAGTAAATCATAAAAGTATATAAAATTGTAAAATAACTATTATTTTATACTTAATTCTCTTTTATTCATAATTTTACTTATCATATAGCTTTATCCTTATTAACGCCGCGCCGTGCAAGGGTTCAGCATATTCGAATACAAGTCTCCAATGGTCACCATCAAAGAAGGGCAAGGCTGGATCATCGATGGACATTTCAAATTAATACACGTCATCCGTCTGGATAAATTTGAAGCACTTTTGGACAAAATGACGGGAGTCGTTGAGGTCGAAATCACTCAGCTCGAAAAGAAAATTGTTGCACGTCATCACCTTACTCAACTCCACGAACGTCTTGATTCGCTGAAAGGGAAAACTCATAGAAGGGAAAGATCAATCAACTGGATCGGGTCCGCATGGAAGTGGCTGGCAGGTAACCCCGACGCAGCCGATTGGGACAAGGTATTGAAAAATGAAGATGATATCGTCAGCAACAACAATCAACAGTACAAGATAAACGAGAGGGTCTTAAAAATAACGGAAGACATCACACAAAAGATTAACTGGGTCATCAACAACACTGCCAATCAAGTAGCTTCATCCAACAGAGCCATGCATGAACAGAGCATAATAGATGAACTCATGATTATCAAAGAAGAGGTCAACGAAATTGTTCGTGCCTGCCAAATGGCTAGAAATGGGATCTCCTCGACCAAGAAGAAATCAACAGGGTCATCAGCGAAGTTGAGACGCTACCATACGCAAACGTGGTAGAAGCGTTACAATTTGGCAAGCCGTCAGTCTTCACCAATGATTCCATGCTGTTATATGTCCTTTCAATGGTTAGTGAGACTGAATATAACCTTCTACTGACTAGAGCATCAATAATCGAGGAGAAACAAGTAGATTTACCTTTCACTAAAATTTTGGCGAACCATGAGGAAACCTACGGAATAACATCTAACTGCCTCAATATCGGCAATGTTACAGTTTGTGACGAAACCTCCTTGGAAAAACTAGATGAAGACGGTTGCATCGTTCGATTACTGAAAGGAGGTAATGCTTGTTGTATAATGCGTTCCAACCCGGCTGTAATAATAGAATTCATCAAAGAAGACACCATATTTGTGACGAACTTCAAGGGAGAATTAATCAGCAAGGGCATCCCAAAAGGACTTTCTGGCACATATTTGATTCAACTTTACAACGAATCAATTCAACTCAATAACAGGACATTTACTAGCCTGACGACCACCTCGCTTCAAGCTCTACCACCAGTCGTAACTAATACCACCACAGTTGAACACAAGATCGACATCGAATACCTCCACAATATGAGCATGAGCAACATAAAAATCCTGAACGGTCTAACGAATAAGTTGAATACCTACACCTTCACGGATATGACGATCCTTCTAACGTTTGCAGCTGTAGTCCTGATAATATGGTGCAAGATATATAGAAAAGTTGACTTACCTATAATACAACTACCACCACCGACAATATCTTCGCCTAACATCTCACGTTCAAGTTGATCTACGGGACGTAGATTTTCAAGGAGAGGGTAGTTAACACGGGGCATTTCCCACGTATATGCTGAGGTAGCATATTAGTGCATACGACTACGAGGTAAATGCACTGTGTTGTATCAAGGCCAAATAGGAATACGATCTCCATCCGCTATTCCCATTGGTGGGGAATGCTGATGTTGCAATTTACCCTTGCATAGGCGGAGTATCATTATACTTCAATTTATTATTAGAATTTAGTCTTAGTCTGGACATAGAATTGAACGGAATAAATATAGAGAATATTAATTGATTTGGTTTTTTAATCTCTAAGTCGAACCGTTGGGCCGGCCCTCTGGGCTGTGTGGGTATAATAAAGCTTAAAGCGCGAAACAATTGAACCAGCGGCAGCAACGTCACCAGCAACAGCGGAATCCATTGTTCTAGAACCAATGGCGCAAAATTTTAATTGAATTAGTACGATTCAAAGACTGTTTTAGTATAATACTAGGTTAAAACAACGAATTGAAAATTTTAACCATATAGCATCATACTTTCTCTACCCTTTTATTAAAATTAAAATCATCGAATACCTACTTTATTTTTTTACGAGTAGTATCGTGCTAGCTTCAAACATCAAAAAAGGTTCGTGTACTTGCTTTTTTACACGAAATGCCATTGTTTTAGGTGTGTTCAGAAGCAATTTATTAAGAAAATTCGAATAGTATGATATCTACTATATTAGAAAATGTTTAAAATTAAGAATGAGTTAGTAAACTACTTTAAAGTTAGCAAATTGTTAAGTAGTATCATACTAATAGGTACCTTAATAATAGGCTGTTTAAAATTTTGCGCCAATGTATTTTAATCGTTCAACACAAAATAGACCAGTACCAGCAACGTCAACAGCCTCGTTTGGTCAAAATCCAAAATTTGCTGTTGCTGGTTACAATGACACAAAGTGCAACAACAATAAGACGTATAAATGTCAAAAAATTTCAAAACGACGCTGGTTTAATGTGTTTGAAAAGTATTTGCTGGTCAGCGTTGTTTGCTGTTGACGGCGGCGCTGGTGCCGTTGCTGGTTAAATCGGTTTCGCGCATAAAGCTTAACACGTTTCATGTACAACAGCCAACTGTTTTCGGTTGCGACTACATATAAACTGAAAAATGTTTACTTATGCACTCATGCTTAGTTTTTGAGTCTTGTTTTTAGCTTATTTTAAAAGATTAAGAAAATGTGTTTTTATATTGAATAGAAATTAAGTTGAATTGGTTTTAAGTGCATATTTTAAATGCATATTTTGCATTTTTAAGCGCATATTTTAAGCGCATATTTTCAGATTTTAAGTGCATGAGAATCCGAAGCCTAGTGATGAGCATTCCAAGCTAGGCGAGTATTACGGCGGAATCGTTTGAGAGGATGAATGCAATTGGCTATTTAATTTGAGCATTGTTGATAGAAAAAGTGATACATATTACAATTAAAAACAGGAAACGTTACTGCGGTGTTCAAGGGAAACAAAATTTTCTGTAATGGATGTGTCTTTTATACGATAAGGGTTCTGTTCTGGATTCTATCCAACAGATTCACATGCTTTAAAGATGATAGCCAAATCAAAAGGGGAAACAAATGTCCTGCATCTTAAGAAAGTTAAGGTTAAGACATGGTGGTTAACACACATACCAACTATGGAAAGCTTTCCAGTTTCTTTGATGCAAGGGCCATTTATGGATAATCACAAGAATGGTATATTTCGCTTGGCCGACAGAAGACAGCTTTGTTGTCTCTAAGCATTTAATTTCACGCGGTTGTTAATACCTTATTGTATAATCAATTACTACGTTTATATGAGGTATTGAAGCGAGCTTGAAGCTCGCTTCGACCCTTTGTAAACGGGTATTGAGTTGAAATGAGCTTCGTTCGACTCGATCTCACTCGCTCAGCGGTGTCGAGTCGAAATACGAGACGAAAAACCTGGGTCGAGGAGTTGGCTTAACAAAATGTTTCAGAATCGCTCAACACCATTTCAACTCAACTCCAAATCGAGCTCTCAACTCCAATGACGAAAAACCTGGGTCGAAAATCCGACCCTAATCCAACTCGATCTTTCGATACTGCATATAAACGTAGTAAATGCTGTCGAGATCTTAATCTAATGAATTTAGCATACAGTGCTGTCGTCAGGAAAACAATCTAGTGAATTAGAAGTTTCAGACAATAGATCATTTATGAAGATAAGAAAGAGTGTCGGAAACAAAGCCGTTCTTCTGACCGTTCAGAAAGGTAATTTTTAATCTAACGAAGAAGAGACTCATCGATACGAAATGCACGCATTTACCATAAAAGAGATTCCTGCCAAACTCTATCAAATTCTTAAGATATACATATCAAGTGCAATTACCTTTGTTTCTCCAAAAAGATGTACATAATTATTGGTTTCTCTTCTTTTTTTTTGTTATATGCCATCAGATGTTTGCTACGAAAGCCGTCCTGCCGGTCTTTGAGAAACTTTCGTTCTTCGAGATATTTATATAAGCTAATTGTTAATCAGCGTTTTCATGACTTTGGAAAGAATTAACATTAGTGCAATCGGTCCGAGATTGGAAAAAGATTCGTCTTTGTTAGGGCCTGGCTGCCCAAATGCTATTTCCCATCTACTCGGGAAGTTACCCAAAGAGCATGACAGATGAAAAAGCTTAAACTATGGTTTTGGCAGGGTAGAAGAACACCTCTCCAGAACTATAGAGGATACACAATTTGGACCAGCGGATTTATGTATTTTAAGATCTTTGAGGACTCTTACAACTGTACGAATGCGTAAAATTTGTCCCACAGAACCAATTACGCTCTCAATCAAAGGAGTCATAAAACTCTGTGGCAAAGTCAAATTGGCAGAAAACTGCCAATAATAAATAAAAAAGTTATTGTGAACGAGTGTTAGAACCGATGACTTAACACAGTTTTTAGTATTATTTACAAAAGATCAAAAGTTTTAACTACCTTTGGAACATTGAAGTATTTTCTGACGAAGATTTTATAAATGTAAGAACTTTGTTCGTCGATTTTTTTTTTTTTATAATCGGCGCACACTCAAGGGGCTTTTTGTATACCCTTAATATGCCAGAGAAACAGTGTGAGCATTGCAGATGTTCCTCGCTTGCCTGCAGTTTTTCTGGTTTTCCGCGTTACCTCTAAAGCTAAACTCTCTCAACCTGATAACCTCTTTACACTCATAATCGAACTAATAATGATATCTACTATATCTATAATTGTGAGACTGAGACCCACTTGTTTAGTCCTATCATAGAAACGTCATGTCTGATCAAAATCTCTAGATCGATTTTTTTAGGAATACATACCATGCCATATAGTACCTACATATGTATGTACATATATATCGCAAGTAAAAATGCTGAATTCGAATCGAACTAGAAATATTTCCAACCATCTTTTGAATTTCTGTTTCTTGCTGTGTTCTATGAATTACGTTGATGATTTCATAGGTATTTTGAAAATTATTTTTCAATCATTGCCTTCTCTTTCACTCATTCACTAAGATTTTTAATAATGATAGCGATAACGAAAACAAAATATTTATTAATGATTCTCTTAATGGCGCGACAAGATATCTTTTTAAAGCCGCACAGAAAGCTAAAAAAGAAAAAATGTACAAATATGTTTGGGTTAAAAATGGGAGAGTATTTATGCGCAAGAAGGATAACGACAAATATATTATTATTAACTCGGAGGAAGACCTCTTAAAAATTATTTAATATATCATGCAAGTTCCATTAAATAATTTTTCATTTGTTCCTTCTGTCAACTGCGCAGACGTTGAGTCTAATAATCTCATTTTTAACCAAAAATATTCAAATAATCTTCTCATTATACACCAAAATATTCGTAGTATGCGTAAAAATTTCGATTGCTTTCTTGCGAATTTAAATACTTTTGTGAATAAGCCTGATTTCATTTTTTTGTCTGAAACTTGGATTTACGACGAAGAAAATTCCCTTTTTAATATTGGAGGGTATGATTTTATATCTTGTTGCAATAATGATTATGCTGCTGGTGGTGTTTCAGCTTTTGTAAAAACAGGAATTGATTATGAAAGAATTTGTTTTAATTTGAAAAGTTGTGATGTTGTAAAAGTGAAAGTAATTTCTAAAAATTTAACATTTATCTGTGTTTATAAATTTATTCATTCGTCTAATGACGTGTTTTGCGAGAAACTGGATAATCTGCTATCAAGTGAGTCTCCAAATGATATTTTTTTGTTAGGTGATATTAACATAGACATTCTTCAAAACTCTACTCATGTTGATAATTATTTATTATTGATGTCATCTTATGGCTTAGAATCATGTGTGAATAGACCGACTCGTATTACAGATACTTCAAAAACTTGCCTTGATCATATAATGATTCGTTTTACTAGCTCACATAAATTTCTATTCAGTAGCGCCGTTATTGACTTGCAAATAACCGATCATTGCATGACTTGTTTGAGCTTGGAATCTGCTTTAGTTTCGTCTTCAAGTAATACGACTTCTTGCTCTTCATTTATTCAAACTGATTTCGTGACACTAAATAATTTACTTTGTTTTGAATGCTGGGATAATGTTATTAGTGAATGTGATCCTTCTAAATCTTATCTCATGTTCATTCAAACTCTTAATAACTATGTCAATCAAAGTTCTATAATAGTAAGAAAAAGAAGTAATAAACATATAAGGCTAAAACCATGGATAAATTCTGTCTTGCTTAGCAAAATAAGAAAAAAGAACAAACTGTACAAGAAGAAAATTAAATATCCTTTAAATGCAAATATTTCCAGTTTATATAAAAAACTTTGTAAAGAAATTTCGAAAGAGGTTTCATTGCGCAAAAACAATTTTTATTTAAATAAGTTTTGTGAGATCAAAGGAGATTCCAAAAAAGAATGGAAATTGGTTAATGACCTACTTAACAAATCAAATAAAACTGAACAAATCAAAAACATGAAATTTAATGGCACAATTATAGACAATCCAAAGGATCTGGCTAATTTATTCAATGACTATTTTGCTTCTGTTGGCACTAAAGTTGTGTCTGAAAGTTGTGCTACCTTCACAAATTGCGAATGCCCAGATTTTGATGTATCATCCAATTCTAGCTTCTTTTTCGAGCCCATTACTTCTTTTGAGTTGTACAGATTGATTACTTCCCTCAAAAATTCAAATTCTAAAACTTCTAATTGCTTCTCAAATAATTTTGTTAAAAAAATAGCTTTTAACATTTGCGATGTTTTATCTCATATTTTTAATAAAAGTATTCTTCAAGGTGTCTTTCCAGATGACTTAAAGCAAGCTGAAGTGATGCCGTTATTCAAGAAGGGGGATAAGACATCCTTGAATAATTATAGACCAATTTCATTACTTTCTGTTTTTTCTAAATTATTTGAAAAGGCGGTTAAGAACCGTATGATCAATTATTTAGAAAAAAACAAATTTTTTAGTGATGCTCAATTTGGTTTCCGTAGTGGTTTTTCCACTGATGGAGCTCTATTAAACTTCTGTTCTAGCATCTATGATGGTATTAATAATAAAAATTTAAATGCTGCTCTTTTTATAGACATAACTAAAGCTTTTGATACCGTTGATCATAAAATACTTTTGGACAAACTTTTAAAATGTGGTTTTCGAGGTGTTATGCATAATTGGTTCAGATCGTATTTATCTGGTAGAGGACAAAGGGTTAAAATAAATGATCAGTTTAGTTCTAACCAAATTTTACCTTTAGGGGTACCTCAAGGCTCAGTACTTAGCCCGATACTTTTCTTGATTTTTATCAACTCGCTCTTCTTACAAAATTATCGTAGCAAGGTTTTTGCATTTGCAGATGACATGGCTTGTTCGTACCAAAGTGTTTCTCCTCTTAACCTTTCTGCGGACATTAATCATGACCTAGAAGTTTTAAGCCATTGGTTCCAGATGCATAAAATGGCTATTAGTGTTAAAACTAAAGTTATGTTTTTCAACGTGCTTGGAAAAGAAGTTGATTTCGGGAAATTTTTCTTTCATTGTGCAAACTGCAATAAATTCAAATACAGCAAGTTGATTTGTAATTCTGCATTGAACTCACAAACGTTTAATAATTCAGGTAAGTGTTCTGAAAACTGTTTTGAAATTGAAATTGTCCAGTCTTTTAGATATCTAGGTGTTTTAATTGACTGGAAGATGTGTTGGTCTGCTCATACTATTGCTTTAAAAAAATACCTTATGGCTGCCACAAGGCAATTATACTTTTTAAAATCATTTTGCTCACAGGTTCTTTTGAAATGTATTTACTATGGTTTAGTTCACTCTAAGTTGGAATACGGCATAGTAGCTTGGGGTGGTACTCATAATAACAAAATGAACCCGCTTTTAGTTTCTCAAAAACACGTCATTCGCTTGATTTGTAATAAATCCCGTAGAAGTAATAGCCTGGCTCTTTTCAAAATGCTGAAAATACTACCCCTTAAGCATCTTTATTTTTATAAAGTTTTAAAAATATTCTTCGCTCGATCTGGATATCTTTTAAACGGGAGAGTAACGAAATCCCGCCGATCAGAATCCCGAATCACGAAATCCCGCCGAAAATAAAAATAAAAATCCCGCCGACAGATATTTTTGGAAATATTTGACGGGATTTCAATACTATTTTAGTACTTTTAATAAAGTATTTTATTTTAATTTATTCTTGAGCAAATGGAAAGTATTTAAGGAACTGTTGGTTCGGGAAAAATTCAGTTCGTTGTAGAACTCCGAGACGGTAGTAGCTTGGAATTAATATTTCTTTTTCTTTGAAAATTTCATTGGTGAACATTGGTGAATGAATTTTTGGTCCAAATGACACTGAAAATTAATTTTTTGCTTGAAAAAATTATTTTTCGCTTAGAAAAAAAAAGAATTTTGCCAAAACGCTCAAAATTTATTTTAAGCGTGAAAAAATTTTTTTTTTTTTTAAAGAAAAACCATGAAAACGCTCCTCAAATCAAATGAATTTTTAGCTTCTTCATAGAAAATTTCATTGGTAAATGGAGTTCGAAATGAAACCAAAAACGAATTTTTAGCTTGAAAAAAATATAGAATGGACTACTTAGAAAAAAAAAATATGCCAAAACGCTCAAAATGTATTTTAAGCGTGAAAAAAATTAATATTTTTTGAAAGAAAAAGCTCCTCAAATTGGACGAAAGAATTTTAATTTTATGCTTAAATTACATTTTAAGCGTTTTAGAAGTCCGTATCTAAGATGCGGCCTGATTTTGATGCCGATGATAGCGAATACGAAGAATATGTGTTAAGATATTCCTTGCCGATTAGCTTTAAACGCTGCTCAAATGATTTTGAGCTAGAAAAAGTTATTTTAAGAGATAAAAAACATTGAATATTGTAAATAGAAATAATTTTCTTGAACAGCAAGTATTTTGATTAAGAAAACTGTTGCTACAGGCGCCTGCCTGGCGACTTTACATACCCTAAGCGGAGCAACGGAGTTGCGTGAGCGGGTGTGTCTCCGAAAAAGGGAGTTAAAATCCTGAAAACCCGCGCAGCGGGCCACCCAAGGTACTGTTGTTCAAGAAAACAGTTGCTGCAGGCGCCTGCCTGGCGACTTTACATACCCTAAGCGGAGCAACGGAGTTGCGTGAGCGGGTGTGTCTCCGAAAAAGGGAGTTAAAATCCTGAAAACCCGCGCAGCGGGCCACCCAAGGTACTGTTGTTCAAGAAAACAGTTGCTGCAGGCGCCTGCCTGGCGACTTTACATACCCTAAGCGGAGCAACGGAGTTGCGTGAGCGGGTGTGTCTCCGAAAAAGGGAGTTAAAATCCTGAAAACCCGCGCAGCGGGCCACCCAAGGTACTGTTGCCCAAGAAAACTGTTACTACATCACCTTGCCTATTAAAATGTATGAAAAAATATTTTTTATCTTTAAACGCGATTTGTGTCTAAACGGAGCCTCGTAGACCCCCCAAAGTTGACATTTCAAACGTGATTTCTAGCTAAACTAGGCATCTTAGCGAGTTAAAAATTGCATTTTCGTGATCTAGGGAGTGCCACCTTTCAATCCACGTACCGCATGAAACGAAAAACGAATTTTTATCTTTAAATGCAATTTGCGACTAAACGGAGCCTCGTAGACCCCCCAAAGTTGACATTTCAAACGTGATTTCTAGCTAAACTAGGCATCTTAGCGAGTTAAAAATTGCATTTTCGTGATCTAGGGAGTGCCACCTTTCAATCCACGTATCGCATGAAACGAAAAACGAATTTTTATCTTTAAATGCAATTTGCGACTAAACGGAGCCTCGTAGACCCCCCAAAGTTGACATTTCAAACGTGATTTCTAGCTAAACTAGGCATCTTAGCGAGTTAAAAATTGCATTTTCGTGATCTAGGGAGTGCCACCTTTCAATCCACGTATCGCATGAAACGAAAAACGAATTTTTATCTTTAAATGCAATTTGCGACTAAACGGAGCCTCGTAGACCCCCCAAAGTTGACATGTTCAAACGTGATTTCTGGCTAAACTAGGCATCTTAGCGAGTTAAAAATTACATATTCGTGATCTAGGGAGTGCCACCTTTCAATCCACGTATCGCATGAAACGAAAAACGAATTTTTATCTTTAAATGCAATTTGCGACTAAACGGAGCCTCGTAGACCCCCCAAAGTTGACATGTTCAAACGTGATTTCTGGCTAAACTGGGCATCTTAGCGAGATAAAAATTGCATATTCGTGATCTAGGGAGTGCCACCTTTCAATCCACGTATCGCATGAAACGAAAAACGAATTTTTATCTTTAAATGCAATTTGCGACTAAACGGAGCCTCGTACATAGACCCCCCAAAGTTGACATGTTCAAACGTGATTTCTGGCTAAACTGGGCATCTTAGCGAGATAAAAATTGCATATTCGTGATCTAGGGAGTGCCACCTTTCAATCCACGTATCGCATGAAACGAAAAACGAATTTTTATCTTTAAATGCAATTTGCGACTAAACGGAGCCTCGTAGACCCCCCAAAGTTGACATGTTCAAACGTGATTTCTGGCTAAACTAGGCATCTTAGCGAGTTAAAAATTACATATTCGTGATCTAGGGAGTGCCACCTTTCAATCCACGTATCGCATGAAACGAAAAACGAATTTTTATTTTTAAATGCAATTTGCGACTAAACGGAGCCTCGTAGACCCCCCAAAGTTGACATGTTCAAACGTGATTTCTAGCTAAACTAGGCATCTTAGCGAGTTAAAAATTGCATATTCGTGATCTAGGGAGTGTCACCTTTCAATTTTTTTAAAAAACTTTTTTCCACAATTTTTTTGAAAAAAATTGAACTTTTTTTTATTTTAAAAATAAATTTTTACTCTTTCAATGTTTTGTGGTTCTAAAAAGAATCGAGCTAACTATCCCTTCAATAATCCCCTAGAATTTCCAAAAAAAATAAATTTTGCTTAAACAGCAACTCTCCCTAGAGTCTGCAATCGCTTAAAATGATTTTTAAGCGTTAAATTAAAATTCCTTCAACGTTTAAAACTCACTTAAGCGTCGCGTCTTTGCACTACCAACCAAAATGTAATCAAGAACAATACCCCTTTTAATAATCATCTTTCTTTTTGTAGTTCTAAAAAGAACTCAGCTAACTTTCGAAGGAAAATTCCTTCAACGCTTAAAACTCACTTAAGCTTCGCGTCTTTGCACTACCAACCAAAATGGAATCAAGAACAATACCCCTTTCAATAATCTTTTTTAATTTACACTTTATTGCGACGACCGACGTGGTGTCACCTCCACGGAATTCGAAGCGAAACTGAAAAATATTCCGAAATCACTCCTGTTTTTATACTTTTTATTGACCAACTTATTTGGGTATAAGTGCGTTCTCGTTGATTCTCATTGTTTTATCCTTGTTCTTGATTCTGATTGGCTAATCACTTTGAAGTTTCCAATGATGATTACAGTGCTGTCAATTTAGTATTGAATAGATGCGTCCTCGTTGATTCTCATTGTTTTATCCTTGTTCTTGATTCTGATTGGCTAATCACTTTGAAATTTGCAAGTGCTGTCAATTTAGTATTGAAATGGCGGGATTTCGTGATTCGGGATTTTGTGAATCGGGATTTTGTGAATCGGGATTTTGTGATTCGGGATTTTGTGATTCGGGATTTCGTAACCAACCCCTTTTAAACAGATTTTCTTCTAACTATAATCTGAGAATTAACAATCAGAATCTTGTTTTAATACCTAATCATAACCTTCAAATTTTCTTCAATTTTTTCACATCTATTGCTCCAAGACTCTTTAATTGTCTTCCCTATAACATAAGAGAAATAAGAACTGAATCACTGTTTATCAAAAAGGTGAAAATCTGGCTTTTTGACCTTAATTTTCAAGATGTTAATGAGCTTTTGTCTGTAATTATTTAACTGTCTAGAAATTTATTGATTATAATTGTCGTTATATTATTTTTATTCCAATATATTCTTAAAATGTTATTTTATTGTCGTGTTGTTAATAGTTAATATATTTTAATACATACTTCTATCTTGTCGTGACCCCACATCACTTTATATTATAAAATGTTATTTTATTTTATTGCTTTATGCTTCCCCAGCTGCTTTCAACTCTAGTTCTATGTGTTCTATCGATTGCAGCTCTTTATTAAATTGCTTATTATTACTTGATGCTACTATATTGTATTTGTTTAGTTTTAAGATTCAAGAATTTGATAAAGAATAAAATTTAACTAACTAACTAACTAACTAAAAACTCATCGTGCACCCTAATTCAATCGACTTCGGAATAAAATTATGTTTACAAAAAATATGGAAACAAATCTGTTAAAATCTTTTATGAATCGGCGAAACTCAGTCCATTTGGATAAGAAAAGTTCGTTAAACGTAGCAAATAGAATGAAAAATGACTAAAATTTTGTTAAAATTTGTTCTTTAAGACCTACGACATGCGCTAGGTCTAGTAAACAGTATTTGTCAGTCTTGTCGATGCTCAGTTATTATTATTACCATTCGATACCTATGTGGACATGATTAGGAGCTTGCAACTTGAAAAAGATTTCTATTAATGTCTATTCCGTAATTCGTGCGAAGATAAAAAAATAAGTTTGAACTTAGCACCCAGATCCACTTAATTTAAGGCTCCTTCCTACACAATATATGTATATTTATGCCCGATTTCACGAAGGACTTTTAAACATTTAACAGGCTTCTAAACCTTAAAATGAGATGTTTTGGTTTCACCAAGCGCTTTTAAATTAAACAAGCTTTTAAACACCCTTATAAACTAAATGCCCATTTTTGGCTCATTAATTTTTAAAAGTGTCATTGAAATGTCATCAGATGTAGATAACAACAATTGGTTATAGGTATAGCAGCTGAAATTATCGTTCTGTAAGGATTTAGTGTTAAATTTTTGAAGATACAAAATAAATAAATTAATACTATGTAAATATTTAAATGATTTGTTTCTTTATTTCGAAAAAAATATTGATCGTCTTCATCCAATAATAAAGTGCAACACAAAGTTATTCGCTGAGCAAGAATATTCTCGGTTCACAGAAATACATTATATGACTTCAAAAAGTGGTTCCGACTTTCCAAAGCATCTGTGTGAGTTTGTTGAATATGTTTGGTCTTCATTTGGAACCAAAACAAACCCAACAATGCAATAAAAAAATTAATTAAGTGGTTATAACTTAACGATTTTATGCCACAGAATGTCAGGATCAGAATCTTTCCAAATATTTTGTGTGCATTTCTTTTTTTTTTTGTTTCATTTCTTGGCATTTGTTTGAACACATAACACTTTCTCATTTCTTCTCATACATTTCGCTTGTTAGAAAGAAAAAAGCAATTTATTTTTCCCAGGGATGTGAAGAGAACTCAATTTTAACAAAAATTTCCCCAAAATGTCCCTTTTATAGATTGGTGAAACTAAAAATTTTTAAGAGCCTGATAAAATTTAAGAGGATTTTTGATAAAAGTGCTTTTAGTGTTTGTTTATGAAATCGGCCATTAGTCTCTTAAAAAGGAACTCAGGCATTCAAGCGGCGGCACTATAATATAACTCGATTCTATAATTATAAAGGAGGCTGTAATAAATAACTCAAACATGGGCGTCCAAAAAGTGACGCTGACGATGCACTCAGATTTTTCCAAAGCTTATTTTCAAACAAAAAAAACATTCAAGAATGAAAAAAAAAATTAAATGCCGAAGTTTCACCATAGCTTGTTGTACATACATACATACTCGTACATAGGTAGCCGGATAGAAAAAGGTAAACAATTGGCATTGCTAGCATCCAAAGCTACTTCATACACATCACGTTTTCCATTGTTTTTGTTTGCGGCTTGCAGTAGGATTGAATTCGTAATATCGTAACGAAAATGATGCGCACTGTCTCTCACTCTTTGTATATTTCTATCATGAACAATATTATCTTTGTCCGTAAGAGATTCGAATCAGTGGACGTGTGGTGCCATCCAACGTGTCATGTAGTGTATGGAATGCTGGACATTTCCCCACGAGTGATTTGAGGACATGTTATATCGCATTGCAAAAAATCGACAAAAATTTTAACTCACAGGCCAAAGCAAAAAAAGCACAAACAAATGATGCCATCGAAGTCAACATAACAATCTAGGACTTAGGGCCATTTGCTGAAACGAAACTTAAATATTTATGTTCAACTTAAGCGCTTATGTTCTACTTTTTCCTCTACGTAAACTGTCACATAAGAGTTTATGTGGAACATAAGTATTTATGTTCCGTATCAGCAAATGGGCCTTAGTGACTTACACATTATTTTCCAACGCACTTGACATTATGCCACAGGGTACTGCCATAAAATGTAAAATAAAAACAAAATTGAGTTGATATCTCACTCACAACTTGTTTTATTTACATCATAAAATCGAGCGCCCTCATTGAAATACTCTGTAGTATAATGTTTATTGTACAAGAAATCATCTAGTCAGCCTTATCACGAATTCCATCCTAATCGTAAACTTTAAGAATCCTAAACAAGACTATAACCGAATCCGTTCGTCAGGGCAATTTGTATGGGATTTTCCAATAATATTGATTCTGTGATAATTTTTTTCAGGCTTCATGACAAGTTTCCGATAAAGATGAAATTCGTCATACGGATGAATAACTCTAACATGAATGCGTATCAGTTTGATTTTCTTGTGATAAGCATAAACATTTTTGCAGACTATTTAAAAACCTGAACCATACAAAAATCAAAAATTTAAAGATGAATTTTCCATACCATTTTAATTTCCGCTAGTGTTTATGTAGTACGCCTTGGCATAATGGTTAGTGCGTTTGGGCTGTCATGCAGATGGAAGATTCTTAGCCCTTGCAAAAAAAGTTCAGGGGTGTACTACCTCTTCCCAGGAATTGAAAAATCCTCCGAGAGTATCTCATTTATTAAGTTCATGTTCATCTGATGCAGGTTCAAAGGTATTACCGCTGGAGGCAGAAAAACTGATAAGAAATGTGAATTCATTTTTGCTTTTTGCACATAATTCAAAACAACAAGTTGATTTTTCAAACAACTAATTTGGTAGATGTAAGCAAAATAAATAAGATTTTTAAAACTATAATTTATGCATTCCTTTATATTTCTAAATAACTTATTCAAGAAACTTCTATAAAATTGATCATAAAGATACCTCCTCACATCACGTCTTTTGAGCATAGTAGGAATGCAGCGGAGTGTTTCCAATAATGAATGAAATAAAAAACAAAAAAGGAACAAGCTTAATGTAAAATCGGTTAACTCCTTTTGAATGTTTGCAGTAATGAGTGGGAATCAATAAGCCGGGGAAAGCATTCCACATTCGTGTAGTGCGGCTAGAAAAAAGAATATCTGTACTTGACAGTACGTCCGAAATTGGACTCAAGGGTAAACTGATGATCATTCCTAGAAGTACTGGTATTACAGTTGAATTGTTTGAGGGGAGGAATGCAACTGTTTTAGCAGTAAAATAAAAACAGAAAAAAAATGTTTGTACTGTTTTTAAATTTAAATTCAACCACGGACAAGTTTTTTAAAGCTATGCCTACCTCGTTATGTGAATCGAAAGTGACAACACTGCCCAAGACTTTACAATGAACTGGTTGAAGCGGTAAGAGCGAGTATTGCCGAGTGCCTATGTAAGTGTGACGTATCGTCATTTAGAAGGAAGATTTACATTTTTTCATTTTTTTAACATTTATTTTTCGGTATAACTAATTACTCAGCAGATTTCCATTTTAAATTGTGGACAAAGAGGTTTTTATCCTTTCTTTTATGAATTAAAAATGACCTACGGCACCTACGATCGTTTTCTAGGTACACAATTTTCCGATAAGTGTAGTTTACCTTGGTGACACTTTCAATTTTAGTTGCATGGTCTTCCTTAAGTACATAAACAATAATATATTTTAAGTAAATAAATCAGTATTGTTTTTTTTTTTATTTTTTTACAGTTTCTTTTTATTTATTCTATTAAATTGGAAATTATATTTTTGTATAATATAGTGTATATAGATAAATACATAATAATGAACTTGGTTTATTTAATTAAATAATCACTTTCAAGTTAAAAGTTTTCTATTTTCAATTTTTTGTCTATCAATTTTCAAGAATATTGCAAAAGAAAAAAACGAAAGAACTAGCCTTTTATTTTTAAATTTAAGTAGTTTTTGTTTTACTTACATTTAGAGTAAGATATATTATAATAATGATATTAAGCCAGATAGTGAAAATGGTAGACCGTTATAGCGTTAAATTTCTATTTCTAAGGTAATTCAAAAAAAAAAAAAAAACACAAACACCAATTATACCAGTTAAGATTATTTTTTTTTATAAATATTAACTATTTTAACTATGCTATCCGGAGGAGATATGGATGCAAGAATCATTTCAGGAAAATAATAATAAATAAGACATTCTTGTGTTAGCAGTTGAAGTAAGTGCAAGTATTCTCATACACCTAGTGTTTTGCATAAAGAATTAAAAATTTCTCGTAAAAGAGTTCGTTGTGACTCTGGTGACGGCAATGCTCGCCCTCCCAGCAAACATTTAAATAAAAATAAAAAATATATTCATGACCAAATGAATAATAATAATCAAAACTATTATCAACCCTTGCAAAGCCTCATGGCTGATGCAGATGATATGGATGAAATATCCGAAAACGATAATAATGAACGTTCCAACGTCATTTAAGAAAGTGTTCCTCCTATAGTGGTTCTCAAATCTACAAGTGAACGAGTGCGTCAAATGCTAAGTGATTTAAAGATCGACAAGTATCTTATCAAAAATATCTCTCTCGGTCAAAAAATTATCTCTCCATCGAATGAAATCTTCGAAAAAATTAAAACAGAACTTGTAAAATCTGACATTCAATTTTTTTCATACTCGCGCAAAGAGATGCGACCTCTTAAAGTGGTATTATCGGGGCTTGATTTCATAGCCGAAAAATTAGTAAAAGATGAACTTATTTCGTCTGGAATAAAGTGCATCGATGTGAAAGTGATCACTAACAACCCTAAAACAAATTCCCAAACTAAAAGCTACATTTACATCGTTTATATTCAACGCGGTACAATAAAACTAAACGAACTTAAGCGAAACCATGCATGTTTATTTAAAACTCTTATCCGCTGGGATTTTAAGAGGCAAAACCCCGGAAAAATAACGCAATGTCATAATTGTCAGCTCTATGGACATGGTTCCATGCACTGTCATATTAAGAGTTTCTGTGCTAACTGCGCCGGCAACCACAAAACAACTGAATGCAAAATTTCTGACGTGATTCGATGCGCCAATTGCAATGGTCCTCACAAGTCATCCGACTCCAGCTGTATAAGTCGCCAACAATACCTAGATATTCGTCATAAACTCTCCAACCATCGACGTGTAGCTAACAATAAGCACACACCACCTACACTATCATCACAAAAACCTTTTGATCCACATTCTCTTTCTCATTTTCCTCCCTTACCCCAACGCCCCCCTCCACTTCCACCTAGGCTTACAAGTAGAAATCGCCCTGCTGTTTCCTCATCATCACCATCATCATTGGCACCTGTACACCACAATCAAGTTCCACTTGAGAACAAAACATCATCATCTAATACAAAAGAGCACAATGCATTATTCTCCTTTGAAGAGATTAATTCTCTTTTGAGTGAAGTTTTAGCTAAACTTAGAGTCTGTCATCAAAAGTGATCAGTTCAATGTAATTACATCTCTTGCTATTTAGTATATTTACTCAAATGAACATGTTATATAATTCTCTTAACATTATTACCTGGAATGCCAGAAGCATTACAAAAAAACAATTAGAATTTTTTAATTTTATTATTGATAAAAAAGTTGACATTGCTTTAATTTCTGAAACCTGGTTAAATGCTAACAAATCTTTTTCACACCCAAACTTTAAATGTTATCGTCTTGACAGGAGAAACGAAATAGGAGGAGGTGTTGCTGTTGTCATAAGAAAAGATATCCGTCACTCGGTTCACTCCAATTTGCAACTAAGATGTATTGAGTCAATAGGAATAGATGTATTTTTGGAAAATGACTCCAAAGTGAGTATTTTTTCTGTCTACTTCCCGGGTGGAAATAGAACTATTGACAAAATTACTCTATTTAAAAGCGATTTACAAAAGATTTTCAGAAGCCGGAGCAAAGTCATTTTTGGTGGTGACTTAAACTGTCGCCATCGACTATGGAATTGTCTCAGGGCAAATTGTTGGGGTAACGTATTGTATGATGTCAACGAGACACATCCAAATTTTTCTTTACTATACCCACCCAATTATACATATGTTCCTACATCTAAATCTAAAAGTCCTTCTACTTTAGACTTTTTTATTACAAATATACCAACTTACTGTTCCATGCCATTTACTTTTAATGAATTAGGGTCTGACCATCTCCCTGTAAATATGAATATGAGTCTCCGACCACAAGTTAAACAAATCAGATTATGCTATAAATTTTCTGCAGCAAATTGGGACTTATTTTCGTCCTTTATTAACAGAAGCTGCAATAATATTATTTCTAGTTTTCTACTACCGCGGTAAACAGCACAACTCAAATTGATTCAATGTGCAGTAATTTTGTTTCCCTGTTGAATAGGGCTGCTGACTTTGCAATACCTAAATGCCTTGTAAAAGATGATCATTCGGCTCGACTACCTAGCAATATTTTACTTTTAATAAGACTTAGAAACCCGGAAAGTACAAAAAATTTAAACTCAGCAATAGCAAATGAAATTAATAATTACAGAAACTCTCGTTGGAATAATCTCCTTTCCTCCTTCGAAAAATCAAGTAAACCCTTTTGGAAAGTTGCCAAGGTTATAAAGAAAAGAGGTTCAAGTATTCCACCTCTCAAATCGAAAAACGAATTGCTAATAACGGCAAAAGATTAGCAAACCTATTAGCTTCAAATTTTTCAAGGAATCATGAAATAACTGCTCGTTTTTTGATACTGATGTATCAAATACAATTATTTTTGTCTCGCAATCAAATGTCGAACAAACTGGTTTGAATTCTGTTAATCCTAGTAAGGTAAGAAAATTGATCCAAAGCTTAAAAAATAAAAAGTGCCCTGGCATGGACGGTATAAGCAATACACTTTTGAAATCTGTCCCCCTCTCAGACTTACGATACCTAACTTCAATTTTCAATGCTTGTCTTAAATTAAGTTACTTTCCAGATTGCTGGAAAACTGCCATGGTGATACCAATTGCAAAGCCTGGTAACCTAAGAGATGATGCTGGCAGCTATAGGCCTATAAGCTTACTGAGCTCTATAAGCAAGTTACTTGAAAAAATAATCAAGGAAAATCTTGATAATCACCTCACTGCGAATAATATTCTGCCTGATTATCAATTTGGGTTCAGACCCTTCCATAGCACCAATCACCAAATTTTGAGAATCAAAAACCATGTAAAAGAAAAATTTTGTAGAAAAGAGTCGACTGCTTTAGTACTTTTAGATATTGAAAAGGCCTTCGATACGGTCTGGCACGACGCATTGATTCACAAACTTGTTAAATTTAACTTTCCAATGGCGACAATAAAAATTATTCAAAGCTTTTTAAGTGGGAGAAAATTTTTAGTAAAAGTACAAGACAATTTATCTTCAGTACATAATATTCAATATGGAATTCCTCAAGGTACAGTACTTGGTCCCATCCTCTTTAATATATTTGTCTCCGATTTACCAAATCTTGGAAATAAGATTGGTATTGCAATGTTTGCTGATGACACGGCTATTTTTACATCGGGCACTTATTTTCAGGACGTCTACAACACGTTGCAAGTGAGTCTTTCTTCAATAGAAAAATACTTTTTTAAAGGGAAGATTAAAGTAAATCCTTTGAAAACGCAAGCTATTTGGTTTACAAGGCGTCGAAAATCTTGTTTTCTCCCAAATAATGTACAACTTCGAATGGGCTCTGTTAATATTGACTGGTCCGAACATTGTCGATATCTTGGGGTTATAATAGACAAAAAATTCAATTTTCACAAACATATATCTACAACTATTGACAAGATAAATCTATACAAAAGAATTTTGTACCCATTAATATGTAGAAGTTCTAAACTTAGCAAAGAAAATAAAATTTTAATGTACAAATCAATTTTCCAATCTATCCTCCTATACGGTGCTCCTGTTTGGTACGATTGTGCCAAAACTCAAAAACTTAAGCTTCAAACATGTCAAAACAAAGTTCTCAAAATGATGCTTGATTTACCATGGTACTATTCAACTTACAGGCTTCATGAACAAAACAATGTCAATCTTTTGGACTCCCTTATCGAAAATTTGACACGCAAATTTTATGTAAATTGTTCCTTCTCGGATAATGAACTGATTAAATGTTTATCTCCACCATAAATTTATATATACATATGTACATTAGACTGGGCCAAAAAAATTGACTATTTTTTTTTTGAAAGATATATCGAGAATATCATTCAGAATGACAAAAAAATATTTTCGTAAAAGTTTGAGCCCTTAATATCAATTTTAAGAGGTCTATCATCGCTAATTTTGATTTTTAGTCATAATTTCATGTTTTGCGTCAGAACTGACAAAACATTGAAGTAAAAAAAATTCATTTTGACTTACTTTTATATAAAATTAAATTCCCTACAAAAAAGGTCTAATTGAAAATTTTCGTCAGACAAGCCGGTTTTGAGTAATTAAGCTTAATAAATTGTTATTTTTCTTCGATTTTACTTTTTTAATTTGGAATTTTGTAACTAACGAAAAATAACAATTTATTAAGCTTAATTACTCAAAAACGGCTTGTCTGACGAAAATTTTCAATTAGACCTTTTTTTGTAGGGAATTTAATTTTATATAAAAGTAAGTCAAAATGATTTTTTTTTACTTCAATGTTTTGTCAGTTCTGACGCAAAACATGAAATTATGACTAAAAATCAAAATTAGCGATGATAGACCTCTTAAAATTGATATTAAAGGCTCAAACTTTTACGAAAATTTTTTTTTGTCATTCTGAATGATATTCTCGATATATCTTTCAAAAAAAAAATAGTCAATTTTTTTGGCCCAGTCTAATGTACATATTATGTATTTTGTACTACGAGTATATTATATGTTTTCGATAGAGTCTTTGAAATTGGGCTAAATGAAATTGCCAAAATATGTAATTGAAAATGTATAATTCATAAACTTAACGTGGGAGTTTTGCAATATTAGTTTTTAAGAGTTGAATAAGGGTTTTAATTGTAGCTTTCCCTTGAATAATTAATATTAAAATTCATTATACAACTTATTATTATTATATGTTAGTTTAAATCTATAGTTGAAAAGGAAAATGTTTATCCTAAATCTCTAAAAATAGCATGTTCTTACTAAATGTAAAAGAAATAATGTATATGGGCAAATCTCAGGAACTTTTGACTTTCGTGTAACTTTGAAATTAAGTTACTTCATAGTCATATTTTTTTACTCTATCTCTGATAATTTTTTCGAAAATATAGTATTACAGTATAAAAAAAGTTATTTTCCACATTAAGAATTTTTTTTTTACCTATAGAACGAGTAAAAGGCAAAAAGTATAGGAAAAATACAAAATTTTATATGTTACTATTAAAATATTTAAAAAGTTTAATGTTCTTACGATTGAAGCGTCTGATTTTAGTTTGTTAAACTCAAATGGGGTACATAAGAAACTTTGAAAATCAAAATTTTTTATGAAAAAATTATGTGCTTTGCTTAGATTTATGACAGTGTTTGTCAGAAGTTTGGGTACCACATTTCCGAAAAAATCATTAAAATCTGGTACGTCTCTTATCATGTACACAGCATGCTTTGCACCGATTTCTAAATTACATATTCATTTTCTATAGACAAAAATGAATAAATTAAGCTTTGGTAGAGGTGTGTGCTAAAATCGCAACCTGGTTAAAATTAGCTTATACTGAATTAAAAGAGTGCGAAACTTTTTTTTTTCAAGACATTTTCAGTTAGCACTCTCATAAAAAGCAATATTTCCCGTTCTTAACTATTGTTCCTTCTTCTAAATCATACTAAGAAGTGTACGTTTTGTCGCTGACGCTACATATTTTATGGATCTTTAAAATTCAGTAGTTAATTACAAAGA
This sequence comes from Chrysotoxum bicinctum, assembly GCA_911387755.1. Lineage (NCBI taxonomy): Eukaryota > Metazoa > Arthropoda > Insecta > Diptera > Syrphidae > Chrysotoxum > Chrysotoxum bicinctum. The sequence goes on from OU426988.1 coordinate 34,843,004, forward strand.
AAAATCATTGATATTTTTTATACATTACTTTTTAAGGGGCCGCCAAGATTTGATGACGGATTTTTGTAGAGGGGTCAAAAACAAGCACTTTTTACTATGGGAGGGGGGGTCTATCTCCCCCCGCTTAGGAGGTAGGGGCACTTTTATAAAAAATGGTTTAAATTGAAAAAAAATAAATATTAAAAAAACAACGGCAACACTTACAATAAAGTGCTATACTGCGTTTGAAAGCCAGAAGATTCTTCTATAATCCTGCATTTAAATTAAATTACTCATGTCAATGGTATTTGAGAAATTCGCATTTAAAGTCCAAATTTTGATAAAAAAAACGTGAAACAAAAAGTTTAGACCGATTGTTTTCAAAATTGTGAAATGAAATTGTAAATTAGCTTATATGTGTTCCATGTATCTATCAGTTCTTAATCGAACGCAAAAAACCGCATGATTCTATGTCTTCTAGTTTTTGAGAAAACCGAAAACTACCAAAACTGTTTTTTTTTGATTTTTGGTGGTGACGGTGATTCCATTTTAAGGATTAATGTTAATAAACATAATGCATCTTTGTTAGTTCAGTAGAGCAATTCATTTAGCGTTACACCAGAATTGCACACCGCCACGGGAGTTGAATTTTCATTTGGTATTAAGCCAATTTCTTCGAAAAAAGTAATATTTTTTTCGTTGGTCAACACTAAATCACCGAAAGAAGAAAATATTGGAAAATTATTCAATTTGAGATGGAGTAGTAGATGTTTAACCGCCTTTTTTCATTTAGAGAAAAAAACACTTCACTCTTACAAAAGTTGAATAACGAATGACCTTGGTAAACAATAACTTGTACCACATTTATCATTTGTTATAAAAAATTAAAAATTTCTATATTAATTTAAAATTTCGCGCTTACATATTTTCTGTAGTTCAAATATTAACAAATGCAAGCTAGGGCAGTGAGAAAAGTGAAAGAAAATGATCCTTATCAATAACATTCTTATAAACATAGGTATAAACAACTTACGTCGAACGTTAGTGTGGTATCAGTAGTCTTTGTGACTCGGCCACTTAAAGTCGTTTCGTGTTACTGTTTCGATAGTTCAACGTCGCACTATGGGACCAAAAGATGAAATCCATCTCAAAAATGGTTTTGGTGAATTTCGTAATTTGAAAAATCTAATGATGGGATTATATACTAGAAATAGGGTTCTTCCTAACACAGTAAATTTTTTGTATCTTACTTTTGTTCTAGATACCTAAAATTACAGTTAAAAATGACATTTCGATATTTTTATTTTTTAGAATTATTGGAAGTGAGAGTTTGAAGTCAATTATTTCGTATTTTTTCTGGACAGAATATATAAGCATTATACCTTTTTGAAAAGCCCAAGCCTTCTTCTTTACAAAACAGTTATATTTTTTTAATTAAGTTCACCAGTAAATTAATAAAAAAAATGAGTAAGGTGTAGTATATTTTTCATTTTTTTGTTTTCAATTGAAGTTTTCTCTGTTAGCTCCGGCTGCCTGCGTTTAGTTAATGGCTGTTTAGTATTCTAAAAATATTCTAAATTTGGAAGAAAAAATAAAAACTTTCGCATTTTCATGCATTTTTGTTTAAGAAGAAAAAACGTATGATGAGGAAGAAAAATAAGTTTTTAGAATAAAAATTCGTATTCTTATAACTTTATTGTTAAGTGATGAAAAAAATTAAAATTTGGCAAAAATGTGGAACTTTTATTGATGCACATAAATGGGGGAGAGTACGATAACTTAGGCGCCAAAAATTGATACCGGATTTTTGTAGAAGGGTCAAATACAAGCGTTTTTTACTATGGGAGGGGGGGTCTATCTCGCCCCGTTTAGGAGGTAGGGGCGATTTTAGAAAAAATGACTTAAATTGAAAAAAAAAAATATTAAAAAACAACGGCAACACTTACAATAAAATACTATACCGGTTTTGAAAGCCAGAAGTCCGTTCTATAATCGTAAATTTAAATTAAATTATTTATGTCAATAGTTTTTGAAAAATTTGCATGCAACCTCAAAATTTTGTTAAAAAACATGAAAAAAAAAAGTTTAGACCAATTTTTTTCAAAATTGTAAAATGAAGTGCTCAATTGGCTTTTTGTGGTCAATGCTACTATTAATTCTGAATCGAACACTAAAAACCGAATGGTTTTGTCCCTTCTAGTTTTTGAGAAAATCGAAAATTACTAAAACTACTTTTTATGAAATTTTTGATTTTTGGTATTTAACTACGGTGATTTCATTTTGAGGATTAATGTTAATGTGGTTCATTTGTAGGTAAAGTACAGCAAATCATTTAGGGTTACCAAGAATGCACCAGAGGAGGTAGAATTGCATGGCATTTCGCGTCTCAGTCAGTCAGTTTGTGAGTAAGTCAGGTGTTACTTAAAAATAGTCAAGTCAATTTTTCAATGTTCAATGTATTAAAACCGTGTTTACAGACATTTTGATCACAAAATAAAAATTATAGCAAGCACCTCCCGAATCTCTAGCCAATATTGAGGCCCATGGAAAAATGTGCCGATAGATGGGTTTATTGCTCTGAGATTAACTTTTATATGGATTGCACCAGAGAAACTTTTAAATCATTAGTTTTAAGCAAAATTTAAGTAACGTTATTTATTAAAATAAAAGATTAACTATGTAAATCATTTAAATGTATTTTGAATTTTATATACGCACCTACAAATTTGTAACTATATATTTACTTAAGTATCTTAGTCTGTAAGAGTATAATATGCTCTGGTTGATGAATAAATAATAATAATAATAATATTGTATTCTTACAATTTTTGTCACCTTTTTGAGTTGGAGTTGAGGGGAGTTGACGCTTTAGTTGGAATGCCTTTGAAATATTGAAAAGTTATTTAATTTAGGATGAAGTAGTGGATGCTTAGTCGCCATTCTTTATTCAAAGAAAAAAATACTTCACTCTTACAAAGGTTGAATAACGAATGACCTTGGTAAACAATAACCTGTGCCACATTAGCATTAAAAATGTTAGACACAAACAATAAACATACATATTAATTAAGGAATTATATAAATTTGCTGCATTCGTACAGTAGTACCTAGGTAATGTGAATTTTTCATAATGTATTAAATTTTCATGTCTGAACATTTTAAATGTGCAAGTTTGGGCTACGTACATACATATATTTAGTAGACATTGGATATAGGCCATAGGGTAAATTCAAAGTTTCTTTAAATCCAGATTCTGTAAATGCAAAAGAAACCTTGCATACACCCAACCTCGCACCTACCCCAAATCCTATAGTGTGCCCTGGCAGAGGGGTTGCAGGGGGGCAGCATGCCCCCCCATACATATCTCACTGTTTATACGCCGTAATGCGTAAGCAAGCAAAAAAAGCAAATATCCCATAAAAAAGTAGTTTTAGTTATTTTCAATTTTCTCAAAACCTAGACGACATAAAATCATCTAGTTTTCAGTTTTTGAATAAGAATAAATTAGAGCAACGAATTTTAAGAAAAATAATAATATATAACTTTGCAGTTTTGGAAAATTAAACTTTAAACTTTTTTTTTATGTTTTTTTTTTCACCAAAATTTGAGTTTAAAACTCGTTTTTTCAAAAACTGTGCATAGATTCTACTTGATTTAAAAATTATCTAATAGATCAGAGTATTGGCTTTAAAAAACGGTATAATACTTAATTGTAAGTATTACCGTTATTTTTTAATATTTTTGTTTCTATTTTAGTACCTTTTTTATAAAATTGCCCCTCCCGCCCAAACGGGGGGAGATAGACCCCCCCCTCCCGTATTAAAAAATGCTTGTATTGAACTGTTCTACAAAAAACCGTTATAATTTTTTGGCGCCTAAGTTATCGTACTCTTGCCCATAAATGTGTATTCCAAAAAGTTTTAGACCATTATTTTATTACTTTTAGCCCAAAATTTCAAAAAAAAAAATGTTATTTTTTGTCAAAAGTTAAAAAAATATAACATGTGCAACACATTTTCATAAACATCATATAAGTGAGTATGTTTCCACAAAATTTATAAGTTTTTATCATTTATTTCCAATATTATTAAAATTCTAAATTTTATTTTTAGAATAAAATATTTTTTGTTTTCCAATTTTAAACTTCCTTACTCATATTTATATTAAAAAAAATCATAATTAAATAAAAATAAATGCCAAGCATTTGAGGGTGGGAGGGGGTGTGTGGTTTATGGTTGCATATAATACAAATGTAGGTACATAGTTATAAATAACACAAGCATTGTTTGACGAGGCTTAAGAACTTTTAGACATTAATTAATATACCTAGTAATAAGGTGTACTTTTGAATTCCTTTTTTTTTTGTCTTAAGGGCGAAAAACTTTCATATATCAAAAAGGGGCGTGGCAGTACACGGATTTTACTAAAAATAAATAACACTTTTCATAAACTCACTTCTTCATATAAAACTTAATTAAAAAAATGCCTGCTCTTAATGAACTTTAAGCTGAAAATAAAAAAGGGGAGTAAAAGTAGGCGGGAAAGTGGGCAGACAAAATATACATGCGGTGTCTTAAGTTTAAAAAACCTCAAAAACTAATTTTCGGCTTCCTGTTCACTAAAAATAAGAAAATAACAAAAATTTGAAAAACATGGGCGTGGTAGTGGGCGGAATTTACAAAAAACTACTTTCAAATATTTTCACCGGTAAAAGAAGAAAACAAATTTCATCCAAATTGTTGCAATAATTCTTGCTCCAACAAATTTTTCCCATATAAATGAAACAAAATCTACAAATTTGTTATTTTATTTTATTAAACAAATAATAAAATAATTTATTTCTATCTGAAACGTTTTAATATTTTAAATTCTTGGTTATACAAGTATAAGTATACAAAACTTCAAAAAAAAATATTGAGAAACGAAAAAGTTATGGATTTTTGAAATGGTTTGCATAGTGCGTCGCCGGAAAATGAGTGAGAATTTTTTAAGCATTCGTTAATAAAAGAGGAACACCATCAATTATATTTTCTGATGTAACAATGGTGCTATAAACTTAATTTTAAAGGTGTGCTTAGTTATTTTCTCTTTACGCGTTTTCAACAGTCTAAAGTCAAAAGTTTCTGAGATTTGCCCATATTGCTACTTAAATAAATAAATAAATAACCTATAATAATAATAAATAAGATGTTGATTAAATGAAAATTAAATAAAGGAAAAATAAGAGTTTATCTTCCAGAATAATCTTAATCAAATTTGAAATACAAAGTGCAAATCTTAGACCAATATTAAAATATTTAATATCATTTTAATGTAGACTTGGGCGAATATATTTTCATAACATGCTTCGCCACTTTGGAAATGAGACATCTATTCTGTAAGTAAGGGTAAACTGAGTAAAAAAAAATTATAGACCTTAGTTATAGTACCTTTTGCGAAAAAACTCCTCGGAAACAAATAAGGTTTTTTTCCAACGTAATTTCACTGTTTTATTTATCTATACTAAGCTGCACACTGAACAGCACTGCTCACTTGACCCGTATTGGGAATGTTGAGCTTCCTGTGCTTCTGTCGGAATTTTTTAACATATGCCTCGATCAAGTTTTGAATTTTCTTCGGATTGATTTCTCCGGATTTACTGTGACAAATCTGTGTAAATAAATGTTAATTTTTTTTTTGGTCAATGTCCTTTGGTAGAAGATTTTTGTATTTATATACCTTAGGCACAGCACGGCGCATTATTTCTTTGTAGTTATCCTTGGTTATTTGTTTCTTATTGAAACTTGGTTTGAGAATCATTTTGACTTCTTCCACAACTAGCTCTTGGCGATTCAGTTTTCGCAAAAACTAAAAATATTTTTTTACATTTTTTTTTTAATAAATTCAAAATGTTTGGGTCACATAACATTTAAGTATGATTTTATGTTAAAAATAAATAAATAAATTTTGAATTAAAGGAAGTTGAAATAATAAAAAAAAAAACTATAACACTTACACTTACCTTGTCCTTGACCTGTAATTCTACTGCGGAATTGGGTAGGTCATCGTAAACCTTGACATGTTCATCGTTATTATTTCCTTGAAGTTTTTGCACTGAAAGGATATGTATATTTATTTAAGTTAAAATGTTTCTTTAGTTAATTATAAATAATGGCTTTCGTCAAAATACAACTTTCCAAAATTTTAACAAGAAAAAGCCAATTATGTTGCCTTAATTTTTATTTTTACTGTCGTTGAACTCTACTCGTAGATAAGTAAAAAATGGTTTATTGTATACTTTAATACACCTTATGTTGGCTGTGATGGTTATGCTTGTGTTGAACTTTTCTACCATTTCAGTAACAAAAAATAAGTAGTTTTAATTATAATTTTATATAAGATATACATATACATATGTACATACACATATAGCAATCACATACATATTCTTTTGTAATAAGGATTACAAAAAATATTTCTTTTTTTTTTTAATTAATTCAATCATGACAAACCTTTTGTTTTGTTCTGTTTTAAATAAAATGTACTTGCTCTTATGTACAAGGTGCCTTGTAACTTACACATTGTATATAGAAACATGGATGTAAATAGAGAAAAAAAAATATATATAATGTGTTCCGCAAAGACCGTAATTTACAGCAATTTGATAATCTGAGTCAGGAGGGGGGTGCCTAATTGCAGTTAAAAAAAATATTCCCTCAACACGCCTACAACAGCTGGAAACTTTCAATGAAGATCTTTGGATATATATAAATGGTAAGAACAACTCAAGAATATATATATGCACTTGTTATATCAGACCAGGGTCCGGAGTTGAGACATATAAATCAATATTTGACAGTCTCTCTGTGAAATCTCAATCATTCTCTTCTGACTCGAAACTTGTTTATTTAGGCGACTTCAATTTGCCTAATATCACATGGTCATTTGATGAAGCTACTAAATCAATGAAACCCTCTTTGTACTTTGGACTCTTAAAGCTGAGACATTGATTGAATCTACGTCTATATGTAATTTATATCAATTTAATTCTATAAAAAATATTAATAATAGATTGTTGGACCTGGTGTTTTCCTCTTTCTCTAGCTTACATTTTTCGGTAGAATTGTCAACAAATCCACTTTCAACAATAGATCGCCACCACCCACCATTGAAGGTCAAAATTTTGAATACAATTACTCGTTTTTTACCTGATATCAATTTACCAAAGAGAAATTTTTTCAAAGCTAATTATGATGAAATTAACTCTCAGCTCTCCTTAATTGATTGGACGTTTCTAAATAATATGGACACAAATAAAGGCTTTGTAGAGTTTTATAATAAATTGAACAACATAATCGAATCCCTTGTTCCTCTAAAGAAGAAGGTTTCTCATAATTATCCATGTTGGTTTTCTCAAAATCTTATTAAGATACTTCAGGAGAAAAAACGTTTTCATTTCATGGCAAAAAAATTCAATCGAGTGGCTGACAGAAAAACGTTTAAATACTTGAGAGCTTTAGGTAAAAGGAATTAGATACCTGTTATAAAAAGTACTTGAACAATACAGAAGATAATCTCAAAACTAATGTTAAATACTTTTGGTCATATACAAAAAAGTTAAGGGCCACCAACTCACTACCGTCTGTCATGACTCATGAAATCACTAAGTCTACCACGCCAAAAACAATATGCGAAACCTTTTCTACATTTTTCCAAAATAATTACACGCAACCCAAGTCTTCTCCTAGTAATATAAATATTTCAAGGAGTTATAGCAACCAAATACTGTCCACTATTAACATTAACAACCCACTTATCAATTTACCTACCGTTACTGCTATCATTAAGGATTTGGACATCAGTAAGAAGGAAGGCTCTGATGGGATCCCAAATATCTTTTATAAAAACTGCATTAATAATTTAGCACAACCCATTTCTACCTTATTTAACAAATCTTTATTAGAAAAAATATTTCCGGACAAGCTTAAGGAGGCCCATGTAACACCTGTTCATAAGAATGGCCTAATTTCCGAAATTTCTAACTATCGTCCTGTGTGTATCTTAAATGCATTATCCCTCATATTTGAAAAATGCGTCTACAACAGTATTATATTCATGGTTAGACCTATGATTAACTCTAAACAGCACGGTTTTTTAAGTGGTCGCTCCACAGTTACTAACTTAGTTTCCTTTACGAACGACATAGCAAAAGCTTTCATTTCTTTTACACAGTCAAGTAGATGTTGTCTACACAGACTTTTCGAAAGCATTTGACAAAGTAAGTCACGAAATTATATTAAATAAAATGAATAAATTTGGATTTCACGATGAACTTATTCAATGGTTTAAATCATATCTAACCGCTAGACCACATAAAGTTACAATAAGTCAGTATGCTTCCAAACCTTTTTACCCTCCATCTGGAGTTTCTCAAGGTTCCGTTTTGGGACCTCTTATATTTCTGATTTACATCAATGACATAACAGACAAAATATCATCCTCATCACTATTGTACGCTGATGACCTTAAAATGTACCAGGAAATTATTTGTGTCCGCGATTGTATAAAACTACAGAAAGACCTGGATACCCTTCTAGAATGGTGTACATCGAATGGACTTCCCTTGAACGTTAATAAATGCAGTGTTATGTCTTTTACTCGTAAAAGAGATATAACTCATTTTGACTATCGTCTTAACCAAGCAAACCTAAAACGAGTCACCGAGCAAAAAGATCTAGGTGTTATTTTTGATCCTAAATTACTGTTCGATAAGCATTACCAGTATATAACTAACAAGGCATCAAGAATGATAGGTTTCATTTTTAGAACAGGAAAATACTTTCGTAAGCCTGAATCTTTTATTACTCTCTTCAATTCCCTTGTTCGTAGTATACTGGAATACGCATCTCCTGTTTGGAATCCGGTTTTCCAGACTCATTCTGATAGAATAGAAAATCTGCAGAAGAAATTTTCTAGGATATTAGAATACAAACTGCATAAAAATCACACAGATTATTTTAACAGACTACATTTATTTCATATGTCGTCCTTGTTTCAACGTAGAGCCCTGCTAGACGAGTTGTTTCTTCATAAAGTACTCTGTGGTAAAATAGATTCAATTGATTTACTTAATCATATAAATATTCAATACACAACTCGCTCCAGTCGCCATTTAGCAACCTTCCATTTTGTCGAACGCTCTTAAATTTAAAATCACCGATTGTCAGAATTCAAAGACTTCCCAATAAGATGTTTAAATCATTCGACGTTTTGTGTTTTCAATGCATTAATCCAAAGAAAATTATATTAAGAATTGTTTATGAGTGTGGTTTTTCTTTCCTCTCAATTTTGAATTGATATAATTTTAATCAATAACATAAACGTTTGAACTTTTTGTTTATTATTATATACCCTTCTTTAATGGCTTTGGTTTTGTACCCTTTTTGAATTTTTTTTTCTTGTTTTCATAATGAATTTTATAAAATATTTAAATGAATATTAATTTTTAAAATTTAATTTCGTTTTCTTATAAATAATTATTAAAGTATTTGGTAATTTTGTAGCTTGTTATTGGTTGATAAGAGATATTATAATTTTTATTATACTTTTTGTCAACTGTAAGCTATTGTATTCAAATAAAAAAAAAAAAAAAAAATGTTCAAATGCATAAAATTCATAATTTAACCAAAGCAACTCCTAATATAGAACGCTGTCCAATTTGTGTAAGATTATGAATTTATCAAAACAAAATTTACATTCAGTTACAGGGATTTTATTAATCTATGAGAATTTAAAAAAAGTAAATACTTTGTACTTATTTTTTTATTGACCAAAATGTCGACCATGTCTACTATTACACATATTTTTTTATCAAAATCTTTAAAATCGTTTTCGAAATAAATAAGATAAGCAGAAAATATTTATAACATAACTTAGTTTGGGACGGGATATTTCACACAATAATATATACATGATAACGAATTTTAGTACATATAATGAAAAAAATATTGTCAAATAAAAATTCAGATCATAAAATGAAGATACATGCATGTGCATGAGAAGACTATTTTATTAATTTAAAAAAAAAAAATAATATTCTTAAGAAATAAATTCGAAGTCTGAAATTTTATCATACGAAAAAAAAAGAAAGCACACTTTTTAAAGTGCATTTGGAACCAACAAAATCGACTATTTATTTTGTTCTACGTTTTTAAAATAATTATTTTATATCTTTGAGTAAAACGACTTTTACTCTGTATAATGTATAATAAGTCTCAAACGGCCCGTGCCTAGTGAACATTTGATCGACGACTGGACTATCATATCATATCATACCATATCTACAAAAAAAGGCTCTTTTTACGTCACAAATAAAATAATATCTAACGTTATATTATTTATTTTTGAAATAATTTACAAAATAAATTTATAAATTTTTTCTTTTTCAGGCATCCGGGTAGCCAGACCATTTGTTACCGTTTTATAACTTTTTTTTTTTATATAATCGGCGCACACTCAAGGGGTTTGTATACCCTTAATATGCCAGAGACACAGTGTGAGCATTAAGAAAAAAGGGAAGGGTTAGAAGGGAGGTGTCGGTGTACATTGGTTTTGAATTCTTGAACATTGCAATGACTGGGAAAGACAGAGCGTGGCAAAGAATTCCACATTCGCGTAGTACGGCTGAAGAACGAATGTCTGTACTTCACAGTACGGCCGAAGTTGGGCTCAAGGGTAAACTGATGGGCATTCCTAGAAGTGCGAGTATTACGTTTAAATTGTTTAAGTGGAGGAATGCAGCTGGCTACTTCACTAGAGCATAGTTCGTTAAATAACGGTAAAAAAGGGTTAGGCAAGAAATATTACGACGATGTTCGAGTGACGTAAATGAGTCAATGATGTTATTATCACCAAACATTTTAAAAGCTCTTCTTTGAGTACTGTCCAAAAGACTTAAATAAGTTACTGGAGCACCAGCCCATGGGAGTTATACTCAAGTTTTGGACGTATATAGGTTTTATAGATTGTAGCCAGATCAAAAGGAGAGAAACATTTCATGCACCGTCTCAGAAAACCCAAACATCTTGCGGCATTTTTGGCAACATCGCGTATATGATTGTTCAACAAGAGGTGGTTCGTGATGCACATACCGAGATGTTCAGTTTCATTGATGCAAGTGCCACTCATAGATAGTGGCAAGGGGGGTATATCTCGCTTTAACGAAATAAGACAGCATTGGGTTTTCGAAGCATTAAATTGGACACAGTTTCTTATTCCCCATTGTACAATGCTGTTTAGGTCGTAATTTAATGTGCTTATCATATTTTGTCCTTGCAGTTTCACATCCGAAGAGGAAGGATGTGAGTCTGAGAACGAATATAAAAAGCTAAAAGTACTATCGTCAGTGAAACAATTAATTGGATTAGAAGTTGTAGACAGGAGATCATTAATAAAAATGAGGAAGAGGGTCGGGGACAAAACGGAGCCCTGGGGCACACCAGCATTTATATTGTGGGTTTCAGACTTGAATCCGTCAAATACAACTTGTATTGAACGGTTCGAAAGAATTAAATTTCTAATCCAAAGAAGTAAGGATTCGTCGATGCCGAAAGCACGCATTTTCGATAAAAGAGCAAGATTCCAGACTTTATCAAATGCCTTTGAAATATCAAGTGAAATAATCTTACTTTCTCCGAAACAATGTAAAGATTTGTTCCACTTTTCGGTTAGATAAACCATCAAATCACCTGTGGACCTATTGCTACGAAAGCCATAATGCCGGTCATTAAGAAGCTTTCGTTCCTCAAGATATTTCTTAAGCTGATAATTAACCAGCGTTTCCATGACCTTGGAAAGAAGGGACGTTAGTGCAATCGGTCGATAATTAGAGGGAGAAGAAGATTCGCCTTTTTTGGGAATTGGCTGAACAAATGCAGTTTTCCAACCACTCGGAACGATCCCTGAAGAATAGGACAGATGGAAAAGCTTACGCAGAGGTTTTGCTAGCGTGGAAGAACACCTCTTCAGAATAATAGCGGGGATACCGTCCAGACCAGCGGATTTATGTATGTTCAGATCTTTTAGGACTCTCGCCACGGTACCAGTACGAAAAAAGATTTGTCCCATAGAATCATTAACGCGCTCAAGAACTGGGGGAGTCATGACACTATCCGTCAAGGTGGAATTTGCGGCGAACTGCCTTACAAACAAGTTAGCTTTATCAATAGAGCTAACGAAAGGAGTGTCATTGACAACAAGCGTAGGAACCGAGGAAGAATTCCTCATATTTTTTACAAATGACCAAAAATTCTTACTGCCTTCGGGACATTGCAGTATTTTTTTTGCCTTGATTTTTGATCATGTAAAAATTTGGTCCGTCGAATATGGGCGTTGCAGGCCTTGGCGTTGTTTGAACTTTTTCCGGTTTTCCTCAGTTGGGTTGGCTCTAAAACACCTGAAGCTTACCTTTTTTTCCTTGATAACCCCTTTACAGCTCAAATCGCCCGTAATAACGATTTCAGTGCGAGGATATAGGGAAACAATTCTTTGGATGGAGGCGGACAGAGCATCAAATTCGTGAGAAGTTGAAACTCTATCCAGATTTGGTCTTCGATAAAGAAAACAATAGTGAATAATGTGCTTATTAATGGAAAATTTAAACCACAAAAAATTGAAGAAGGAGTTGGTGCAGCGACAATATTGTGGTAAGAGCTGATATGCAACATCATTCCTAATGGGCCTATCTTGAATAAAATTTCCTGGGAAGAATTCCCATTTTCGAAAAATCGCGATCGTGAATGAGTTCGAAATATTCCCGCGTAATTCATGGCTATCGTGATTTTTTTCCATTTCTGAGGGATTTTAATGTTATTGGAAGCCTTAAAACTACGCATACCTAATTCAAAGGTGTTTTTCGACAACGATGTATGGTACTTCTTTTTTTTGGAGAGAGAAAAGTTTCGAGGGAGATTCACGATTGACGAAAAAAATTAGGTGGGAACAAAAAATTCCGAGGCCCCAATATATATGGCGAGACCATGATGGGAAAAGAATAATGGCACCAAGTTATACCCATGAATAAAAAATTCAGCAGGATCGGAATCCTTACCTACTTGGGTTTCACTCAGTGCCAAAAGAGCTGGCCTGTTAGCAACAGTGTGGATATACCAGCCAGAAAATTCTCTCTCAGACCACGAATATTACAATGATCTACTCTAAAATAACCAGCCATTGCAATATAATAAAAAAAAAACTAAAAAGCCGTTTCAATACAACATCACTAAAAGTGTTATGCTTTTAGTAGTGACGTTGAACTGATCCGAAGACTACCAATCAGAACAATAATTCTCTATACATCTGTTATCGTACGACCCAGCAGATGCAAACACTGAGAGAGCTTATATACCTAAGCTCAGCACAATGCATGCACCCGCTAAACTTATGTTATGTATATTATTAAAAAAAAAACAAAGTTTAGAAAATAAAATTAAAATGGAAATATAAACTGATTTAAATCTCTTCAAACTTCTGGTGGGCAGATTTAATTCGACGGAAAGAGTTAACGTCTGATGGATTAAGGATATTAACGAGAATCTCAGATATGTTATCTGAGGATGCATCTAACTATTTATGCCAAGTTGTTTGAGTTGTTCCACAATTATAGCATTCCTCCGGAGCTTCATGAGCGTAGTAGTGTTTGCTTGTAAACAGAGTTTTTCCTACTCTGACTCGTAATATTTGTATGTATTCTTCTCTACTTAAGGATTGATTATACCGGATACGGCAGGTATCAGGTTGATGCTTTCGAAGAAATGTTTCTGAATTTAGCCACTCCTATACAGAAATTGTGTTTTATTTTTTCAAGCTCTTTCAAAATCATAGCCAATATTGTTGAAAAACCTGAAAACAGAGGTTGAATAGGGTAAGTAACACGCTATCGCCCGGATGATAGAATGATCGTGGAATCGTTCAAACTAGATCCAAAAAAATGTCGGCTGTACCAATTTGAAAGTAGCTAGCTGAAATTAGCTAGAAAATTTGCTTTATTTTCTGGTTCCCGGCAGTTTGTTAGACGCCCAGCAAACACCGAATAATACTGACAAAATAAAATGTTATGGGGATGTTTGTTCTATGACGTTGTTGGCGCAACACAGAAAATCGATGGGATTATGGACCAATATGTTTATATCGAAATTGTGAAAAATGTCATGTTACCATAGTCCGAAGAAGGATAATAACTCAAAACACAAAAGTCGAAAAGCAAAAGTTTGTTTTTTTTAACTGTTCCCAAGATTAAAAAAAAATTAGTAAAAGCTAGATAATGCTTAATAAAATTGCATATTGATGGTACTGCCATTTTTATTTTATTTTCGATTTCCTTAAAAAACGGTAGAAGGGATTTTGATCTATTTTTTTATTGTAAAACTTATAAAAAGTCTGATAGCATTTTGTGTTCCAATTTCCAAAAAAAAAAGTTTTCAACAACTGCATGCTCGATTTTTTTTAACTTGAAAGTGTACAGTTTTTTTAATTTTATCTTAAAATAAGAGTATCCACCATACAAATGTTAAAGAATTGTTTTCGAAAATCTTATTTTTCTCGAAAACCACATCTAGAATTTTGATACTTTCTTGTCTTTTACTTTTTTATACAGAAGCTTCTAATTAGTTTAAAAAATATTGCATATCAAAACTTAAAAAAATATAATGCACAACTGGATCGCACGAACTTGCTCTCATGTAAAAGTACTTTGGAATTTAAAATACATTTTATAAATATAAATTATGGATTTAATGATATAAAAATGTTCAAATGCATGGAATTGCCGTCTGATTTCCGGAAATCTTGTCTGGACCCGAAAAAAAAAAAAACTGATTTCCGGAAAAGTATGAATTTACGCAAACAAAGTTTAAAGATCGTTTTATCAAAGTAATTTTTTATATAACAAATTTCTTTCAAATTTTTCTGGAACAAAATTTGGTACGCCAATTTTTTAAGTGCTTATTAATATAGATTTTAGGAAAAATTTCAAAAATAATCATTCACACGTTTTCAAAATATTGATTTTTCAAAAAATAAATTAGATTTTTTTTTTAAAACAAAAAAAAATATTTTTTCCGAATATTTTTATATATGTACAATGTTATTTTAAACTTAAGGGAGCTCCTGGTCAAAATTTTTAGTTAAAAATTTCAATTTCTCCTCTAGGGAATCATCGAAGACCCTTAAGTACCGAGTTTAAAGAAAATAGGTCTTGTGGCTTAGGCTCTAAATCGAGGTACAGACATACGGACATACAGACAGACAGACGGAATTGTCGGACCCACTTTTTTCGTCTTCGCTATCATCGTAATGTCAACTTTGATCAAAATCTCAAATTCGATTTTTATTCCAAATGCAGAACTTGGACTATAATATAATAACCTATATCGCAAGTAAAAATATATATTTTTCGAAAAACTGGTCAATTACGAGTATTATTTTTGGAAATGGGGGTCTGTTATGGTATGGGGGTGCATGGCGGCGAAAGGAGTTGGAGAGTTGCACTTCATAGACGGGATAATTTATCGGCATAAATATCGTAACATTTTAAAAACAAATTTAATCAGGAGCAAACAGAAACTGGACCTTGAGTCCAATTATATGTATATTTATGCAAGACAACGACCCCAAGCATAACTCGTTTCTCGTCAAAGAGTGGCTGCTTTACCATGTTCGATCAAAACTTGAACATCCCCCACAATCGCCTGACCTTATTGCTATTGATCATTTACGAAGCAGAAGCTTAGAGAAAGGACCGTAACAAACCTGCCTTGAAAGCAGAAGGCAGTCCTGAAAAAAAAACCGTTTTAGTAGAAGTAGAAGACAGCATTACTCTAAAAAAAACTGAGTGTAAAATTAATAAAAAACTGTAAATATTTCTTTTTCAATTAATTAAATTTTTCTTTTCTTTTTACGACGAACAAATATTCTTTTATTTTGTATACCCTGGTTTTCAGGTTAAATTCTAATTCAAGATTAAACTTTTTTTGTGACTCGAACAACCTCAATTAAGGCTCCTACTCGAGTTTTTATCGGTTGCATTTACCCAGGGCGTACTTTATATAGAAAATTGGCGAATAAGAAATTTCGATGGATTGAAGATAACAAGTCGATTCAATATATGGATGTTGGAGTGCTTCAACAACATAAGTAAGTCCAAAACACCGCAATGCTGAAGTTTACAAGAATAGTATGAAATTCAATCGAACTCCTTCTTTTATCAGAACCTGCGCCTTTATCGTCAAAAATGATGCTCGTAGTTTATTTTTTGATTCGAGCATACTTAATAGTTATGGTATGAAAATGCCGCACTTCAGCGCTAATTGGCCCACAGGGCTAGACTGGCGGCAGTGGTTGCCATTTCTAAATACCTGCCCCTACCTATCTGTACTTAATTTTATACCTTTTAATCGACCACTCTTCATAGATACTCAGATTTGAAGTTCAAAATGTTGGTTACCTACTCTTTTTTTAAATACTAATAAATTTGAACATTTTGTTATGACACATATTGTTGCGAGGCAAGAGGAGCGGAGGAGTGTCGGTGTTGGGGTTAGGTAGGAAAAAGGAAAGGTTAGGAAACTGGAATAGGAATAGGTTAGAAAAGGGTAGGAATGCTAAGTTTCGGGGGACGCGGCCTGCTTGCTGTGCACGGCGTTAGCTCGCCGGAGGGGGGGGGGATCTTGCCCCCGAAACTTAACCTCGCCTGCAAACAAATACATAAATCAGGCCAGGAAAAAAACAAAGGAAAATTTTGGACTGTAAAACGGACGGACTATCGACACACCAAGGGCACTGCGGATGTTGTTGCAGTGAGGCCATTACCCACCCTACCATAGGAATCTTCGGCCATTTTTAGATTCCTCCGAGATGGTGGATGATCGGCTTCGGATAACGCCATCTTCACCGGAACTCAGCTACCCTCTGCACCCCTGAAATAAACTCCTCAAAATGTCATGTTTCGATTAATCGAAACATAAAAATACAACTTGAACTTTATCGAAGCCAGCGTATTGAAGTTTATTTTCTTACATAAAAAAAGAACCAAGATATTTAACATTAAACCTATTACACTAACCATACAAAAATTTCATAGAGAGCAAGGGTGTCCAAGGCATGTTCCCCGAATCAAATCTGCAAGAAACCCCTTTTTGGGCAGCTATAAAGGCGACTATAAACATATCCGTAAAAAAGAATGCCCTACCTCTAATGAGCTCTTTGGAGGTGGTATGCCTTAAAAAAAACAAATTTTGGTTTCACCTTACTACCCGAAAAATCCCGAGGGAAACACCACTTTTTCACTTACAAACAAAATTATTTCTTTTTGACAAGAACAAAAAAAAAATTAACGTAAAAAAAATAAAGAAAAATAAATAAACTGAATCTGAACTTCAACGCCAGTACATACGAGTATTTCCAAAAAAAACTTCTCAATGTTAAATAAAGGACAAACACAAACACTTAAATCCAATAGAATGATCTTAAATTGAAGCCGCAACAGGGTTATTTCTTTTTCAGTCGTTACTGAGTCTTCTTTTGTTTTATTTATTTTCCTATAAGGACCCACTGGGTAGGTTTCTTTGATACCTGGATATCATAGGCTTACGTCTGGGGCGCTCCAATTACAGGGAACTTCGGGGCATTTATAATAAATATCCCCTCCACTGCAACTCCGGTGAATAATGAGTACGAGTTCCAGAATACTATACAACCAAAATAAGGATGCGGCGGCCCAGTACTCGGTTGGTTATCTGGGGCCGCCGAGAATTCACCACTTTATATTTTAATTTCATTTTGTTTTTTTGTTTAAAAGTTCTGAGGCGACACGGCATTTCGTGATTTTAGTCTATTTAAATCAATCCAAATATCACACTTCGACTTCTTTCACTCAACCGAAACAGTTTACTTTTTTTTTCTTCTCTTCCTTCGTGCATGACAGCCAATTAACTATTGATCTTCAGAAAACTTCACCTGAACAAACCCATGTTGCAATCCCTCTCCTAACTGTCAAAACAACATCCGATCATCATATCCATATGCAAATGGATCGTCCGACCCGTCTAAGTATGTATTAGTTAACATTTAACTCTCTGACAGTCTGGCTCTTCTATGGGCATGTTCAAAACCAAGGTTCGGAATTTCGAACCGAGCTGGAGCTCTATCTTGAAGACATTGGATGGGAGATTTACACCACGCGTATTTACTCTCCAAAGCAAAAAAAAAACAAATAAATAAAAAAAAACATAACACCTGAGAACGTCGAAAACCGGGAACGAAACATGTCAGAAAACAGAAATTGACAATAATAAACTAGAAAAAGAAGACCATTGAAAAATAAAATAGCGTAATAAAATGAATTGGCAGAGTTGTCTCCAAACTCTCCACAATTCTCATATCCAAAATTCCCCATAAAATCTCACTACGTTGAACACGCCCAACTCCGAAGTTTGCCGTCTCTTATATAAAATTTTTGGCAAGTACACGAAGATGGACTCAAACAACAACAACTAACATCAAGAGAATTTTATTTGTAAACAACCCACAGCAGCAATCACCATGGCGGACATTTCATTTGGTAAGTGCCAAAACCGATTTTTCTTTTATTTTGTTATTATTTTAAGTAAATGTATTGGTTAAATGATTTCAAAAATTGACATTCACTTTCTTCTTCTTGCAGATAGCTTCTAATGGATGGATCTGGCCAGCACTTGTCTACAATGAAGGTAAGAAGTTTGTTTACCCTTTTTTTTCAATATAAAAAAAAATATTTATGTCTTTTTCTCCTTCCTAGGTTATTATCATCAGGATATTTGGCCTCGACGGTGGACTACTAAAGTCCTAATCAGGCGCCCGCAACAATACACCAGAATAACTCTAAAACAAAACAAATTTTTCAAACATATTAAACACTAGCGTACCCGTGCGGGAACTCCTGCAAGCAATTTTTGAAGTAAAACTTCTTTTCCGGCGTTGGGGGTAAACAAAATTTCTATGCAGCTGTCAGTGACATGTCAAAACGTCACGTTATCCGTCAAAGACAGCGACATGTTTTTAGAATACAAAATGTTTGTTCGTAGGTTATAATCTTACAGAAGCTTTGCTTGAGGAAAAAAAAGTTTTACTTCAACCGCGCGTACGTCAGTACACACAATCTTTTTTTTTTCAACTGAAATTTTTCAAAATACTCGTAAATCATGTGTCTAAAAGTTTCTGTAGATTCGCTCAGTTTTTCTGGCATTGGAAATCTTGTGTAAATGGAAATCTTGTGTGAAGTACCGAATGTTGTTTTTGGGTGTTTATTTTACTTCTGTGTGTCATCGTTGTTGAACAGCTCTATTTGAAATAGACGACTTACCACTGAAATAATAAACACGTTTAGATTAGCCAAGAACTGTCACAACTGATCTCCTGTTCAACATGAGAAGTTGAAAGCGTACGAATTATTTTTATTTAACGTATGCATGTACCTGGATTAAAACAAAACAGCAAACCAATAAATCCAATCAAGTCCTTTTCTTAAAGGTAATGGAGCCAAGCGAAGGATATTTTTAAAAAAACTAACAATCAATTAGCAAATCACATACGTATATGTATGTAACTATCATATAACAATGTATGTAGTTAAACCTGTAGGTACATAAAGTTTAACTTACCTTAAAATACTTTAAATTCAAAGACACACAAATATTTTTCAAATTTTTTTGTTTTTAATTCGGAGAATTTTATTTTTGTTTTATTTTTTTTAAAACTTTTTTGGGTGTTTTTATCGTTACTGCTTAGGTAAATTAATCAAACAATGCCCCTCCTCTGGGCCCGCACCACCAAAGTATGGCATTTCAATGCAACTACTTATAGGCGTTTTTCTTTTTTAGTTCAGAACAGAACCTGAGTTGTCAAAAAATAAATTGTGTTTCTTTTTTAGTTCAGAGTTTCGAAAATGTGTTTCTTTTTTCGTTCTGAGCATGTTCTGAGCGTGTTCAGAGTACGCTCTATGAGCTCAGAATAAAATAACTGAGCAGACAGAGTAAAATGCTTAACACAAGCATTTGACAGATGGAAATTAAAAAAAAACGGCGACAGCTACATAAGTGTTCAGATCTGTTTCAAAATATACTCAGAGCGCTCAGAGCACGCTTGGTTCAGAGAATGTTCGGAACTTGCTCGACATGCTCGGACTCTGTTCAGAGCTCTATACTGAACTAAAAAAGAAAAACGCCTTATGTATATGTACTACATTTCAGTGCAATGCGAAGATAGAAGTAGAGATAAATAATTTTGGGGTGTTTCGACCACCCAATGCCCCTCCCCTGATAATAAAGAAAAGTAGCCTATACGGTAATCTAGACTATAAATTTTGTGTGTGTTAAATTTTATCAAGATCCATTCAGTTGTTCAAGCGTTATTGAGTAACAAACATCCATACATCGTAACATTCACATTTATAATATTAGAAGGAAGAAGGATAGATTTATTTGAACTGTCTCAGATATTGCGAAGTTTAATCAGAATCGTTAATCGAAAATATTTCAAAAAACTTAACCTAAATGAACTAATTCGAACTTCTCATCTTTGAACTAAAATAAATCCGTCCATCCGTTTAGAATCTACCTCGATGTACATCTGTATCCACTGATAAAAACACATTTCATTCGACACCCGAATTTTTTGTTAGGAACGAAACCTTAAAAACAATACAGTACAGGGAAGGTAGAAAGTTGGTTTATCAATTGCAGATGTGCATAAACCTCTCTAGATTTGCCATAACTTGACAGCCAAATCACCACAAATCGGAGTGCAATAAATACATACTTGAATAGGAAAGCAAATTTTTCTAACTATTAAAGTGACTAAAGCTTTCGGAAATAGGACGATGACAAAGCAAGATGTGATCCTTATTTATTTTCGACCGTTTCTTTGCATCAAATTATTGGCCTCTATTACATATGTATGTACATATCAATCAGTTGGAATAATAATATCTAAACGAAAAAACGTTAGCAATATTCGGAACAAATTTGAAAAACTGGGAAGCAATTCAAAGGTTCTTTCTGGTCTTTTATGCGTAAAATGGTAAGAGACAAGAGATCTTTGTGCTGAGGAATTGCCATGACAATGAAATGGAAATCGTCACAAAAACAGAAAAGACTGTGGGGGTCATTCCGTAATTTTCTAAACGATAATCGTCAAAACGATAATCGTCGATGATATCGTCCATTATTTAGGCCTATTCTGCCACATCTGTTATTCTGCTATAGATTTTCTGTTATGAATCATAAAAGATTTCCATCTTAAAAGATCTTTTATAATTGGTATTCAGGGGCTCGAACTTTTATAAAAGTCTGTTATGCAACTTCGAAAACGAAATCTGTTATGAAACTGAACTAAATCTGCTATCAAAATCAGCTGTGATTAAATAAAATAATTCATCTGACAAAATTAAAATGGATGACGAACAAAAAAGTAATCTCTTCTCTTACACATTATTGGTGTCCTCTACTCTACTTACATATACATATGTTTATATAATACTCGTATGTGTGTAAATATATTTTCTTTCATTTGTCTCATTTTAAAAAGATTTCGTTGACGAAATATAAAATATATCGTCGTCGTTCTATGAAACGTCCATTCTTAACAAAAATGTAATTTAATTCTTATTTAATTCATTCCAGATCAGCCATATTTGCAAAATATTGTATTGCAGAATGGACGACGATGATATATCAATTTTTCATTGATATACTCGTATCTGTGTATGTATTGAAATCTTTTATGATAAAAGTCACAGAAGTTTGTCTTTTATTCTTTTATGATTTTTAACAGATTTCATAACAGATTTTGGCATGCTGAATACCAAAAATGCTATTCGTAAAAGATTTTTTCTATGTTCGAACGTTTGACAGTTCATAAAAGTTTTCTTAGCAGATTTTATAACAGATTTTAGCGTGCTGAATACCAAAATTAAAATTCATAAAAGATTTGTTGACAGCTCAAACATTTGTATGGAAATTCATAGCAGAATAACAGAATAAAAGAATAAAAGATCTCGCCGAATAGGCCTAATTTGCTTCACGTAACTCGACTACTATCGTCTCGTCAATCGATCACAGTTTTAGAGATTTGTATGCATTTCAGAAACTCTCAAACTGTAGTCAATCTGTCAATTCAATAGAAAACAATACAAAATGTCAATTTACAGTGGAAACTCAATCACTCAACTACAGTCACTTATAAAATTCAAAATTAATGTAAGACGATACCTATTTAGCTATCGTCCAAACGCTATCGTTTTGACGATAGCGTCTTGACGATTATCGACTTCGTGAATCAAAAAGAGGCAACGCTATCGTTCAAACGATATCGTCTGACGATAATCGAGTTACGGAATGACCCCCTGGAGAAAAAATTCACGTTCCATAATTAAAAAAGATAAAATTTTATCGTAAAGAAACGGTGGAGATATCCAGAAACAATAAAATTTTAGAGTGAACAAATGGGAGGGAGATCAGAGCCCGAGTACGATCGCAAGTAGAATAAATGGTGAAAAAAGTAGTTTTACAGGTTGATAGTGATTGTAGCTGCCAAGGCATGGGTTATTCACATCCATTGGAAATATTTTTGGTTAATTTTTCAGAGGTTTTGGTCGCTCAAAGATTGAGAAAAAAACAGCTGTTCGCAGATCGAACAACCGAGGTCTTCAGTTAGCCAGAGATACAAACGGCCGAAAGATCTTAAAAAACAATTCTGCAAGATGCTTTTCCTAAGTTGTGCAATGTATTCGGACCTATACCATAGACGAACCAGCAAGATAAGATAATAGCTGTTTTATTTTCTCCCAGATCTGATCCGGATTGGATTTTGTTTTCAAAATAACATGTAAAACAACAAATACAAACAAAACTGGGCCTTGTGTTGTTTTTGTTATACATGTAATTTTGAATGAAGATCCAATCTGGATCAGATCTGGGGGAAAATAAAATACAGCTAATGTGCCTATTCATCATGCAAGGATAATTAAAGCCTGAATATCCCAGCAAAATTTAGACTTATTTAAATTGCCACCATACTCCCCGGATCACAACATTAAAGAAAACGTGTGGGAATAGATGGTTCGACATGTGTAATGTGTATGCTTTGGGGAAACAGTGTTAGGTTTATTAGCTTAATACAAGCAAGTAATTAAATCTCACGTTAAATCTATGGTGGGTTTGTCGTTTTTTTTGTATTAACATTTTATTATTGATATGGGCCCACAGGCCCATCCACCAGTTTTTTTTACATATAAAAAACTTAATGATTCCTTAGGTTTAGGGTTTTGATTAGGACGAGTTGGATTGAGGCAGAACTGATATGAAAGTCAAAGATGTACTGGTGTTTCTCATGATAGTTTTCACAAGATTTAAATTCAACAAAAATACTGTTTTTAATTTTCGTATATAGTATGTAATTTATTATTTTTAATCACTTGCTGCAACTACTTTATTTGAGATCTTAACGACTAGTAATCATTATGATTTTTAATTATAATTCAAGAATATACGTATGTTTCGTTAAATATAAATTGAGAGCTTATTCAGCGTTTATTCTTAGGTGTTAACTTTTAACTTTATTTACTACTATTTTAATTTTTTATTTATTTTGAAATAGGAATTCAAGCATAAATTCAAATGTATTTAATACTTATAATTTTAAATTGTATGGCATTAACATTCTGCCCGCCTTGAAGTATCTTAAGGATATCTTCAATCATCTTTTGGCAGTGGTGCTATCCGATGAATCGATCTGCGAACAACTCCCTTTTTTGTCTTGACATCAACGACTCGAACTTTACCATCTGACGATTCGACCAAATTTGTTATTCGTCCCATTAGCCAGCTTTGCGGAGGAGCATTGTCATCACCGACCAAAACGAGTGTATTGAGTTTGACGTTTTTGAACTCAGCCTGCCATTTTACTCGCTTTTGTAATCCAACAAGGTACTCCTTCGACCACCGGTTCCAGAAATGTTGCTTTATCAACGTTAATCGTCGCCACCTGTTTAAGGCCGATATCTTTAAATCAGTGAGCATTGGTTCGACCACGGCATTCAATGGGGCACCAATTAAAAAATGCCCTGGTGTAAGGACTTCTTCATCACTCGGGTCACTGGACATCGTATACATTGGCCGAGAATTCAATATAGCTTCTATATCTGCTACAACCGTAGATAGCTCTTCATACGTTAGAAAGGCTTCGCCGATGGTACGCACAAGATGTTTTTTGGCTGACTTTACTGCAGCCTCCCAAAGGCCACCAAAGTGGGGAGTTCTGGGCGGTATATGATGGAATTGAATTCGCTCTGTAGCACACCAGTCACTTATCCTTTTCTCCATCTTCTGGTCCAGGAAACTCTGTCTAAATTCATCTAGCTGATTACGGGCTCCAACGAAATTCGTCCCGTTATCACAATAAAGATCTTGACACAAACCTCGCCTGGCTACAAATCGTTTGAGTGCAGCAATGAACCCTTCAGCTGATAAGTCCGAGACCACCTCCAAGTGCACAGCTTTCACCACAAAACAAACGAAGACTGCTACATAGGATTTTGTAGTTCTCTGCCCTCGCAACTTATAAGTCGTCAGGAACGGGCCGCAAAAATCGACACCAGCCTTTAGAAATGGCCTTGCGTATTGCACTCTGTCATTCGGTAAATTACCCATTATTTGTTCCAACATCCTTGGTTTAAATTTGAAACAGTCCCAACAGCTATCAACGACATTCTTTGCAAGCCTGCGGGCATCTATCACCCAGAACCTCTGACGTACAATTCCAACTAAGGCTTGAGGACCTGCATGATAATTTTTAACATGTAAAGATTTTATTAAGTTTTTGACAAAGGGATTAGATCTAGGAAGAAGGATGGGACATTTAACAGAATAGGGAATGTCCGCATTCAGCAGACGCCCACCCACTCGGAGGAGTTTGAATGAGTCACCATCAAGGAAGGGATTGAGATTTTTGACGGGACTCGTAGGGCTAATCATTTCTCCTTTTTGCAGTTTACTAATTTCCTCCTGGAAATTTCTTTGTTGAATATTCCACACAATTCTCAGCAATGCTTTATCTATCTCTTCAGCTTTGAGAGATGTGCTATAACGAAGTTCATCTGCTTCAAAATATTCAGCTCCTTTTATCTTCTTACGCACCACATCTATCCAACGAAGTATGAATGAAAATATTCTACATGTTTTATTAATGCATTTAAAACGTAAGTAGTGTTTATCAAAATTGTCGTCTATGATTTTTGACATAAGAACGACATTACATTTTCGCATTCCAGGAGTATCTTTTTTTATTAAAGAAAAATCTTTTTGTTCAGGCCATGTATTTTCTGGCAAATTAAGAAATTTCGGACCTGAAAACCATATACTTTCCGTCAACTCACTTGCAAATGCGCCTCTAGATATAATATCTGCCGGATTGTGTTTTGTACTCACGTACTTCCAAGCACCCTGTGGCAAACTCGTTTGTATCTTTGATACTCTATTGGCTATAAATACTTCCCAATTAGAAGGATGGGCTGACAGCCAGCACAAAACAATTTCTGAATCGGTCCAGAGGTAGATATTTTCAACCAAGTGCGAAAAATTTGGCAGGATTTTTGAAATGATTGAAGCCAACATTTCAGCTGCACACAATTCCAACCTTGGTAAGCTTTGTGTTTTGATTGGAGCTACTCTTGATTTTGCTGTTATCAAGTTACAAGATATAATATCTTCTTCGTCAATTACACGTAAATAGACACAACAGCCATAAGCACGCAAAGATGCATCTGAAAATCCGTGAAGTTCAACGTTTTTTGGTCTCAGAGCTAAAACATATCTCGGAATTTTGATGAACTCTAAATCCTTTAGGCCCTTTCGAAATTGTTCCCATTCAGTAAATGTTCTATTTTGAACTGATTCATCCCAATTAGTCTTTTTTACCCAAAGGCCTTGCAACAAAATTTTACCCTTAACAACTACTGGGTTAATTAGACCTAATGGGTCGAATAAAGTAGACAGTTCGGAAAGAATGATTCGCTTAGTTACTTTCGGCTTAGACTTAAATTCCGGTACAACATACTGCAATTCGTCTGATGATGGATTCCATTTAATGCCTAAAGTCTTAATGATATCAGCATCATTTATTCTTAGAGGCTTCTCTCTGTCTATTTCTGGGACTACTTCCAACAACGTTTTTTCATTTGTCCACCATTTTCGAAGTTCAAACCCTGCACTATGCAAAAGAGTTCTAACTTCTTCGTATATTCCAAAAATCTCCTCTGGCGAATCTCCTCCACTGATTAAATCATCCATATAAAAATCTTCGTTCAAAATCTTAGAACCTAATGGAAACTTTGAAGCCCCTTCTTCTGACAAAGTTCTGAGACAGCGAGTGGCCAGATACGGAGCGGAAGTGGTTCCATAAGTAACGGTATTTAGTTGGTACACCTTCAAGTCATCTGAACTCTTTTCCCTCCAGAGAATGCATTGATATTTTCGATCATTCTCGTTCATGAGTATCTGACGATACATTTTCGAAATATCGGCTGTCAATGCAAACTTGTAGCAACGAAAACGTAGGATAATGGAATAAAGGTCATCTTGCATTATTGGACCTTTCATCAAAATATCGTTAAGAGATTTGCCTGATGAAGTTTTAGCACTACAATCGAAAACAACTCTAAGTTTTGTAGTTGAAGAATCTGGTCGAAGTACATACTGGTGGGGGCAAAAGTATTTCATATTTTTGGTTTTATCAAATTTAACTTCTGACATATGTCCAAGATTCTCATACTCCTTCAAAAATTCCACATACTGGTCTCTAACCACGGTGTTTTTTCCAAGTCTCCTTTCTAATGACATAAATCTGTTTTTTGCTATTTCAAATGATTCTCCTAGTGCCATTGGTTCCTCTTTGAAGGGAAAACTCACAACAAATCTACCTTCCGCACTCTTTCCAGTTGTGTATATGAAGTGTTCTTCACATTTTTGCTCCTCAGGTTTAAGCAACTCAGAGGTTTTGGAATAGTTTTCTATTTCCCAAAACCTTTCAACCAATTTTTGAAGACAATCATCCCTTGATTGTTCTTCACTTCCTAACAAACACACTGTGTCTGTTGAAACATCTGATAGCTCATGTGAGCCTGAAACAACCCATCCAAAAAGGGTCTTTTGAAGCGTAAGTTTATCTTCTAATTTGATCTGTCCAATTGCTAACAGCTCAAAGAAATGGTCTGCACCTATCAACATATCTATTTTCGCTGCTTCATTGAAATTAGGATCGGCCAATACTATATTTTTAGGTATTTTCCAATTATCTACCTTAAATGATTTGCTTGGCTGAAGATGAGTTATATTTTTCATTACAAGTAAATCCAATTCAGTTTGAAACTCTGAAATTCTTGATTTGCAAGTGGCCTTTGTAGTATGTCGAACATTAGTGATTCCATTTCCTATGCCACTTATTTGCAAATCCGACAGTCTCAGTCTTTGAACCATACCTTCGGTTATGAAGTTTAGTTGTGAAGCCGAGTCTAGCAAAGCGCGTGCAGGTTGATATCTACCAGAACTATCTTTGACTAACACAACAGCTGTGGCCAGTATAGTTTGATTAGCTGACCTTCCTACTAATGTAGCTGCATTGGATGTGCCCTGACCTGCAGCATTGACTTCAAATCTGTGAAGCAGCTTATGGTGAGGTGAAGAACAAATGCTGCACTTTGGCTTTGAACAATGTCGAACAGAATGCCCTTTTTCCAAACAATTTATGCAAAGGGTTCTTTTTTTTACTTCCAAGAACCTCTTTCCCACTGGTAAGCTTAGAAAATTTGAACAGGAATCAACTAAGTGTTCTAGAGATTGACAATATTCACATTGTATGCGCTCCGCTGCTAAAGTTGTGCCTTTAAATTTCCTAAATTGTTTCTTTCCACTACTTTGTAAAATTGACTGATCGGATTTGGCATGACTTTTTGTGGGAACAATTGGTTTTTGTACTCTAGACTCTTTAGCCTCTAAGCTTTTGCAACGACGGTCTAAAACCTGGCCAAATTCCTCCCACGTAGGGAGCTTATTATAGTCCATTGCATCCTGCCATTTAGATTGAGTTTCTTCATCAACTCTATCCATAGCTAACGAAATCATAATAGAATTAGCGATATCTTTGTGATTTCCTATAGAAAGCATTGCAGTCAAATGCGTATTAAAGCTATCTTCTAAATGTCGTAAAGAAGAAGCAGATATCTTAGCGATTTTAGGAAACTCAAGCAAACTATTTATATGCTCTTGAAATATAAGAGTTTTATTATCAAAGCGTAATTTCAATCTATCAAGGGCTTTCTGATAGTTTGAGCTTATGACATTAAAATCTCTGACAGCATCCAACGCTGATCCAGAAAGACATCTTAATAAATAATTAAACTTTTGCAGACTATCGAGGGTTTCATCTTTATGAACTAAATTTGTAAATAATCCGATAAAATTTGGGTAGTCTGAAAATTTACCAGAAAACGTAGGTAGCCTTATAGGTTCTAATTTCGATCGCGAACGAGGCTGCTCCGGAAAATAAGTTGCATTTAAATGCTCAGCAGCAGTAGTATTGCCTCTCAAATCAGACAAAAGAGTCATAATCTTCGATTTGGCGCAAATATATATTTCTTCTACCTCTTCACGAAAAACCTCATTGGCCGTTTCTTCATCCGGATTATTAAATCTCTCAATCGATGTTTGAACATTTAAAATCTGTTTGAAGTACGATTCTAAAATTCCTAATCGACATTCTAGCTCTGGTTCGGATAACGTACATCCCTTCTGCATAATAATATTTTTCGTTCGACTTAAATTGCCTTTGGCCGATGATCGCAACCCTTTCAAGTCGGACAATGTTTTTGCTAAACTATTAGCACCTTGCGATTGTTCATCTTTGCTTTTTGGTTCCTCATACATTGTAAGTGTTTAAAGTCACAAAAACTCTAATTAATTGAAGAAATTCCAACGAACAATAAATCTGCACACCTCTACAGGAAATCAAAAACAACAAAAATATATTCTGATCGCCTCAACAAATTGATGTGTACTCGCAAATTTATCAGCAACAAAATTTTCCTCAACTTAACCAGCAACAGGAACAGCAACTCCAACAACAGCAACTCCAACAACAGCAAATTATATGAATCAAGCAATCCAACAATAAACTATCCAACTTAGATGCAGCCTTTTCCCAACAACAATCGTTCTCTTATCAACAAATTCTTTGAATATCCAATAAAGCCTACTCAAATTAATAAATATCTCAACAATGTTTTTCCAGCAAGATAATTGAACGGCAACAATTATTTCATCTGTTTGTTTACCTTTCCTATCAACAAGTGTTGACTGCTAAAAGCGTATAGCAACTATGTTTCGATTTTTAATTATTATTTACCACAGTAATCTTTCCTAGCAACCAGTTCTTATTAATTTGTTTCCCAACAACCTTAGTCAGCAACAATGCATCAATTGACAACAAATTATAATTCAGCAACACAATAATTTATAAACAAAGCTTACGTGTTTTATAATTCGATCCTCGATACTTTCCACTCTGCAACACTCCAGCAAACCTTACTCAACTTCCCTTGAGTTCAACTGATGTAAAATACGGATTAATAGATTCCACACTGCAATCGACAAGCTCTCGATCAAAGCTTCCTTTGCTTGGCTTGACTCAAATAGATGGATTGTTGTTGAGTGACTGATTTGTGTAAGTCCGTATGAGCTTTTTTCATATGCGATGACCTTTTTATGATTTGTAAGTCATCAACGAAAACAATGACAAAAAGCTTTCAGGTACATATATATATATATATAATTTTGATGACTCAGATATTTTCTCTTTGTATGAAATGCACTGAAAATATGAGTTAATAAATCAGTATATGAATATTACCAGGCTTTTTTTTGTTTATGAGAACTATGTAGGGCAAATTCTCGTTCGTTCTGATGTTCATCCAAATCAATATTATTGTATGCTTTCTTAGGTTGTTTCGAGGTGAATTTTATGGTGGGAATCTAAAATTCCCGGGTTTCGGCACCAATGTTTCTCATGATAGTTTTCACAAGATTTAAATTCAACAAAAATACTGTTTTTAATTTTCGTATATAGTATGTAATTTATTATTTTTAATCACTTGCTGCAACTACTTTATTTGAGATCTCAACGACTAGTAATCATTATGATTTTTAATTATAATTCAAGAATATACGTATGTTTCGTTAAATATAAATTGAGAGCTTATTCAGCGTTTATTCTTAGGTGTTAACTTTTAACTTTATTTACTACTATTTTAATTTTTTATTTATTTTGAAATAGGAATTCAAGCATAAATTCAAATGTATTTAATACTTATAATTTTAAATTGTATGGCATTAACAACTGGTATTGGCTAAACGCAAGATTCTTGAGATTGGTTCAAAATAGCCTTAGTTAGTACGGTGTTGAGAAAAGCGGAAGAGAAGTGTGGGTCTGAGGTTTCCAGCCAGAAGTTGGTGCGCAAAGAGAATGTCACCGAATTCTCGACGTTTATTGTAAGGTTTGCAAAGTGATCAATTTTAATCGATCTTTATAGGGGGGTAAGATAAGAAAATGATACCAAGGAACATCATGTAGGGCAAATCGAAGAAATCTGCGTTGCACAGCTTCAATTCTTTGGGAATGAAAAAATTCCTTAGACCAACGATTCATGAAGCCGAGTGAAGAATTGGTATTGCTTATTATATGATCAAAATGGGCACGAAAGTTTAACTGCCTACCTCAGAGCTATTTTGTATCTCAAATAATCTCTTATAGAACAAATTGATGAAATAGCAACATCTTGAAATATTTTCGTGAGGCTAGGGGTAATTGCTTACGGGAGAAAGTTATGGACTGACATTTGGCCAGGTTTGGAATAAAATTAAGATCGTTTCGAAGTGAAATAGAGCTAGTGGGAGTACAAATGACAAATTATTTTCATTTTATCTGCGTTTGTATAGAGATTTAAATCATTAATTATATTGATAACGTCGTTTAGAGTTTAGAGACAAAAACCAATAGTCGAGGTCACTCTCTTGAGGAAGCATAATTTTAATCGGAGACTGAAGACATAACTCTTTATTGCCGGTTTTCTATGCATAATCTGAGCCATGAGATGGAAAAGGTTGGAAAACCGAAAGCTTTAAGTTTAAGGTATATAATTTCATAACATATTTTATCAAAGGCTTTACTAAAATCTGTGGCGATAACGTCCACTTTATTTCCTCTCTCCAATTCATTTTGAACCTTGGAACCGAGTTCCGTAAGGTGTGTTGTGGTAGATCTGCCTTTTAAATAAAATGCACGACTTGGTGGCACGAACTTGCTCCTATGTAAACGAATAAGAATTTCAAAAATGAATGTTATTAGAGAAAACTGTTCTTAAGGATAAAATTCATTTTTTAAATAACTAAAACAACTCCTTTAGCAGTTGGAGCTAAGCACAGGATGCCATGTGTTTTAAGCAAAAATTAGTTTATGCAAGAACAAAATTATTATTCGTTGTAGTGGTTTCTTAAAAAAATAAGATTTTTACAAAATTTTTAAAATATTTTTAAGAAAAAAATTTTAGAACCCCAATTTAAAGTGTTTATTAACCCTAAAAGAGTAACCTTCGTCGATTCGACGAACATCAATTTTATTTTATCATTTACCTATCTTTTTACTCTTTGTTCCGATTGCATTCTCTTTTCTTGTCATCTAAAATATATTTTTTTTCTTTTCTTAATAAAAAATAACTAATAAACATAAATAATTTAACTTCACATGAATTAGTTACTTAACTTAGTTAATTAGAATGGTTACCTGTAACGTACTAGAAAATATGGTTAACCTTCTAGGGTTAATGTACGAATAAAAGTTAAATCTAAAGAAAAAAAATATTTATCCGATTTTGAGATATCGAATTTTCCAAAAAAAACTAGTTTTTTTTTTCAAAATCAAAAAAAAATTTTTTTTCAAGTTTTGAAATGCAATGTTTCTTAAACTTTTTAGAAGCTTGTCTATAAAAAATTTCATTAAAATCCGTTATGCCGATAATGAGAAATTCAAAATTCGAAAAAAACCATTCTATGGTAGATACAGTCAGTTATATCTTGATTTAAATTTTTTTTTTATTAAATTATAGATCGTAGAAATTAATCAAAAGAAAAAAATACGATTTTCGAAAACCATTTTTTAACTCTTGTATGGAGGGTACCGTTATTTTTAGGTAAAATATTTTTTTTTCTCATTTCTTGTAGAATATATTAAGAAAATTTTATTTATCAAGTTTTTAAAAAAACCTAGCATGGGGTTTTCGAAATATTGAGTTTTCAAAAAAAAAAATTTGAAATATTTTTTTTTAAAAATCCAAAAAAAATTTGTTTGAAAATTTGAATTCACAATAATATTCAAACTATTGGGGACCTTTAGCAAAAAAAAAGTGATAAAAATCCGTTGTACCGTTTTTGAGAAAATCAAAAATAAAAAAAATGGTTCCAAATTTTTTTCAACCATTAGCTAGCTTTAACTTAATAAAATTTTTTGAATTTTCTTTTTAATCTGTGGGACAGTTTTTGAGAAAAAAAAATATTTATAAAATTTCGAAAAAAAAATCGTACGTTATTTTTGATCTTAAAAAAACATCCGGGGGGAAAGCAATAAAACCCATATCTACCAAGTTTAAAGAAAATCGGCCGAGCCGTTTAGCTGTAGTCGAACAGACAGACAGACAGAATTGCGAGACTCACTTTTTAGTCTTCGCTATCATCGTAATGTCAACTTTGGTCAAAATCTCGAGTTCTATTTTTTTTACGAATGCATAACTTGCTCTATAGTACCTATAAGTCGCAAGTAAAAGCCATGCTGTTGTGAAGAGCAGATAGATTTGCAGTGGAAGTATAGAGTGGTACACAATGCTTTCGAAGAGCTTAGGGATACAAGAAAGTTTAGTTTAGCGGTAATAAGCAATATCGTTATTTACAATTTTTGTGAGAAAGGGAAAAATAAAAGAATCTTTCCATAATTTTTGGAAAATTGCTTAAGAGAGTTAAAGACAAAATAATGCTGCGAGAAGCCGACAGAGGAAGTTCGAACATTTTGTTTTGCAGAAAAATGACACACAAACCATCCGAAACAGGAGAGAAATCATATTTAAGCATACTTTTTTGATGATAATAGGTTCGTTCGTTTAACTTTATCCAGAGTTGACCCAGGTTTTCTTGACAACCCTGAGAGTTGTCAAAAAAAGCTGGGGGTTTTCGGTCTAAAAAAACACCCAAGCGCTGTCAATTGGCTTAGTTTTCAATTTAAACCAAAAATATTCAGACCTATTCTGCTTTACGTCGCGTCGAGGGGGGGGGGGGGGGGGTGATTATTCGAAAATCAAAAACTTTAATTCTATACTACAATTTCGAAGGGTAACATTGCCCGTCGTTAATAGGGCTGATGATACCCGGCTACCCGAGTAATTCGGGTATAAAAGAGATTGAAGTTAAACTCTATTTAATTAAATATATCCGAATCAATACCGCTTTTCGTTTCTAGGATGGTTAAGATTAAGGGGTTTAGCAAGTACACAATGAAATGCACTGATTAAAGTACAGATACAACGGTAAGGCTTAGGTATGTTTTACAAATGGAACACCTGAACTTGAATTAATTCAACAGCGTCTGGAAGCAACTGAATCACTCTCTCTCACAACTGATGAGTGGTCTTCGGTTGCGCGGCAGGGCTATCTGTCCACAACTGTTCACTATATTGACCAAAACTGGAGATTATTCACACATACTTTGAGCACCAGCACGGCCATAGTAGAAGAACGTCCCTCGGCTGAAAACATATCTCTTACATTACAGATGGTACAAGAAGACTGGGACATATCAAGAAAAGTAAATTTCATCGTGCACGTTAATGCCAGCAGCAGTTCGCCTTTTGAATGAGGGTGACAATGTGAATTGTGCTGCTCACACCCTACAACTCTGTGTAAAGGATATATTTAAGTCTGTTGAAGATTACGAAATTGTCGCAATAAAATGTCGAAGAGCGGTATCACATTTTCACCAATCGAATGTTGCTACGTCGCACAGTGGCCCGTTTAGGCAAAAGTGCTTGCGAAATTCATTTTTCGGGTGGGTTTATAATGCAAAACTTTTACATTTACTGAGTTAACAAATGTCTGGAGCTCTAGTAATCGAAAAAAACTATTTCATTTGTATGAACGGTTCGGCTTGTAGAGCCAGTCAAAGTTGACAAATATTTAAGGTGAGAAAAAAACATTTTTTTTTAATTTTTTTTTTAACTTTGAGTGTAAAAACTAGGAAAAGAGTATAAGTTAAACTTTTTTTTGTTATTTTTACTTGATATATGTGTTAACTACTATGATCAGAAATAAAAAAAAAATTATAAATTTTTTAAAGTACTAAATTTAATGTTTTTTTAAATACCACTTTTTAGGCACTTTTTCAACTTTACATTGAGTAGAAAAAACGTTTTTAAAAGTTGTCAAGCCAAACTGGGCGGATAATGAATCCTTATATATCTCTTTATCTACAACCAAAAACTCAGCTGCATAAAGT
This sequence comes from Chrysotoxum bicinctum, assembly GCA_911387755.1. Lineage (NCBI taxonomy): Eukaryota > Metazoa > Arthropoda > Insecta > Diptera > Syrphidae > Chrysotoxum > Chrysotoxum bicinctum. The sequence goes on from OU426988.1 coordinate 34,877,636, forward strand.
TGCATAACACTGAGCTAGAGATTTGATTTGAAAAAGTCAGTAATTTTTTCTGAGTTTTTTTCAAGTGCAAGAAAAAAAATCATGGAAATTATTATTTCTTTGTTTTGCAGGTATGAGTCTTGGTTTTAAATAAAATGGTTTTGTAATTTAGAAGGAAGACATATTTTATGCTTAGCTTTTTAAAACGGTTTTATAGCTTATTTCGTGTAACCCCTAATAAAACTTTTAAGCATGAATGTTTTTGATTTCGGGTATGATTAATTATTGTCGGGCAGTTTGATGGATAAGGGTTCTTAACTGGATTAGAATATTTTTAGGTAAACAGATTATCTTACTGGGATGTCATAAAAAAGAATATTTTTAGTGCAGGTATTTAGTTTTAAGGTATAAAAAAATAAAACATTGGGATGGAGTTATCATTTAAAACTATAACGAGTGATCGAGCAGTTGTATAAGGAACTTAACTTTTTTAAAAGTTACTATCACTGACGAGTTTATTTCTGCCGTAATAAGTGAACACCAACTATCCGCTGAAAGTTGTGCAACCCGATGGGATTCCATTTATTTTATGTGTGATATTTTGCACCACAATCGCTCCCCCGTTATTGCAGTTCTAAGTGATAAGAGCTATACGAGTTCTTCTACAGCACTGAACCTGGAATTATCTGAGTACGAATGGGGAATAATGGAAGAGTTAACCACAGTTTTGAAGCCACTACACAAAGCAACAAAACTGCTATGTAGTGAAACTAAAGTAACGATTTCTGCAGTGCGCTCGGTTATCAAAACTCTGATTGAAAACCACTATGCACCTAAGCTCGAAGACACTGAAACAGTCACCACATTCAAAAATAAAATCGTTTTTTCTCTAAAAACGCGTTTTCACCTAGGGGAAATGTCCCCAGCCGAGAATATTTTACCTGCTCAAGTAGCATCGTTCTTAGACCCAAGGTACAAGGACCTTAAAACTGAGAGCAGTGAAGTAGCAGACAAAATCCGTAATTTTGTTAAGGAAAAAATTCTGGGAATGTGCTCTGACAAAGTAACAGAAGAAGAACCTAGTGGAAGTAATGAAGGGCAATTACTTGACATCTCTCAGTTTGAGCAGTACATAGCAGAACCTTGTATATCGAACTGGTTGGACCCTCTTGTATGGTGGCGCTCGAGGGAACGTTCTATCCCCGTTATGGCATCTTTGGCAAAAAGATATCTTGCTGTTCCAGCTACATCAGCTTGTTCAGAAAGGCTCTTTTCGACTGCAGGCAATATTGTTACTGCCAAAAGATCATGTTTGGCCCCAGAAAATGTTTCTTTGTTGGTGTTCTTGCACAAAAATCAAGATCTATTAAATTAGAATTTAAACCTATCAAATTTTCCTCATCAACAATTTAAGAAATTTTGAAAATTCTCTTGCTCATTATTATTATAATTATATTTCAGAGCATTGTTTTTTGCCTACCTATTGAATAAAATGTTTAGTTTTTCTGAAATTTTGTCGCTGTACCTAATTTTATCATATACATATAATTATATAATTTGTTCCAAGATTTGTAGGTGTTTTTGAAAAAGCGATTTACATAGCCACAAATGAGTTTTGCGTTTTTATACCCGGGTACCCGGGTAATACCCGAATACCCGGGTACAAGCAATCCGGGTAGTTGATTACCCGGGTAGAATCATCAGCCCTAGTCGTTAACTCTGTTAACATTTTCATAAAACAGCATTATAAAACTGTCAAAGATTTTTCGAAGACCTTTGACCGGGTGCAACATGATACTCGTATTTTACTGGAAAAGTTGAAAGCTTTTGGATTTCATTCTGAAATTTTGAGGTGGTTTGAACAGTATCTTAATAACCGAACACAGTTTGTAAAGATTCGTGACAATATTCCAAAAAGAGTTGGAAACTTTTCGGGAGTTCGTTAATGAACTTGGACCTCTTTTCTTCGATATTTTTATAAATGACATTTCCTCTTGGATGAAACACAGTGGAAATTTGGTGTTTGAGAACGACTTCAATATTTTAAATATACAAGTATTTAAATGCAAGTTGATTTCTTTCACAAGATCTACTCGAGTCATACGGTTTTCTGACCAAGACAATAATTTGACAATAAATTTAGTTTTAATAATCATTATGATTATATCTATTCTGCTAGGCTTTCGAAAAAGAAACTTAAGGAATTTCAAGGATCCACAGTCATGAAATCATTATAAGCTTTGTTAGATCAAATCTTGAATATGCTTGTTGTATTTGGAATCCGACTTATAGTGGTAACATAAATAGAATTAAGGCGGTGCAGCGGAAATCTACGCGGCATGCTCTAGGAAAGTTAAATTGGATCGATGATGTTATGCCTTCATGTTTTTTGTTTCAGTTAGACAACGGTCGCCTATCATTTTTATAGCTCTCTTTTGAATTCTGTCCGAGAGACTTAAGTGGGTTTTTGGAGCACTTCCCCAAATATGGGAATTGTACTCGAGATTTGGACGAATATAAGCCTTATAGATTACAGCCAGATCAGAAGGGGTAACAAAATTTCTTGCATCGCACAATAGGGCAAAACGTAAAAAAGCTGGCATTTAATCAAATTATGAAGTTGAGTTTTGTTTTAAATAACCGTTCTATTTCTCTTCCAAATATGATAGAGAATTAAAAATGAGAGAGAGAAAGTTTATTTGAATCACGTAATCTTCTGCAGATCGTTTCAAATGAAGAGTAAGTTCACGTTTTGAGTCGATCGCAGACCTCTTTTTGTCATTTCGAGTTGGTTAAGTAAATTGTGTACAGTTTATTATTTATTGCGTGTATCAAATTAAATTAAATTGCAATAGAATCAGTAAGCTCAGGAGCATTTTTGTATGTTTTTTTTTTATGAAAAATAAATTCTTTTTATTTTAATTCGTAGTTGAATATAAAAAAAAGTTAAAAAATTGCTTGTTTTTTTGCATTTCTCTGAAATTCTTAGACGTTTAGTTGTGTTCGCCGTAAGGTGCCAATAAGTTTTATATGTCATTTTGTTAAGTGTACATTCTCCTTTCAGAATGTGCAAAATTTTCTTGCTCCAATCTGCTCCCCTGTGTGTTGTGTACATTTTTGTTGGTGACGTCACTTTCTAGAAAAAGATATTTTTCGTCAATATTATTGTATTTTTGACATTTCTTACGCCCAACAAAATCAAAAATACTACCAATAACCAGGCAATATCTTTTTAATATAAAGAAGAAGTCAAGTTGCCAAGGATTTAATAGCCAGATGGATTTTTTAAAGGAAGAAATTGTAAGGCAAACTCAATACTTGGGTAACTTTTGAAATGACATACATTCTTTCTGAATTGGCATATGCATCTAAAATTAGTTTGAGAACATGTGGGCAGTCGGTAGCTGCAAAACTAATTCACGAAATACCCCAAAGTCCTAGAAAAGTCAAACAGTGTAGGAAAGCTTTAAGAGAGTCCATTTAACCTAGTACTTCGATGAATGGTGAAGAAGCTTTTGCGTTGACTTTCGAAGCAGGCTTATCTAATTTCAATATGAAATTATCAGATCAAAAGCTTCTTAAGTATTTCCTTCGTATAAAATAGTACAGTAGTGTTAAAACAATTGCTATCCCGATCCTGAACATATATCATTATTTCGAAAACTTCTGTGAGTACAAGTTTACAAAGTTTGTTAAACTTAACAGTTGAAAGCTTAATTATTTTCCAAAAAGACGAGATTAATTCACTTCACTAAGAATTGATAAATGTATGCTTGTACTCTAAATGGGACTTTGATAGGAGTTTTGGTCACTATTCAAATAAGCAAGCCTTTTATGAATTGAACCAGGTAGAATCGACTGTTTTTCTTACTTGCCTTGTTCCACTTCGCTTAGTTTCTGGTGTTAAAATAATATACAAAAATTCACGTCCAAGCTCAAATAGATATTGTAGACCTATTAAAACTGAATTTTTAAAAGTGTACATGTAGCTGAAAAGCAAAGAATTTATTTCTATTGAAGAAAGGATACTAAGTTTAGCAAACAAAAATTAGTAACACAAAATATCCCGAAATGGTAACCCTATAATTTTTTTTAAATTTAAGCTAATGAAATTTGTATGGGTGGTAACCCTAAAAATGGGCGTGGCCATTAGAAACTTTGGCCATGTATTAACATTGGTATCAGTAGTATTTGTGCCAAATTTCAAGTTTCTAGACCTGTTGATTGATTTAATGCCATCTTTTCGCCATTTTGCCCCATTGTGCATCGGTGGAGAAAACCTAAACACTTAGCAGCTTTTTTGGCGAAGTCAAATATGTGATCACTCAAGATGGTCTGTGATGCACATACTTAGAACTGAAAGCTGTTCAGCCTCCTCGATGCAAGTGCCACTCATAGAAAGTGGTATTGAGAGAGGGTTACGCTTTAGCGACAATAAACAGCATTGAGTTTTTAAAGCATTAAAAACCACACGATTTTTTATACCCCATTTAACAATGCTGTAAAGATCAGAGTTTAGTGAGCTTATAATACGTTACCGTTGCAATTGCAATTCCACTTCCGAAGGAGATGGACGTGAATTTGAGATCGTGTAGAGTCGTCGGCAAAACAATGAAGTGGATTAGAAGTTTCAGACAAGAGATAATTTATAAAAATGAGGAATAGAGTCGGAGACAAAACGGAGCCCTCTGGAGCACCAGCCTTTATTTTGTAAAGATCAGACTTGAAACCGTCCAATACAACATGTATTGAACGATCTAGGATCCAAAGAATAAGGGTTTCGTTGATCTCAAAAACAATGTAAAGATCTGTTCCACTCTTCGGTGAGATATGACATCAGATCACCAGTGGAACGATTGCTGCGAAAGTCGTATTGCCTTTCATTAAGAAATTTTGCGGAAATAAACCTGTCCCATCGAATAACTTACAGTCTTAAGTATAGGAGGGGCAATGTTGCAACTATCCAAGCTTTTGATGCACTTTAGCATAAAAAAGTAATCAAAATCGGTTGTACCGTTTTTAAGAAAATCAAAAACGACAAAAAATGGTTCTAGGAAGGGTAACATTAATAACAATTTTTCGGAAATTTCTTTTCAAGCATTACCTAGCATCCTCAAATTCAAACTACTCAAATGGGCAGATCGTTGTGGACTAGGTGTTAACCACCACAAGACTGAACTAGTCCTATTCACGAGGAAATACAAAATTCCACAACTAGACCCTCCATCGACCAGAGGTGTTCCACTTACTTTCTCAGGCTATATACGGTCATTAGACCGATACTCATTTATGGGTTGACTGTTTGGTGGACGGCCTTAAATAAAGCGACTAATCGCAATAAACTAAGCAAAATGCAGCGTTCAGCGTATATGTGCATCAGCTGAGCCCTCCGCTCGACACCTTCCGCTGTGTTAGACATACTCCTCAAACTCACACCCCTCAATATTTACAGCAAACAAATGGCCGCGAGCACAGCCGCACGTCTCAAAGCCATCTCTCAATGGACTAATAACTCTATTGGCGACACCATCAATCTGAACTTATTCGGAGCATTTCCAACTCACTTGGACTACATCACTCCCTTGCTGGTTCGATAAAAACTTTGAAGTCACCATTACCTGAAGGTCAGCTTAGGAGGAAGGGACTTTGATAGAGAATGAATCAGTACATTTTTATACAGATGAATGAAAAACTGAAAACGGAGTGGGTGGTGGAGTGTACTCAGATAGACTCAACCTTAGGCTTCGGCCACGCACTGAGCGACGAGCGACTGAGCGATTGAGCGTCGAGTCGCTGAGCGACGCAAAAAAATTAAAACACATGAAATTGTATGGAGGTGGCCACGTACACCCTGAGCGACTTGTCTTTGTTTTAAGCGACAGAGCGACGTCGCTCAATCGCTCAGCCGCTCGTCGCTCAGTGCCTGGCTGAGGCCTAAGTCTCTTCTTTCGCCTACCAAACCATTGAAGCGTTTGGCTTAAAGAAAACGTGATATCTAGTTAAGATATCCGCATATTCTCAAATAGTCAGACTGCTTTAAAATCCCTCGCATCAGTCTCTTCAAACTCCATTACAGCACAAGACTGTCTCGATCGTCTCTGATGGAGATGGCCAAACAGTTTAATATTCACCTATTCTGGGTGCCGGGACACAGGGATATTCCGGGGAATTGTAAAGCCGAAGAAAACGCCAGAATTTGAACGGAAATGCCTATCTTGCCCAACAGGGTAAATATAGTAATGCCCATAGCTTATACTGAAGCTTATACTAGTAAGCTTATACTGAAGCGAATTGCTCTGGAACATCAAATACAAGATGGCTTACCAATACTACTTGTTTGACGACCAAACGAATCTGGCCCAAATTAGATTTGAAACGGTAAAATTGCTTATTGTCCCTCAGTAGATCTCAGCTCAGGTGTCATAACTGGACACTGTCTTATAGTTAGACACGCAGCACGGTTTTGTGTACTATCAAATGATTTCTGCAGGAGTTTCAAGCTCTCTCTTACAGACGTAAACTTCATTTAGGAGGCTATTTCTATAATGAACCAAGCGATCACATGAACACAGACATTAAAAGTCTCCTTCGCTTCATCAGAAGCTCCCAATGGTTTTAACTAGTAGGGAACCTTTTGTTCCCTATAGATCGTGGTATCCCACTGGACCTCTACTGATCTAAGTGTGTCTGATGCTTTAAATGACAGCCACTTTAACCTAGCTTTAACTAAATGAGTTTTTTGTTTTGGTTTTTGAACAGTTTTTGACAAAAAAAAATTATAAAATTTGGAAAAAAAAATCGTGTGGCAAGTTCATCTTAAAAAAAGTGTGGGGGTAAAATTTAAAAACACTTTCTATCTGCGGAGCCGTTTAGGCTGTAGTCGAACCGACAGACAGACAGAATTGCGAGACCCACTTTTTTAGTCTTGCTATCATCGTAATGTCAACTTTGATCAAAATCTCGAGTTCGATTTTTTTACGAATGCAAAGCTTGCCTTATAGTACATAGGACTTATAGAAGTCGCAAGTAAAAATGATTATATAGGGGTATCATTATAAATTACTCATTAAAATTTATTTTCAACCATAAGCTAACTTGTAATAAAAGAAATTTTTTTAAATATTTTTAAGAAAATCGGTAGAAAATTTTTTGAAAAGAAAATATTAAGAAGTCGTTTTTATATTCTGTCCAACAAAAATATGCAGTGTGGGCAAGATAGGACGTTTGCCTCGCATTCTGGCTACAGTGGATTGCATAAATCTGTCCTTCATTAAAGCTCTCACAGAGTTTTCGTAGTGTTGATTTTAAATTGACCCTTTTTTTAAAACTCTAAAATCAAAAGCACCTCAACAGAAACCCAAGGTAAAAAAAAAGATTGTGTGTACTGACGTACGCGCGGTTGAAGTAAAACTTCTTTTTCCTCAAGCAAAGCTTCTGTAAGATTATAACCTACGAACAAACATTTTGTATTCTAAAAACATGTCGCTGTCTTTGACGGATAACGTGACGTTTTGAGATGTCACTGACAGCTGCATAGAAATTTTTTTACCCCCCACGCCGGAAAAGAAGTTTTACTTCAAAAAAACATCAAAAAGATATGTTTGTTTGTTTTTTTTTAAAAAAAAGGATAGTGGTTTCTGCTTGTTAAATTGGTCGACCACATAATTCACAAACATTTTGTATTTTTAAAACATGTCGCTGTCTTTGACTGATAACGTGACGGTTTGACATGTCACTGACAGCTGCATAGAGAATTTTTTACCACCAACGCCGGTAAAGAAGTTTTACTTCAAAAAATTGAATGTGCGCGCCTAGCCTTAAATGAAATCGAGAAGAAAAGTACAAAACTCTCATGCCACTTGACAAGCAAGTTGCCTCGCTTTGTTTGTATTACCCTAGGGCTGCACGTGCAAGTATTGGCAAGCATGTTGTAATCTTGTAATGTACACAAGCATTTCTTATTAACCCGTACAAACCCGAGCAATTTAGTAGTCACCTGGCATTAATTCAGTATCCAGGCAACTTGGAAAGCAAGTACACTGACAGCGGCACTCTTGTAAAATTAATTATTAAAGTATTTGATTGATTAGTCGGGTGACGTTCAAATTTATAAATACCAAAACAAATGTCGGTGGCGTGTGCGATTAAGCGAATAAATATTATTAAAAAGTATAATTTCAAAACTTTCAGGCAACCTGATGGTCATATGGCATGCCGTCTATGACAGCAAGAATACAAATGGTAGTGGATATACCCAACCAGTACTTTGTATGCGAGGGTTAGGTGTTGGTAAAATTTATTTGGATTGCAATATGCTTGTCAATAATTATTCGTGTTGCATAGCCATTGCGCGTCTGAACCTATAGTTTTATGTTTATCTTTGAATGCAGCCATTTGAAATATGTAAATTCTAAATCGTATCCAACTTCATGTTATAATTACTTTGTATTCTAAAAACATGTCGCTGTCTTTGACGGATGGCGTGACGGTTTGACATGTCACTGACAGCTGCATAGAAAATTTTTTACCCCCAACGCCGGAAAAGAAGTTTTACTTCAAAAACTGAACAAGTTAGCAAATGAACAAGGGTAACTCTGAATGCACATCAATATTTAATGGGGGTTGAAATTGAATATCATCAACAGCCATAGGACGTCGGGTCTGCGTCAGATGCAATCGAAAATTTACGGGCGCACAAACACTTTTTTTATGGAGGAGTTCTTTCAATTTAGTATGGTGCAAAAATATAGCATGCTACTGATTTTGAAAAAGCTCTCCCATAAGACGTGTACTGCATATTTTTGTTGGATGAAGTATACGAGTAGTTAGTTAATTTTGATCTTTAAAAAAGAAAAAAAAATTAAAATGATATCTACCAGGTAAAAGAGATTGAAGTACCTGTATAGTATTTTTGAGAAATTCACAAAAGTATAAACAAATAAAATGCACGACTGGGTGGCACGAACTTGCTCTTATGTAAAAGACTAAGAATTTCAAAAACGCATGTTATTAGAGAAAAACTGTTCATAAGCATAAAATTCATTTTTCAAATTACTCAAACAACTTCTTTAGTAGTTGGAGGTAAAAAGAGGATGCCATGTGATTCAAGCAAATGTTGGTTTATGCAAGAACAAAAATTATGTCTTTGTAGTGGTTTCTTAAGAAAATAAGTTTCATTAAAATCCGTTATGCCAATAATGAGAAATTTGAAATTCGAGGAAATCGTTCTATGGTAGGTACAGTCAGTAATATATTCGGCCCTAGCGAGGTATCCGTTCGGAGCGGAAAATTCTCCGATTTCGTACGATTCGGAGGATTTTTGCTTCGAGGTATTCTTCCGAACAGCTGTTCGGAATTTTTCTCCGACATTTTTTTAACGCACCCGGTAAACTGCGTTGAGGTGCGATCAAGTGCTTTATTTGTGAAATTTCTCACAGCTTAATGCAATTGTTTCTCCGATTTCGTCCGACACAAATTCTTCGCGGAACAAATTACGCCAACGCATTTGTGTATTATTATTCGTTCCGATGGGATACCTCGAAAGCAATTTGAAGCTCCGACAAAGTATGCGTTGCGGACAATTTTCCGCTCCTAACGGATACCTCGCTAGGGCCGATTAATTTAATTTTTTTTTTCTAATTTATTTATCGTAAAAATTAAACGAAAGAAAAAAAAATTATCAAAATTCTCGGAACCGTTTTCGAGAAAAATACGATTTTCGAAAACCATTTTTTTACATTTGTATGGTGGGACCGTTATTTTTAAGTAAAACATTTTTTTTTTCTCGAATCTTATAAATTTTATTAAGAAGCTTTTATTTATCAAGTTTGAAAAAAATCGAGCCTGGGGTTTTCGAAATATTGCGTTTTCAAAAAAAATTTGGATTTTGTTTTTAAATCCAAAATATTTATAAAATTTTGAAAAAAATTCGTATAGCAGGAACCGTTATTTTGCAACTTAAAAAAAAAAAGAAAAAACGTGTGGGGGAAAAATTAAAACTGATATCTACCAAGTTTGACGAAAATCGGTTGAGCCGTTTAGGCTGTAGTCGAACAGACAGAAAGATAGAATTCCGAGACCCACTTTTTTGGTCTTCGCTATCATCGTAATGTCAACTTTGATCAAAATCTTGATTTCGATTTTTTTACGAATGCATAACTTGCCTTATAGTATCTATCAAGTCGCAAGTAAAAATTAGGTTTCATATTAAAGTTACTTTTAAAGGTTTTGAGCTGAAAACTATTATTAAGTTGTTTCAAAAAACAATTATGTTCATGCTTTGAAACTTTTTTTCTACCAAAAAATTTCTTAAAATAAAAACCTCTGAAATTGGAATTATTTTTAATTTAATGTAATTTTTCTAAAGTCCAATAAATAATATCGAATCTGATTTTTATAATTTACAAAAAAGAAAATTGAACTCACCATTAATGTTGTTACGTTTATGATTTACAGGAAATAGTTTCCTAATCAAGCTTACATAAATAGCACTTTGAGACTAAACGCGCATAAGCAATTTTCTACACGACCGATCTGATTTTTAGCAACGACGTTTTACGTCTACAAAAATATTTGAGTTATTAATTATTTGTGCCCAGACTGGCTGATCTGTTTAGTCGTGTTCAAAATTGCTCATATACGCCGTCTTACAACTTTTGTCACAATGTCAAAGTAAAGCCCTCATTAGTTATCCGAAAAATCTGTTTTAGGATAGGTTCATAAATCCATATTATAATAATAAAATTTTATGCATAATTATCAGTTTTGAATATCTATGATGTGAAATAGTTGAAATTTTAAAAATTCAGCGAAGCAGATGGAAATTATTAACGAAACTGCATCAAAAAGTGAATTTTACAAAAGTGTATGTTAGGCTGAAAACACACCGGATAAAGCAAAACGTTTTTTATTCGATAGTCAAAAAAACATTTTTTATTTGAACACACACCAAGCGAAACAGAATAAAACAAAACAAAACGTTTTGTTTTTTTGTTTCGTTTGGTGTGCGTTGAAATGAAACAAAATACGAACTATCGTAAAAGCTTAACTCTGGCTGAAAGATTATAACTCTACGGCAAGTAAACACAAATAACAATTTTGTGTTTACAAAACAGACATTATGATGTGTTTATTTATAAGAAAAGAGAAAAGCTTTTAATCTTGCCAAACTTCAAATATCATAGTAGGAAGTTGCAATCCACACCTTATCAATAGTAAATTTATTGGCATGTTCCTTATCTTTATAATTATAGATAGGGCTTCTTGCCTTAATTAAAAAAAATTAACTTCTCTCCATCTACATATTTCATATTTATTTAAAATTTGCGTACAGAGTAAACGTAGAAGCAAATAAGTTTGTATAGTGCAACGAAAAAAGAAAATAAAAACAACGGAGTCAAAATTTTGTTTTGCAAAAAACAATAGGTCAGCTATCGGCAACGAAACATGTTTTTCTGTTTTGCTTTTGTTTTTTTGTTTTGTTTCATTTGGTGTGCGTTGCGCCATAAGAAACTATGCTATTATCGTCAACGACCCTTGTTCGAAACAAGTAGTAGGAATAAGGATACTTGAGACTGGGAACTTTTTTTACGACTTTTTTCATGGTTTTATGGTTTTTAATGGCTTTTTGGGTTTTAATGGCTTTTTAAACGTTTTGTTTTTCTTTGTCGGCATGAGCGGCGCACAATTCGGTTCAGTTTTTCTTTTTTGTATGACCCTTTTTATATTGGTTTTTGTTGGCTGTGTTTTTTATTGCTTTTTAAATGTTTGGTTTTTGTGTTGGAAAAAAAAAGAAAGTATTTTGACATTGTCATTGAGGATCGGTATTGGAAAATATCAGTCAAGTGCATTTTTTAAAATGTACTGTTGCCCGTTGATGTTTTTCAAGTATCTCGTTGCAGATAGGGATAAATATACATCTGTTTGTCATCAGATATACGGACTTTTTACATGAGGACTCTGACCTAGTGCGATAGGATTTGGTGGTGGTTGTTTTTAACACGTCGTACTGTTGCTGTCCGGTTGTGTGTTTCAAGTGTCGTTGTAGCTAGGAACATATTATTTGTATAGATATTTTTGTTTGTCATCAGGTATGCTGACTGTGTTTAGATGAGGGCATCGGTCCAGTCGGATATTTTTAATAGATTTTTTATTGTTTTGTTTTTTCTCTGCGGTACGAGGCTGCTGGTTTTTTGTTGATTTGTTTCGGGGTGGGTGAATTATGGATTGGTTAAAGAAGATGTGGTGCATGATGAAAGAAAGAGATCTTTTGTATATTATTTGTATAGATATTTTTGTTTGTCATCAGGTATGCTGACTGGACTGTGTTTAGATGAGGGCATCGGTCCAGTCGTTTTTATTGTTTTGTTTTTTCTCTGCGGTACGAGGCTGGCTGGTTTTCTTTTGTTGATTTGTTTCAGGGGTGGGTGAATTATGGATTGGTTAAAGAAGATGTGGTGCATTTTGAAAGAAAGAGATCTTTTGTGGAGTTTTAATTGGTTTTTGTATATTGAGGATCGGTATTAGGTAATATATGTCAAGTGAATTTTATGCACTGTTGAAGCTAGAAACATATGTGTTTTATTTTATGACTTTTTAGATGAGGGCATCGATCGAGTGCGTTAGAATTTGGTGGTGGTTGAGGGTTAAAATTGATATCAATTTTGTGGTGTGTACTAGCGAGAAGTGTGTGTGTTGGAGTTTGAATTTAAATGAGTAACGATGAGAAGGGATATGTTTTTGTTTCTATTCTTGTTTTAATGGTGTGCCTTGGGGATGATGTATTGTTTGATGTTTGAATTAAAAGATTGGTGGTTGCTTGTGCGCAGATGGGCGCACGGTGGTGTGTTGGGGTCTACGGTTGCTATTTTTAAATGAAATGAGTATGAATATATCTTAAATAAAAGTAAATTGAAATCATTGTAATAAAATAAAGCTTTTTATTTTAATAATATACATAAAAGATGGTTTTTATTTATTTTCTTTTGAAATAGGTATCCATGAATTGTGATCGGATGCAAAACCAAGCCATTTTACAAATAATTGATCTTTTTTCCTTCGCAGCACTTTTTCGATTAGATAAGTATCGGGAAACTTAGATTTTTGTAGTTCAAGCTCATAGAACCCGCCTTTTATGGGGTTTCCCTGATAGTCTTCTAACAGATATGTAACTGGATTTGTATGTTGAACTTTGGTTATTTTAAAGATTTCTGTTGTCCAATTCGGTGTGTATCCTTTATCAAATACATGCTTGTATTTACTAATTCTTATAAAATCTCCCACCTTGAACTTTGGAGTAATATGAATTTTGATGTGTTCATATATAGTTGAAAGTATTTGCTTTTCATTTGTAGCATTGACTTTGGACGGCTTCATTTTAATAGTGCGATGTTTTGAATTGTTGTACTTTTTAGTTAGTGTATCTATCATATTTATCCAACAGTATGAACCATTAGCACTGAACTCTTTCCACATAAGGTTTTTCAAAGTGCGATTAAATCGTTCGACAATCGAAGCTTTAAGAGGTGAAAATGTTGAATAATGATTGATGTGAAGTTTTTTCATAAGACTTTGAAAAGTAGTGTTGAAAAATTCTTTCCCGTCATCTGTTTGTAAATTGTTGGGAATGCGGCCTTTATTTAATATATTTTCCATAGCTTCAGTGACACTCGATCCGGTTTTATTTTTAATAGGAGCTGTCCAAGCAAATTTAGAAAATGTATCAATTACCGTAAGAAGATATCGATTATTTTCATTATCTGCTGAATATGCCCCCATTTCTACTAGATCAGCTTGCCATAAATCATCAAGCCCCTTGATAATGACTCGCCTTTTTTGGAAATTTCTTCTTGCTGACTTATGCAGTTCTTCGACAACGTCTCTTTTACTCATCTTTTCACAGAATGATTAAAACAACAAAACATTTTACCTTTTTATTAGTTTATTCATTTAAGATTTGTTTATAAAAATTTACAATTCTCTTAATTTTATTAATTTTTATTTTAATTTGAAAACATGCACAAGTATCTGGTCCTTCATAGCACAAGTTTGGTGACCAGTTTGAAGCACAGTTCAGGAAATGAAATTTATTTGGTGAGATAATATAATCATCCTTTTCGAATCTCTTTACAAACAAAATACAATTCATAGCTTCTGAAAAGTGTGCCTCATGTATGATATGTTGGTTGGATTTTAAAAAGGCTAGAAGATCATCAATGACTAATTTAATTTTAAAAGAAGACATGTTTTTCGTTTGAATTATGAATGGAAACTGAATTCAAAATAAAGTAAATAAGAAACATTATTTTTAAAAATATTTATTTTAATCTTTCATACAACGACATTATTTTTTTAATTCTTATCAACCTATTTTCAACCATATAGCATGCACATGTATCTGGTCCTTCTTTGCATAAATTTGAAGACCAAGGGCAGGTAGGAAAATGGCAACCATAATCAGATGTTGTCGAAGATACATTGATAAATCGTTTCAAGAAGACCATGCAGTTCAAAAGTTCCGTATGATGTTCGTCTAGTAAGATGTTCTTATTTTTAATAACGAATTTTAAGATTTGATCAAAAATCAATGTGGGGTTTATTTTGGGCATCGCGATTTAATGACTGTTCACCTAGGTATTTAAGTAAAGACTAAATTGATTTTAAGTAGACATTAGACATGATATGTTTTCCCTTGTTAAAGTATTTTTCAATTTCGATTTGAAAGCTTTGTCTTAATTGACCAGTTTGCTGATCAACATAGCTTTTGGAAGCAGCGTCTCCTTGTTCTTCAGGTTCCTGAATGTTTTTTAATCGTTTTCCATTTATGTTGTAATCACCGTTTTCTGTTTTGAGAAATCCCTCGCCAGGTGGTCCAGGCAATCCTGACTCGCCCTGCGGTCCCGGCTCTCCTTGTTTGCCTCTTGGACCCCTAGGTGGGGTCCTATATGAATAACGACCAAATTTATCAACACTCATTTTTTTTTATTCGATAATATCGGCTTCTTTAAGTTCTTCAATAATTGAAACAATTTCGTTAGAATGATTGTTATTTCCAGCTTGTTGTGAAGCAATGAGAAGTCTCATTCGATCTACAAGCTCATTAGGGTTATCCCAAAATATATAGTCCTTTTTCAGTTTTGATAATTGCATCAATCCATTTCCCGATTGTGGTGTTGATAGTGAATGTGTTGGATTATTAGAAGTATTTGTATTGAATCCTAATAATTTCTTAATTATTTGCGTATACTTATGACCCCGATTGCCACGTATTTGTCCGTGTGAATCATGTCCAACCCTATGTGTATTTGTTTCATATAATATGGTCTTGTAATTTTTTAAATCTTCATCAGTGTAGATGCTTTTATCTGGTATTTTCTTAAATATAAGCTCATACAAACCATTTGTTCCTTCAAAGGTTTTATTTTTTATTTGTATATCTTTTCCAAGAATGATTAATTCACCATTTCCAATGTACCACTTCTCATCTTTTGAATATACCCCATACGTTTTATCAAGCGTGTTTGAATTATTTATAAACAAATCTACGTATTTTTTAGGTGTATCATGGAATTCTTCTTGTAATATGAGCTCTGAAAAGTTACGGTGGTTAAGGCTTTTCTTTGGTCGTTTTGGGGTGATGCTATCAGTTAATTCAGGTGAACTGTTAATAAAAGTGTTTGGTGTGATGAATTCATCTCTTAAATATTTTTCCTTTGCTGGGCTTTCAAATTCATTTTCTTGTACTTGTTGTTGTTTAAATTTGCGTTTTGTTTTGTTAATAGGACTTTCAATAAAGTAATTTTGATTTTGTTCTTCTTGTTTTGATTTTTTCACTAACTCATTTAGGGGTCTGGTAATGGGTCTTAGAGTTTCCTCAATTTCGGTTTCGTAAGCTTCTCTACCAGTCCTTAGAGCTTTGTATTTCTTTCGCAGAGCATCGGTGGTTTTAATAAGCTCCTTTGTTAGTTTTTCGTCTATGTTAATCATATTATAAGATTTATTTCTTCATACAAATGCAGTTGAAAAATAAGACTCGAAGTTGTTGGAAAAGCCTTTCGATGGTTTTCAAACTGAATTTTATATTGTAGTTACTGGTCTTAACTGTTAAATACTGCGTCTCAAACTGGTTTGAACCGCTTTTTACTGCTATAATCTGCTCACTGAACTGCTCTGTACTGCTCTTATAGAACATAACTGTTCATATGATGCAAAAATCAAAAATTTTGTCTATTTTATAATTTGAGGAAGCAGTCAAAGCCTTTTCTATAACGACCTTCATTCAAAGGGCTGTCCTTATCAATTACCAAAAAACCATAATTTGTGTTCCAGCATTCTGCACATACCTTTTGAAACATTTTAAATGTCATATCCGAATTGACATGATCATTATAAACGTGTTTTAAATTCATATCGTCCTGTTTGAAGATGATTAGAAAATTCGCATTGTCTCGAATTAAGTGTTTCGGTATTCTTGTATATGTTTGGCACAAATAAAAACTATCGATGTGATGATGTCGTCCCATACTAAAATACACTCGAATTGTGTCTTGTTTTTCACAGGCAATATCGTCAAAGATGAATATAGAATTTGGCTTAGCGTCTTCGGGTTGAATAACATCACTGTTATTGGAAAATGTAAAAAAACCCATATTTTTCACTGGTTTTATGGCTTTTCGCAAAAACTCATACTTCGGTTGATGTAGAGATTTAGAATATATATAGATATTTTCAAATTTCAAGCCGTTTGGGTGTAGGAGTAAACTCATCATAACATTTGTTTTTCCACAGTTTGAGGGACCAGTAATTAACCCCCTTATACTATATGGAAACAGTTTACCATGTTTTTTTGTTTCAATATTGCTAGCCAATTCCATATTTTTTACTGGTAATTGGTATTGTTGTTTAACGAATCGCATATTGATAAAAACTAAATAATAACTTTTATATGCGAAGTTTATATTCGAAACCCGTCATATCGTTTTCATCTCTCGCAACGTAAAGATGATCATATAAAATGATTGATTATTTAAAAAATTGCAACAGTCAGCGAAACATTGTGAAAGGGGAAGGTTTATTAAACACTGTAATAAACAAACTACCACTCGAACTACATCTACCTGGTTATCAATACTGTGGACCTGGAACAAAACTTCAAGAACGTTTAGCTCGAAGGGATCCGGGGATTAATTTGCTTGATCAAGCGTGCAAACAGCATGATATATCTTATTCTAAATTTACAAATACAAGTGATCGGCATATAGCTGATAAGATTTTATCTGAAAAAGCTTGGCAACGAGTAAAATCCAAGGACGCTAGTATAGCTGAACGTGCAAATGCACTATTGGTTACCAATCTTATGAAGGCAAAAGTAAAATTAGGCATGGGGTGCTCTAAGAATACAGACAAAAAGGCTAGAAATCAGCTAAAAACGAGTTGTTCAGAGCATAAAAACGGTGTTAAGAAGTCTAAAAAAGATAGCAAGACTAAACAAGTCTCATTGAGGAAAGTCATTAAGATTATTGGAAATAATCTCAAACGTAAAAAACCATTCAACAAAGAAAATGCAATTAAAATAGCATTATCATCGGCTAAGAAAACTGTTAGAAAAAACAGTAATAACATTAAGACACCGCGAGTTATTTCAGTACCAAAACTTGGTGGAGTACTTCCTTTCCTCGTTCCTTTATTTGCTGGACTTTCGGCTCTTGGAGCTTTAACAGGAGGCGCTGCAGGAGTAGCCAAAGCTGTCAATAATATTAGTATTGCTAAAAAAGATCTGGAGGAGAAAAAACGTCATAATGAAAAAATGGAATCGATTGCAGTTGGACATGGCTTACACCTTAAACCTTATAAAAAAGGGCTGGGGCTTTATTTAAATCCACAGGAAAAAAACTTCTAGGTTCGCTACCCAATCGTGCATTAAATGAAATAGACTTGAAAAATTTTGCAACCAATTTAATTCCAAATTTTCGAGGAGTTTTCATGCGTGATAATTTACCAACGACTGGACCTTTAAAAAATGAGTGTGGGATTGTCAATCTTGATTGCTCAACAGGTCCTGGGACACACTGGGTAGCGTATAATAAAAGAGGTAGTCAAACTGAATATTTTGATAGCTTTGGAAATCTTCAACCTCCTATTGAAATAATAAATTATTTGGGTGAAAAACTTAATTATAATTATTCTAATCATCAAAGTTATGACTCTTTTAATTGTGGTCATTTATGTTTAAGATTTTTATATGATTGTTATTTTAAATAAATAAACAGTTTTATTTAAAAATGGTTTCATTGTTTTTCTTATCACCATGGCGTTGACACTTACGCTAAGCGGAAGAAGTTCCCATCTATCTGCTGAATACTTTCCACCTTTGAACCTGGATCAGTATTACGTTTGTGGATTGATTGATTTTCAAACCTACAACTCTATACCGAATGTAGATGAGCGTAACAATTTGTTCCATATAGGGGAATATGAAATTGAAATACCAACTGGGACTTATGAAATTGATGACATTGCAAAATTTATTTCCGAAGAATTATTATTGCGAAATTCTACGGCTGTAGTTAGAATAGAAGCAAATAATAACACAATGATGTCTGAAATCGAAAGCAACGAGAAAATATATTTCAATAAGGATAGAACTATTGGAAAATTACTGGGTTTCAGTAAATGTATTCTTGACTCCGATGTGTTACATTTGTCGGATTTACCTGTTGATATAAATAAGGTGAATATAATACGAGTTGAGTGTAATATCATTACTGGCTCCTATTTTAACAATAGTCCTGTACATACTATACATGAATTTTCTCCAGAAACTGGGGCAGGGTATAAAATTATAGAAGTTCCCAGAAATGTCATCTATTTACCTGTGAACGTCAAACGAATAAGCAGTCTAACATTAAAACTCGTGGACCAAGACGGTGACTTGATAAACTTCAGGGGAGAAAGAATAACTGTGCGATTGCATTTAACCCCAAAATCACAATAATGTTGATCTATAATAGTTATTATAAAATAGATACCAAAGGTTATCATTCATTTAGTCCTAATACAACAGCAACACTATCAAGACCAGAACTTTCATCTGAAAACAAAACCTATCTTCTTGCATTAGGATTTAAACTAAAATAATGAGCAATATGAACGAAATATTAAATATTACTCATGGACCGAGCTATGATAACAGCATATCTAAGTTTGAGTACCATAGTTACTCGCCATTCCTCCAGTCCTTCAATCCAAGTGATGAAATTCGTATCCCTATACAACAACAGGACTTGTGCATTTTACCCTGTGAAAGCTACATTTATATAGAAGGAAGTCTAACAAAATCAGATGGAAAGCCTTCTTCTACTGGGAAATTAGCAAATAATGCTATGGCATTTCTTTTTGAAGAAATACATTATGAGCTAAATGGAGTGGACATTGAGAGCAACAAAAACGTTGGCATTACAACATCATTGAAAAATTATATATCATTGAATGAGAATGAAAGTAAAAGCTTAGAAAATGCTTCATGGACTGGAAACTCCACCGTTACACCTGTATCAGGTACTTTTAATTTTTGCATACCACTAAAAAATCTTTTGGGATTTGCTGAAGACTATAAAAAGATTATAGTAAATGCAAGACATGAATTGATTCTAATTCGTACTCGAAGTAATGAGAATGCCTACTATTCTGACGAAGAATTAAAACTTTCAATTTTTAAGTTGCAATGGAGAGTTCCTCATATAACATTATCCGATTCAAATAAACTTACATTATTGAAACAAATTCAGTTAAATCCAATTCAAATTCATTTTCGAAATTGGGAAATGTACGAATACCCAACACTACCAACTAACACTGATCATGTATGGACAGTTAAAACTTCAAGTCAACTTGAGAAGCCAAGATATGTTATTATTGCTCTACAAACCGATAAAAAAAACCAACGAACCAAGGATGCCAGCAAATTCGACCATTGCGAAGTTAGCAATATAAAGGTGCATTTAAACTCTGAATCTTACCCTCGTGAAGATTTAAATCTTAAATATGAGCTAGACCGGTATGCCATTCTCTATGAAATGTACAGTAAATTTCAACACTCATATTATCAGAAACAATCACAACCACTTTTATCTCGACAAGACTTTAAGGATATCGCCCCAATAATGGTGATTGATTGTTCCCGTCAAAATGAATCAATTAAAACAGGACCAGTAGATGTAAAAATTGAGCTTAAGACAACAATTCCAGTTCCAGCTTCAACAACTATGTATTGCCTTATACTTCATGATCGTATAATTAAGTATAATCCCTTAACAGGAGAAGTTAACAAACTCACTTAATTTTATTGTCATCATTATTGTAAGTTTGTCAGTAGAAAAAGTGAGTTTATCAAGAACGTATCTTAAATATGAATACCTATATTGTAGACTTTCAAGGATTTGGAGTATTTAACAATGGCTTCATTTTGAAAGAAATCGCTGTATTTCATAATGACCACCATCATCATTTCGTTGTTAATTCTCCATTTAATTTAAATCTTCTGTCCACACCACTTAGAAGGCAGGCAATTTGGTTATATCAAAATTATCATGGATTAACCTGGAATAGTGGGTTTACAAATTTTTCTCGAGTAAAGATATTTCTTCGAGAACAAATCCAAAGTGGAGTTGTTTACGTTAAAGGAACTGAAAAATCGCAATGGCTTAGAGAATTACTCAATAGCGAAAACATAGAAGTCATTAACCTAGAAGATATCTACAGCTGTCCAAGTTTAAAGGAACTCCGAAGAATTTTTCCTAATCAAATAAAATGCCTAAGCCATGGAAAATGTTGCGCCCTTCAAAATGTTTATCTTTTAAGCAAGTTCATAAGACAAGCAAACCTGTTGTAAAATAAATACAATTAATAAATAAAACAACAAATCTTGTGTATATGTATGTATATATTTTTTTATTTCATCAACTAGAATAATGTCTTTTAAAACCGTACGGTACGGAACTATGATCTTCGAGAAAACGACGTTTTTCTGCTTTGGGTTTATATGTCTTAACCTCTTCCACAGTAATCACTTGATGTTCTCTGGTTCGTCTTATGTTATTAGACTTAATAACTATGCTGTCATCATATTCTGCAGAAAAGTTTAATACCGCTTCTTTTATTGAATCAAAATTAATTTTTTGGGATGATTCATAGTTCAGGAAGATGCCCTTTTCCTTACACACAATGTGTTCACTATTATCCTTAGTGCTGTAGACTTTATAGGCGTAATTTTTTGGACCGCCACTAACAAATTCAGTGATGTAACTCCCTTGACCATAGCTCTCTAATTCGTCAGTCATATCACCTATAAATTCTCCAGTAGGAGGATCCGGTTCTCCTTGACAGCTTACATAGATAACGGAATCAGTATCATAGTAGAGAACTTTTTCTTTAAGTTTTTCCAAGTAAGTGTACAATTTAAGACGGGCTTGTGTTGTTGTATATGCGGCAATACAAACATTTACCGTGGGGAGGGAGTCAGCAGCTTCTTCTTTCAACTCAAAATTAACCACAATATTGTCTTCATTGATTGGTAAAATATGCAAGACTTCAATAGAAGGATGAGTTAGCAGAAGATACAGATCTGAAGGTTTGTTCAAGATACAAGTTTTAGTATGATTTTCTCGTTGTCCGAATTTACCCCAAAAAGAATTCAAAATAAGTTTGGCTAGTGATCTTTTCCCAGGATTGTTTTCTATTTCAGAAAACTCTAGCTCTATATTTTCCTTTTCTAGAAAATCAGCAACATATTTGTTTTTATCTTCTTCAGATGTGCTTGTACTCGGCCATCCTGATGCTTCTTGTTTTATTTTTAGGTATGTATTCATCATACGAGTAAATAGACCATCGGAACTTGTATCTGGATTATACTGAGTAACATCATATTCCCAAATTTCAAAAACAGCAAGTAGCTTATACCCCGTTTCAACTGCTTTCACAACTTCTTCGATTACCCAGGTTCCAAGTAATGCTCTTTCGTCATCAGAATGAGTGCAGATTTGTTCTTGAGTTTTTTTACTACTGCAAGTTCTACATAAGGAAAACATCAGCTTATTATTTTGCTTCATAGGTAAGACCGGATGAAATAAATTTTCTGGCGGAAGAATTTTGCATTTTACGAGTCCATTTATACCCTCGAGTTCCAAAGCAGAGCAAATATCATCGTTAGCAGTGTGAATTTTTGGGTGACCAACAGGGAATTTCCCATTTTTGCAAACCCAGGGGTAAAGGGAACATACGTCTATGTATTTTATTTTTTCCCCCTCCTTACATTTATAGTAATTAAATGTATTTCCTGTCCGTCCACCATAAAAAGCATCTCGAGGATTCAAAGGTGTGTTCTGTATTAATGGATGATCATCCAAGAAATTGAGTTCTTCATTATTTAGGAATTTTTGTTGAGTCTGAAATTCACAGTGCCACATTTCAATTACTTCGTAATCAAATGACCTTAATCGTGTTGTTTTGGCTAACGTTCTCTCATATCTTTGATTCAGGGTGTCATATTTGTCTTCTGATAAAGGCTCGTCTCGTTTATGTTTTAAACAAGTAGGATGACCATGATAAAAACAACCATGGAACTCGAAAATCTGTTTCGTTTCTTCACAAAATCCATCGACTTTAATCCCATTTACTACCGGTTCTGTCCCTTTAGCGGCATGCTTTATGTCAATTTTTCGCTTCTTTTGCTCCCAAATCAACCATTTGATTGCAACTGTTGATTGATTATCTGTGCACCTATACCCGTTTTTAGGTATAAGCCCAATTGTATTTGGTTGCAGAAAGTTCCGTCTGAACACGAGGTTACAAGCTGATGCTATTGTTGTTCCTTCCAAAAATGGTTCAACATTGCTTTGTTCGAGGAACAATTGTCTAAACTTTAAACAAGTCTCAGCCAAAATTTTAACATCGCTAATGCAATATTCTACTAGTTCACGCTCCATGTCAAAGCTATCGTTTTGATGTTCCGCATACCATTTTAAAAAGTCGTCACGATCTTCAGCTTTCATGGAATCCGGACTGTAGTATTCTATTGCAGGTAGCTTCCCGATGTATTTAGCATTTTCCTTTATATTGAAAAAATGCGGAAAATAACCTTTTTTTAAAACAGGTGAAAGTTGGAATGCTTTGGGGAGTTTTGAAAGAGCCATCGGAAAGTAGTTTAATGAATCTAAGAACTTTATATTTGCAATTTCCATTAATATAATTTTACTTCCTCGCATGATTAATATTGGGGTCAATTTTGTATGTTCCAATATGTAATTTAACACAAATTGGTGATCGTAGGATTGCCCATTATGTGCTATCACAACTACTTTTTTAAACTTTTGCCGAACATGAAGTATGTGTTTCAGAAATTGAGCTACAACACTTTCGTCTTCTTTTTCCTTAATTATGTTTAGCGATAGATTACACTTTTGACAGAAGTACAAATTTGGAACATGTAAACAGTGATCACACTTTTGTTGAAAAACACATAAATTGGGTTCATGCAATTTTATCGGAGTAGCTAATGCTTCGCTTGCAATCGTTATCATTTTTTCGCCTATTACTCGCTCTTGGCGACTCTCCAAATCATAAAAGATGTACAGGATGCCTTTACATGCTGGTGTTTTGTTATCTGGCTGAATGAAGCACATGTGATCTTTTGCTACATGTTTACTACACATCTTGCAGAAATATTCATCGCAGATATGTTGGCGACTTCCTCCGTATGTTTTGAGGCATAAAAGACATTTTTGCATTTTTTCACAAATTGAATTTTTACCTGTTGAATTGCTCGCTTTGTGATTGTCGAAACAGTTTTTTCCTCTAAAATTTCGATTGCAATCTTCACACATGATTTCTTTTTCATTTCTGAGGCAGCTTGGTGTGTTTTGACATTGTGGGCAGGATCGTTTACATCTATGCTGACTTTTTGAATTGTATGGGACATGGCAATCTTCACAATAATATCCACAACAAAATGCAGCAGTTAACGATGTTATAACATTAAAATGATTGTTATAATAAAGCAAATTAATGCTCTTCTTTTCTTCAGCATCTTGAGCGGGAAATCCTTCAAATATCACCTTTTGTCCCTTTGACCCATACTCGTACACAGTCACCTTATATTCCTTTAAATGATTTTGGAATATTTTCAGCTCCGGAATTCCACAACCTTCAGTCGGTACACTTATGTGTGCATCATTTATAAGTTGAAGGGCTCTTTGGGATTGAATTTTCCCAATGTCTCGTCTGATTTTTGCCTTTAGGTTGTTTTCCTTATCTGCATACACTTTACCCACAACTAAAGCGCGAGGCAAGCATAAATTGTCATTGTTTTTTATGCTGATTATGCCTCGGCGATTAATGCATTCCTCAGTGAATGTGTTATATTTCCCACTTTGGACTTTTCCTGTTCCTGAAGGGAGCTTAACCGACGTTATGGTCAAAGAAAAATCATCCGTGCTCAAACCTTCCGAATTGCTCTGAAAGATCTTAGCAATCATCTCCCATACGTCGCTAAATTTCACATTTGCACAATCTTTGAAGTTGATCCATCCATTTCCTCGTTCAGCACTGAAACTCTTCCCGCAAAAAGTAATTCCTACTTTATCTGCAGGGCTGACGTCCTTTAGCGCATGTTTAAACATGTCGTTGACTGCTTCCCTGATCCATGACGTTGGTTCTTCCCTCTCTGGAATGGGTTTAATCCTGAATTGGATTTTTCTACCCATTAGGTCGAACCGCTTAATTTTTGTCTCCAACTCGCTGATTATCTGGATTCGCTAGAAAAGTAACAAACAGAAAAACAACATAATCTTGAGAAAAACCAAAACCAAACAAAAAAAATAATAAAAAACAATTCAATTCAATTTTTTTTATTTATTTTAAGGTATTAAAAACATATTTTTTCTATTCTATACGTTTCAATGAGAAAACTAATAGAGAAACGCATATATGTATATTCATGTAGCATATAACAAAGCCAAGAGGAAAATGAACGACAATAAGAACAAAAAAAAAAAAAATTTTTTGAAGTTAGAATCAAGAAAAATTTTATTTAATATAAGGAGTTATAAAAAATATGTTTTTGACTGAGAGGAATTGAAAATTCCTCTTTATTTTTTGTTTTGCTGCCGGTAGGAAGTTTTACCTCCACTTTTTCTTTCGGTTGTTGTTGTTGTTGCTGTTGCTGCTGCTGCTGCTGTTGTTGTTGTTGTTGTTGAAGTTGTGGTTGATGCTGCTGTTGCTGATGTTGTTGTTGTTGTTGCTGCTGTTGTTGCTGGATTTTCTCGTGAAAATCCAACTTGAATGATTGGTCCCAGGGCTCGACGACCTCTAACGCCAAATTGGGGAGCTCCGCGATGTCATCGTCGTCAAATTGCCCAGCACATCTTTTTGGCAAGAAGACCGATGAGTTTTCTAACTCCAGCAAAATTTGCTGACCGTAGCGCGTTGTGCATCGTTTTGCTTTAACAATATTATAACGCTTTTTTAGCGTTAAATTTTTAAGGCTGGTCAATGGTTTATTAATTTGCTTCTCAGCAAAAACATTAGCGTTAGCGCGTATTTTTTTTAATAAGGAAGACATTTTTTTTTAAATTTGAAATTTACGTATAATTATTTTTAAACTGACGTTCACTTTTTGTGTTGGAATACAACTGAATTAAAAACTAAAGAAAGACCTAGTTTTATACTCTTGAGTGCGTTTTTCTACAAATATGTATTTCATGATGGTCATTGGGAACGGGATTTTTTTTTATGATGAGCTTGTTTTTTTTTATGATTATAAATTCCTATTCCTAAAGTATTAAACCTCCTCTTTGTTAAGAGGAACGTGCCTTTTCTAAAAATTATTTTGTGTCAAGTGTTGAATTCCCCAATTAATGTCCCCCATTTTTTTTCCTTGTTTCGGTAATTAAATCTTCTGAATTTTATTATGAAATTAAAAGTGTTGAGAATATCAGCTTACTTGCTTGTTGCTTCATGGTGAAAAAATTCATGATATGGAATTTTTCTTATTCATCTTTAGACTTTAGAAAATCAAATAAAATTTTTAATTTATTGGATGATTGACTTCAAGTAATTTCAAATTATTTCCATTGGAGTTTCATAAGTGAAGTTATTGATTGTAGTCGTATTTCGCCAAGTGACCAAATACATATACTTCTCTTAATTGATTGCTTTTCTATGGCGTACATTCCTTATATTAATAATTTCGAGACTTAACGATAAGGGCAGTTATAAATGAAAAACTCAAGTGTTGGGTATATCGGCTTGCTTGCTATTATTTCTCATGTGGAGTTTTCTTATTCATCTTCCTCATTATCAATGGGCTTGATGATTATGGCAATCTGATTTAGTCGGTATGGGGCATATTGGACAGACAATGGAAATAATCGCGTGTAACTCTTCTTTGTTTAAAAACTTCATTATGGGACGACATCGTCACATCAATAGTTTTTCTTACACTCAAATAGCGAGCGGAACCATACAACACGTTATGGCGCACAAGCAACCACCAATCTTTTAATTCAAACATCAAACAATACATCATCCCCAAGGCACACCATTAAAAAAAAAAATAGAAACAAAAACATATCCCTTCTCATCGTTACTCATTTAAATTCAAACTCCAACACACACACTTCTCGCTAGTACACACCACAAAATTGATATCAATTTTAACCCTCAACCACCACCAAATTCTAACGCACTCGATCGATGCCCTCATCTAAAAAGTCATAAAATAAAACACATATGTTTCTAGCTTCAACAGTGCATAAAATTCACTTGACATATATTACCTAATACCGATCCTCAATATACAAAAACCAATTAAAACTCCACAAAAGATCTCTTTCTTTCAAAATGCACCACATCTTCTTTAACCAATCCATAATTCACCCACCCCTGAAACAAATCAACAAAAGAAAACCAGCCAGCCTCGTACCGCAGAGAAAAAACAAAACAATAAAAACGACTGGACCGATGCCCTCATCTAAACACAGTCCAGTCAGCATACCTGATGACAAACAAAAATATCTATACAAATAATATACAAAAGATCTCTTTCTTTCATCATGCACCACATCTTCTTTAACCAATCCATAATTCACCCACCCCGAAACAAATCAACAAAAAACCAGCAGCCTCGTACCGCAGAGAAAAAACAAAACAATAAAAAATCTATTAAAAATATCCGACTGGACCGATGCCCTCATCTAAACACAGTCAGCATACCTGATGACAAACAAAAATATCTATACAAATAATATGTTCCTAGCTACAACGACACTTGAAACACACAACCGGACAGCAACAGTACGACGTGTTAAAAACAACCACCACCAAATCCTATCGCACTAGGTCAGAGTCCTCATGTAAAAAGTCCGTATATCTGATGACAAACAGATGTATATTTATCCCTATCTGCAACGAGATACTTGAAAAACATCAACGGGCAACAGTACATTTTAAAAAATGCACTTGACTGATATTTTCCAATACCGATCCTCAATGACAATGTCAAAATACTTTCTTTTTTTTTCCAACACAAAAACCAAACATTTAAAAAGCAATAAAAAACACAGCCAACAAAAACCAATATAAAAAGGGTCATACAAAAAAGAAAAACTGAACCGAATTGTGCGCCGCTCATGCCGACAAAGAAAAACAAAACGTTTAAAAAGCCATTAAAACCCAAAAAGCCATTAAAAACCATAAAACCATGAAAAAAGTCGTAAAAAAAGTTCCCAGTCTCAAGTATCCTTATTCCTACTGAAACAGTTTTGTTGCATTCGGTGTGTGTTGCTCGTATACAATAGCATGTATTTTCGACAACCACCAACGTAACACTTCAAAACAAAAACAAGTGTTTTGTTTCGTTTTCTTTGGTGTGTTTAGTCTTATAAGAAACAATGTTCTCTTGTTTCACGAAACAAAAAAACATGTTTTGCTTTATCCGGTGTGTTTTCAGCCTTAGGAGGTATTCATAGTTAACCGTCGATTTATTTGTCGATTTTTAACCCACTGAGCTTTTTTTAAACGATATTGTTGCTTTTTGTCTGTCGGTTTATGACCCTCCTTTAAGCTTATATGTCGGAAATCAACTAAGAACTTTGCTTTGACATTGCGACACAAGACCTTCAAATAATTTATTGAAACAGAAAAATAAAGGATTTAGTTGAAAATTAAAAAAAAAACAGATTAATTTATTAAATTATTTATCCGGGTTTGTTGCCAAATATGTAAAACCATTAAAGTTCTTCGACTACTTTTACTTATTGGTATAAATATATAATAAATGCATTTTCCTGTCTAATATCTGTTTTTTTCGCAATCACTGTTCTCGTTACTTATTTTTTTCTAACCGAAAAAAGAACTGGAAGTTAATTTCTTAAAACAAAATTTTGCACAAAAAAAATGTTATATATATATTAAGATTAAAAAAGAAGAATTTAGAATGATTAGCTTTACTTTTCTGTTTCATGTTTTTTTTTAATATTTTAAAAACATATAATATATCTTGATACGTTTAAATATATTTAATATTGTTACCTTACGTCCTTTGGACGCTTAACACAGCATAACCGTACATCAAGCCAACCTTTATAAACACTAGTAATTTAAATTATAGTGTTCTTACCAAAAACACTAAACTTAAATTTAAAAAAATTAATAAAAGAAATAACGGTATAGATATTGAGACGAAAAATAAAGGCAACAAGGAACATAATGGAACAACCATGACAACGTGTTAAAAGTAAAATAGCATTATAGCGTTTAGTGCCTCAATGAACTATAAACCCACCTTTAACAATCATCTTGTGTTTATTTCTTGCCGAAGCTAGGGCTGCTTTGTGTTTTCGAGCATTCGAAGATCTTATATATTGATGTGGTGATGAGCCAAAAAGATTCTCAAAAACATCCCCACCTCCATCCCTTTTGGCACTACTAGACCGAGAGCCCACAGCAATTTTTGGGTGTGATTGATAACAAAAAATAATTAGCATAATTAGATAGGCCTTTAGTAGTTATTTACAAAAGTGAACGTCTTGCATACTCTAGTGGGCGCAATAGTGCATTATAGTGCATCAAGTATGCAGTTCTTTCCAAATTCTAAAAAAATGGAATATAAAATTTGCCATAACTTAAAAATGAACAGCTAAGTGCCCTGATTGCAAATATCGAGGTCCAAGACGTTTTGAAGGTGGCCTTCTTAGTGCAAGAAGTAGCATTTTCTTATCGCGTCTGGCAGGCAGAAGGTTATCTGTAAACCGTCTTGGACCTCGATATATTTAATCAGGGGGCTTAACACTACATTTTGGCAAAGTTGTTATCAAAATTATTTGGACTTGGAAAGAACTGCATACTTGATGCACTTTAATGCACTATTGCGCCCACTAGAGTATGCAAGACGTTCACATTTATAAATAACTATAAAAGGCCTATCTAATTATGCTAATTATTTTTTGTTATCAATCACACCCAAAAATTGCTGTGGGCTCTTAGTCTATACGCTTATCACCACGTCGCCTTTTCGTAGTGCCATTTGTGTCTGGTGGTGGCTCAAATAGATCTTCATAATCTGCCGAGCCCGGTGAATAGGGACTTTCAATTCCATTTATCATTCCATCTCCGTCACCATTGTGTGTGACGATTACCTAAACCAGGAAGGTTGCTCAAAATATTTGTTACTTTCGGTGGTGGCTTTTTGGAGGAACTTTTTGATAGCGGGGGGCTTGAAATATTCATGCTTATTTTGACATTCTCATGAATAGTCTATTCGTTAGAATGATTCTATTCCTTCGAATGAACTTTCTTAATTTTGAGATTCGAACGAATAACATTCATTTGCGAAAGATAGCATAAAATGAACTTCAAAAAAGATTCATTTTCATTGTCAGCCGTTTGACATTTACTATATTTCTATTTGAATTAGTATGACCGTTTTACATTTTTTTTGTTTCTAAACATTTTATAGATGTTGGATAAAGAATCAAGAAACAAAATAAATAATACACTTTTTCATTATAAAGTTAAGTTTAACCATAAAGAACTACATATTCATTACATTTTTTGTGTCAACTCAGCTGTTTTGAAACTATTCTTGAAAAAATAAGTTGATCATGACGCGTTCTAAATTTTTATTTTTTTTTCGTATACGCTTGGTCACACTAACATATCGAAAACAAAAAAGAAGTGTTTGTGAAATGTCAAAACCAAAAAGTAAAATCTTTGTTTAGTTGTAATTGTTTTGTTTATTGTTTAAAAATTTAAATTTCTTTTTTAAAACCATAAAATAATAAATAAAAAATAAAAATATGGCATTTGTGTTGTTTATAAATGAAGATGGTGTTGAAGAAGTGCAGAGGAGAAGGATAGTGGATGCTTTCCGTATCAACGCGGGTGGTAAAAAAAACCCTTTGCTACCTCCGGATTTTCTTCCACTATTTTGATTAACTTTTCCTTTTGTTCGCGGTTTGTGCAGATGGAATGCGACTTTTAAACATAAAACAACAGAAAAATTAATAAAAGTAATTTATTTTCCATGAAATAATTAAAAACATACATGTTTTGTTGCTTACTCGACAGAAAAATTCAAACGACACAAAAATGACATTTAATTCTATTCTTTCGAATCTCAAAATTAAATTAGCTTTCGCAAATGAATGAACTTTCTATGGATTGGGTGAACTTTCGATTTGTTCGATTAACATTCTAATCGCCGAGTCTCAAAATTAATGTCGATTTCCTTTTACACTAGGGATTTTAGGGATTGCGATCCCTTGTCAAATTTTGACTTTTACCACACCAAAAAAATCGATTTTTTTTTGACAGAGATCAAATCTTTCGAATCCGTATTTGGAGAGGGATTTACATGTATACGAAATACGCACACTAAAAAGACAAAATTTGACAAGGGATCGCAATCCCTAAAATCCCTGGTGTAAAAGGAAATCGACATAAGTTTCAACGAATTCGACTCACTTTCGAACGAAAGAGAATGTCAAAATAAGCACCATTAGGTATACATATGTTGATTTTTTCCGGTTGAATAAATAACATTTGAAAGAATTTTAATGCCTAGATTGGAGGTGTTTTCCTCGGGTCGTTCTCATCTAAGAGGCTCACAACTTGATTGGAACCATATTGCGATTCATTAGGTTTATTGGCCAACTCCTGTGAGCTATTGGTTTTGGTATTGATAAGGGCCATTACTAAATCCACGGGATTTAAAGTGTTCTTTTCAGGGGCGACGCCATTTCCAGAAGAAGCAGTCAAACGTGTCTCCGAGCGCAGATCTTCCGTTGAATGTTTATCATTTTCTGGCGCTGATTCGTGTTGGGATACGTCTAAAGGTGGTGTTGGTGATCGCGGGGACATGGATGGCGATTTTGTTGGATCAAATGGATCGTAGACATCAGGCGAACATGGTCTTGACTCTGGCGGTGTATTTGGTCCTATTTTGTTTGCAATCTGTTGCATTGGTTCCCGGTCTTCTTCCCGCTCCTCCTCGTGGTGTTCATCCGACTCCAGTTCTTCTGCATCGTGTAAAATATTTCTAGTTTGCTTCTGCTTATTTTTGTTGATCAGATTAAACTTGATACCGCCTTGAGGTTCGGGGGGAGTCTTTGGACCTTGCTGCAAAATAGCATTTGCATAGGATTCTTCCATGATGGTCTGGAGTCGCTCCAAAGGAGGAGTCTTATCGTTATTCGCAGTCCTGTGGGATGAGCCCACGTGGTGTTCCATTTCATTCATCATTGCGTTTCCAGATTCACGACTTACATTAAGATTTTCATCGTCGTCTTGGCCATTACACTCGCTGTCTGTGAGAACTATCACGTCTGTAGGCTCCTGAGTCACCTGAAACGGTGATCTTTCAAGATCAATTATCGCGATTGGTTTAGTGTCGTTCTTCTTCCGTTTCCGACCATCACTCTTTCTCTTTTTCTTTGCTTGTTGGTCTGCCTGGCGATCCTTGGAACGACCTCTCATTCCAGCAATTACTTCTTCGCGTGTCGGGGGAAGAGTAACAACTGTATGTTGTTGCGGCCGAGTTCCGTCTTTATTGAAACTTACACTGACCAGAGTGTTGCTACCTGACGCAAAAACTTCCTTTGAAGGTGCCGCTTGGCTTAGAACACCTGGTTCTCTGCGGCGTTTTTCCTTATTGCGAGAATTTTCTTGACGTCTTTTTTCATTTTTCTTCTTCTTTTTTTCGCGTTTTTTCTTTTCTTTTGGGGCTTGGAGGTTATTGGGAATTCATTATATTGTTCATTGCGGTGTAGGCGACTTTGGCCTGCCAAAGAAACTAACAGTGGCGTCCACGAGATATTTTCATGTAGGTAAGTTCGTGGTGGACTTGGAGAAGGTGACCAACCCTGATCGACCGTAGGAGACTTACCTTTCGGTGTGTGATGACGTTTGCGTTTTGTCGGGGGCATGGAATCTCTGTGTCTCGATGGCACTCTTCCCCAGGGAGACACTTCTTGCGGGCTAGGTGATGCCTGTCGCTTCTTTTTCTTTTTTTTGTTACGATCTTTCGGTCTTTTGGTGATCTTATGTCGCGGTGGTGTTCTAGAACGACTTAGTCGAGGTGTAAATCTGGACAAGGAACGTGTCCTATTGACTGGGGTAAGCGACCGTTTAACTTTCTTAGTTTTGTGCTTGTTCCGACGCGGCGGGGTATTGGAACGTGAACGCATGCGCAACGGAGTGCGTGTACTTCGACGAATCGGAGACCTACGAATTGGGGAGTGTGATCTCCTACGTGGACTCATCGACTGCCGCCGTATTGGATGCCTTGGAGGCGTGGGTGACATGCTGAAACTTCTCCTTCCTCTTTTCGTTGGCGACGGCCCAGAATTTGACCTTGACCTTGATTTAGACCTGGATTCTGACTTTGACAACGTACGTCGACGACGTGTCCTGCTAGTAGAACGTACCGGACGTGATGTATCGCGATGTACCGATCTTTGAAAGATCTCTGGTGATTAACAACGTTCCGAACATTATAGCGAGGAATTTCACGACGCTTAAATCGACCTCTTTGTGGACCTCTACGATAAAATCCATTGTTCTCCTTATCATTTGTTCTGCTACGGGAACGTCGACGACGACTTCTGGATTTTCGCCGGCGACCTAATGCCTTTTCAGTGCGATAGTTGCGATCTTTTTGATTCTTGCTTACCTTCTTGAATTGTTCTTTATCTTTTGTTCCTTTGCCACGCTTATTTTTATCTCGTTTTTCAGAATCATCATCTTCGGAAATAAGCTCTGTTTCCATACCTGCTGTATCTGTTGTTGTTAATCCATGCTCCGGCGTATGAGAGCCTTCTTCGGGATTGTGATCTCCGCTTGTCGATGGACCAGCGAGCTCTGGGGTACATGCTCCATCGTTTTCTTCTTCGTTCTTCTCGTCTAAACAAGGAGTGTATGAACGATCTTGGTCTTTGTCTTCTTCATCTTCGTCCTTTTTTTCATCTGCTTTTTCGACTTCATTGGCAATAGGCTCTTCAGCCAACGATGAGCTAGGTCTTGGTTGAGTGGGCGTCATATTTTCCTCTTCGCCGTCTTTTTCTTCAACAATTTCATTAGTTTTTTCCGACGGTTTATCATGCATAACACAGGTATACACACATTTTGGTGCCGATACTTTTTGAACTTTTCTTTAGTAAATTTGACCTCCTGAAAACGAATCTGCAATCGGTTTTTGCCTAGCAGCTCCCGTTTTCATGTTATGGGGTAGGGTGTTGTAAACCTGACACCACTTAGAAATACCCAAAATAATTGGGAAAAGAAGAAAGTGAAACATTTTTTCTTTGAAAATCCAAGCTCATTTAGTGATATTTACATATAAATATAAAAAAATAATAATTTTATTAACAAGATACTAGCGAGTACATTTCATATACAATATATTTTTCACTGCTGATTTGATGTACTGGAACCCAAGAAGCTTCGTTTTTTGTTTGATCTGCAATGTGGTTTTTTCGGACAATCTCTTAGCAGATTCCAGCAGTAATCTGCCATCATATGCGTATCCCACTTGCCCTGGTATCGTTCTTCCATTGTCCTTATATCCTTGTGAAATCGTTCACCTTGCTCTTCACTCAAGTCTCCCAAGTTTTCAGGAAACCGGTCCAAATGGTTTTGCAAGTAATGCACCTTGATGCTCATGTTGCATCCAAGCTCACGAAAAGCAGTCAGCATGTTCTGAACTAAATCCTTATAATTTAAAGCCTTCTTGTTGCCTAGAAAGTTTTCGACAACTGACACAAATGATGTCCACGCTTTTCGCTCTTTTTCATTCATAGATTCATCAAAATTGGTGTCCTTTATTAACCGTCTGATTTGAGGTCCATCGAATATGCCAGCTTTCATTTTTTCAATGCTTAATCCTTGCATCTTTGTAGATATGAATTTAAAACATGATGAATCCTTATCTAGAGCCTTAACAAATTGCTTCATTAAGCCAAGTTTTATATGAAGTGGAGGCAGGATTATTTTATTCCGATCAACCAAGGGCTCATTAATAAAATTTTTTCCTCCAACAACCATGTTCTCTCTTTCAGGCCAGTCTTTTTTTACCCAGTGATTTTGTTTAGCTCTGCTATCCAAAAGGCACAAGAAGCAGGGATATTTTATGTATCCACCTTGCTGTCCAAGGAGAAAGTTAACCATTTTCAAGTCAACACAAATGACCCACCCATGTTCGTGTTACTTAATCTTTTCCAAGACTATAGCTATATTCTTTCTTCACAAAAAATTCATTTTGACTTACTTTTATATAAAATTAAATTCCCTACAAAAAAGGTTTAATTGAAAATTTTCGTCAGACAAGCCGTTTTTGAGTAATTAAGCTTAATAAATTGTTATTTTTCGTTAGTTACAAAATTCCAAATTAAAAAAGTAAAATCGAAGAAAAATAACAATTTATTAAGCTTAATTACTCAAAAACGGCTTGTCTGACGAAAATTTTCAATCAGATCTTTTTTGTAGGAAATTTAATTTTATATAAAAGTATGTAAGTCAAAATGAATTTTTTTTACTTCAATGTTTTGTCAGTTCTGACGCAAAACATGAAATTATGACTAAAAATCAAAATTAGCGATGATAGCCCTCTTAAAATTGATATTAAGGGCTCAAACTTTTACGAAAATTTTTTTTTGTCATTCTGAATGATATTCTCGATATATCTTTCAAAAAAAAAAATAGTCAATTTTTTTGGCCCAGTCTAATGTATAGGGTAGAAATTTGTTGGCACATAGGGGGCCTAACTTATAAAATGACTTAAACTCTAAAAATTATAATATTTGTAATGTACATGGTTCAAAATTATCATTATGAAAAATTGTCTTGGTTTTTGACTCGGGTTGTTCAGTCCCGGTTGTCCAGGTGGTGGGTTGTTGGGGGTTGTTTTTTGATGTTTTCAGCCACGGTGATATGCTGACTCAGCGTCAGCGTAGAAACGAACTGCTGGTTCGTTGTCGGCTGGGATCCTTTCTATCATATCTAGAGCACTAAGGTATCTAGGCTCTGGATGTCGTTCCTGGGTGGTCATCCTTCTCATCAGCGGGTTTGGGTGGTTGGTGGTGCTAGCTATAAGCTTCTTTGCTAATTGCACAAGAAACTGGTCCAGTGGCTTGATTTTTGCTTCTTCATAGAGTCTTTCATTGCTGAAGTGCTTCTTTCGCTGTCGATCGAAGATAAGTCCGGTGCTTATCCTTAGTATTTTCTTTTCGAAGATTTGGAGCTTCAGCATTGCTGTCTTCGAAATGGTGTACCATGCAGGAAAATTGTAGCTGATGACGGGTCTGATGAGCTGTTTGTATATCAATAGCTTCACTGGCTGGCTTAGTCCGGTTCTTCTGGCTAGCAACGGGTGCAAACGGTGAAACGCGAAGTTGGCCTTCCTTAAAACCTGCCTGGAGTGCGGGTTGAAATTAAACAGCTCGTTGAAGTTTACTCCGAGGTATTTAGCATTTCTTTTGGCTGCTATCGTTGAACCATCGGGGAGCTTCACGGTCAAGTTTCTGCAAGTAGCTGCTGAACGACATCGGTTGCCGTTGGTGGTGGGTCTCCTGAAACACACAAGCTCCGATTTGGCAGTGTTTATTCGGATACCCCACTTTTTGTAGTACTCGTAGAGTTTGGAGACGTGGGCTTCCACTCTCCGAGCTGCAATGTTTGGCGCTATCGACGAGGAGTAGGTTAGCGAGTCGTCAGCGAATAGCAGGTTTTCGCAGTCAGTTGGCACGGGTTGATCAGACGTCATCAGGTTATATAAGAAGGGACCCAGCTTTGATCCTTGGGCGACTCCGGCTTTGATGGATTTGATAGAAGACTTGCAGCTGTCTAGCTGAACGAAGAATTTCCTAAAAGAGAGAAAAGAAAATAAAATCTTTATTAGTGGTGAAGGTAATCCAAGTACTCGAAGCTTATGGATAAGGGCTTCTATCCATACGCTGTCGAATGCTTTCTCGACATCCAGAAAGCATCCTACGGTGGCACGATGGCTGTTGAGTGCTGAGGAGACGTCAGACTGGAACTTTATTAATGGATGCAGTGTTGAATGCCCTTCCCGAAAGCCAAACTGCATGTCTGGGATTAACTTTGTCCAGGTTGGCAACACAGTTGTCTTATATAGCAAAATTTAGGTTCTATTATTTTAATTATATAATTATCTTTCTATGGCAGGTAGAGGGGGTAATAATTACCCTTCTATGACAGGTAGAGGGGCTAATAATTCCCCTTCGAACATTCTTTCATATGAATTTCTTGCATATGAATTTTTTAAATTAGCGTAAATTGAATATTTCTGTAACTCAAAAACTAGAGCTGCTAGGGAAAAATGGTTTTCAGTTTTGAAATCAGCGTTAGAAGTATAAATAAAATCAGCTGCAAAACTCAAGGCACCAAAAAAAATTTTTTTTTTGTAGACCTGTGTAATCATCAACACTTGGTCTCTCCATATTCAATTCTTCCCAATCACTGTCATCATACAATTCGAGAACACCCTTGCGCGGAGTTGAGCGTTTCTTTATTTCCTCACCTTCATGTATTCTAATTTCGGATACACTTCTCACCTCCTCACTGCATTGTTCTCCTTTTTGTTCTTCATTCTCATCAATTTGACTTCTTTTAGAGCTTACATTTTTCTCAGTAGTCGAATCTTGACTTTCAATTTCCATCATATCATTTTCAGGTGATGGTTGTGACTCGATGTCATTATTAGAGTCATCTTTATTTTGGTCTTCATTACAGGCGTTATTTTCTACGTTAGGAGCAGTATCAACTTCATCTGATTCAAATGTTGGCTGATCTGGTTCATACAGTTCGGAACAATTGTTTTGTTCTGACACGTCAGAGGCTTTTTTATTTATTGATGATGGTGGCAATGGTATTTCACTTTCATCATCTTTATTAGTTCCCATAGCTTCATCGTCATCACTTAATTGCACTAAATCTTCATTTTCATCGTCTTCCTATAAATAGGGTTTTTGTAAATAGGAAAAAAGAAAAAAGGATATTTCATGGTTAGTACCATATTTAAACACTCATTGTGTATTTTTGATTTCTTTTTGCTAAGATAAACAATATTAAGTAAGTTATCTTATCAAAATCCGATTTTAATTATTGAATAGAAATGTCTGAGAAAGCGAAAGATAGAACTACTTTTAGACCATAAACTAGGGTAGCCAGATATGTTTAGATGAAACTAGTACTGGAGTTTCAAAAACCCGGACTTTCTTGGACAAATGAGGATTGAAAAAAGAGTACAAAACAAGGACAGAATAAACACATTTATATTGTAAGAGGAAACAAAAAATTGTATTATTATTTAAATAAAAATAAATATTTAGTTTAAAAATCACATTTTTAAGTTACAAAACATCTTTGAGGTATAAAAAAAGGAACTTCATTTGTTTTTTTTTTTTTTAATAAATAGCCTTTACAGTGCTTGTTGTACTTTTCATTACATCTAATACTGTTAAGTATGTCACTGTTGCTTTTTTGTTAAATTTGTTTTGTTAAAATAATTCCTTTGACGGAATCAGGTAACAGTTTGTTTCTATCT
Source organism: Chrysotoxum bicinctum (assembly GCA_911387755.1). Taxonomy (NCBI): domain Eukaryota; kingdom Metazoa; phylum Arthropoda; class Insecta; order Diptera; family Syrphidae; genus Chrysotoxum; species Chrysotoxum bicinctum. Next base: position 34,915,725 of record OU426988.1, read on the forward strand.
TTTGTCCACGTGAATTTAATAACGTTTTCTTTACAGCCGGAATCATCAAGCTTCTTCAAAATAGATTTAATTTTAAGTGGAACAAAATCGTTATCGATTCGCTCGTAAATATTATTGACAATATTTTGTAAAATTTCAACGGATTCAATAATAGAAATGTCTTGTTTTTCAAGTTTTTAAATATTGACGTTGAATGTTGACATGAGAGAATGAACCAAAAATAAATACGCCTCGCTTAAGTCGTCTTAAAAAAATGTTTGCAATATTTTAGGCGGATTCTCGTCAATAATTAAAAGACGTTCAACAGCAAGATAGAGAGAAAGCCATCTGGTTTTCGAATGGTATAAGAAAGGCTTATATTCATTTTCAAGAAATTCAGAAAAATCTCGAAGTCTTTCCGTTCTGACTGTGTAGATAGAGAAATAGTTGTATATTTTTATAATTATGATATCGGCGTCAACTGGTAAAGTATCATATCCATGGTAGATCGCATTGACTAATGTGGTGGACATCCTATACCTATTATGTTTTGGTTGACTAAAGATTTTAACTTCGAATAGACATTGTTCGAACCTTTCTTTGTCTTCCACCAAAATTGGTATTGCAATAATTGTCAGCGCAAAATCCACTTACTTTTGATAATAAGTTATTTTGTGTAAGAGCTTTAACAATAAGTTGGGCAGTTGTTCTATAATTTCTTTTCTCATATATTGGATTTTTTCGTTCACTTAATTTTAATGGGCCTCGGTTCATTTTTGAATAACCATTTAATTATAAGTAGCATAAAAGTAAATAGATACACAATGGTTAAAAGGAGTACAATCCCGGACAATTATCAAAAACTATCCCGGACCTCCCCCACACAGTGAAAAAAGAGTACATGTCCGGGAAAATACGGACGGATGGCAACCCTACCATAAACTAACATTTGAAATGTTTGAAATTGTATAATGACTGTTGTAAGAAAATCTCACTGAAAATGATAAAAATAATTCAAACATATACATACATCTATGTTTGCATCTGTTCATTGTATTGATGCTACAACAAAATACTTTTGAATGTCAACAAATTGTTGTTAAAAAAAAGGACAATCAAATGGTGCCTAGTAGTTTTACTGAGTTCTTACTTTTACCTGAATTTTCCCTTAACTTTCACAATATCAAATTTGGACCTCTTAAGACAAATAACAACTTTGTTTTTTTTCTTTAAACCGACAACGACATTTAAAAAACCTTTAAAATCAATGCTTAGAGTATTAAAAAGAATTAAGACCTTTCAAGAACAAACATACATTTTAACTACCTTTTTTATTTCCACAAAATGCATTTAATACGGAAACAGATAATAATGTTGAAGTAGAACCGTACATTTGGTTGCAAAGAGACAAAGTTTAACCTGACAATATTTGATAAGCACAAAGTACATAGTACAATGTACATTATGATTATACTTCGAACCCTTATGTTTCATATGATATTTTTTTGTCTACAATATAAGATGTAATGTAGTTCAAAGACGGCTCAAGGATTAAACGGAAAAATATAGTTGGATGATCATAAAACCTAAAATCCTTATTATGTAAAAAGTGCGAAACCACTATTGCGTACAAGAACACACTATGAAAAGCTTGCAAGTTTTTTACAGATGTTGAAATCTATCAGAAAATGTATAAACCCCTCTTGTTTTTATCAAATTGAAGCGACGATTCTGCGTACCAATCCGCTAGTCAATTTTCTCCTCTACTGCTAACACTAAAAAAAAACATTATATAAATAGGGGGAGATGTCGAAGAAATAAGGTGCTAGTAAAGGTGCAAACAACCAAACCACCAGGCGTAAACATCTTGGTTTTAACAAAACGTTTTGGCGTTAAATTCCGATAATGAATTCCTTTACAGTGACACCATATCTAAAAAAAAAAAAATTAAAAAGATACTACCCAACTCCTGAACTGCTGAATCTCATTGTTTCACTGAAAGTTCGTGACAGTATATGTGTTTATTTTTGTTCTTGAAAGCCAAAAATATATGAGCACTTAACAAAAACAATTAATCCCTATTTTGTATTTTCCATACAAACAAAAAGGTTGAAGTAAAGAAAAATTGTTGGTAAAATTTTATAGAAAATCGCTTGCTCAAGAAAATGTATACTACATAAATACATAATTGATAAAAGTAACACATTAAAGATATTAAGTCATAAAAATTATAATAATTAATGTGAAAGTTTATCAAATGCACCTTAACTAATGTCAAATTTGACCAATTCAACAGATAAAAATCATATATACAAAAATCCATTAATGTGTGGCATATAAAATCTTTTAAATATTAATTAAAAGAATTAAATATTGCAAATTACAATGTAAGTAATAAATTGCAATGTAAGTTTTATTGTAATTTTGTCACACAATTGTAATTAAACTATATATTTTCTATTTATGTGCAATAAAGTTCCCCTGAAGAAGGCAGCAACCCCTGCCGAAACGTCGGGAAAAGTTAATGTAACGTTATCGTTTCATTGCCAAATCCATTGTGACCAAAAAAGGCGAAGGAAAGATTAAGATTTCAATCTTCTCCACTTTTTAATTATAATCCGAATTGGTCAATAATTCATCTTCAATTGCAAATTACAGTTATTAATTAATTACAATTTGTAATGTAAGCTTGTTTTTTTTTTGTAAGCTCTCTATAGTTAGATAGTAAATTTCAGCCTGGATGGGAAGGCTGTTTTTCTTAATTTTAATATCGATATCTAGACTTTTATCGCCTTATCAACGTACTCCGGGGACTTGAAAAATTTAGTGAAAACACGACTTAATATGAAGCTTCTGTGAGGTCTGGTTCCCGAAACATTGTCATCCAAAGTGATTCTTCTGATTTTCGACGCTTATTCCCTGACAATGTCTTTCGGACAACTTAAATGTGTGTCGGACTTCCATGTTACAAAGTTAGGAACAAGAGACGTAAGCAGTAACTTAATACATAGAAAAAAATCCAACAATGTTTTGCAACAGATTGTTTTTCCTGGATGCTTTTAGAGGAATTGGAAAAACCTCCTTCCTAATGTCAAGGCGTTCTGAAGAAGTTTCATCTGGAACAGCTTGATAGTCGCCAAACAGCACATTGAGTACTGAACATTAAACCTTGCTTCTGAACAAACATCAATTTCCAACATTTCCAAAACTAGCGAGTGCAACAGAGGAACACTGGCAGATGGCATGCTTCAAGTCATCTTCATTGTAGAAGCATGTCAACAAAAGTCAACACACTATGACACACATGAGAGCATGGAATAAGTTTTTCACTTTGTAAAGTCGCTGGTGGTGGAATTTCAAAAGATGTTACGAATTATGTAAGGTTGTTCAAAGTACCAAAGCTACAAAGAATAATTTATTCTAAACTACAAGCAAATATGCAATACCAGAAGATAGGAAAAGGAATTTGGGACTGAAGTGAACAAAATATGTTGAAACAGTTTTATAAGCAGAACAAGCAACTTTATAACCTTAAATTCGTTAAAGATGCTGGAATTGCCCAGTCTATAAATGCGGAACGTCGATGTCTAAAGATTTTTAAATTCTACTCATGAGTCAAAAATAAAATACAAAAATACTTTTGTTATAAATATCACATATACTATATTACAAAGGTTTATAATTCACGGAAAGTATGGGTCTGCTATTATAATGTAAATATTGAACAATTCAATCAATTACAATAACAATTCAGACAATTTTTTCCTTGCTTATAAAACTTAGAAAACATTTTTTTATTTAATCAAATTCTTTTCCATTTTCCATAGAAATCTTTTTTTTTTTGTATAGACATTGCTATGTTGCATCTCAAAAATGCAATCAGGTGGCGACGTAATAAAAACAAAATATAAGGTTTGTTCGTTGTGCCCTAAAGTCGCCCTGGGTCGCCCTTAATCGTTTTTTGAAAAACCTGAAGTCACACTGGTGAATAGATTCTGTTTTTTGTGACCTGGAGTCACTCTGAACTACCCCTGAAGTAGATCTAGGTATTTTGTTGTGGCGAGTTAAGGTAACGACCAGCCACATCAAATTTCATATCTATTTCGTTTGTTGTCGTTTGTCGACTCGCATGTTTCAGGTTATTATTTTTGTTTACAATTAAATGTTTGTTGTACTCATCATCCTCATCAGATAAAATATACTCAAAATTGTTTTTGTTCATTTTTAAAACTAATTTATAACAAATTTAAAGTTTTATTAGAACACAGAATTATTTGTTTCTTGCTTTTAGTTCTCAACAAAACAATTGACAGGCCATGGGCATATTTTAAAAACGAAAACCCCAGTTTTTTTGACAACTCTCATGGTTGTCAAGAAAACCTGGGTTAACCCTGGGTAAATTTGAACTAACAAATCTATAGATTTTTTTTGGAAATTACTATTGTAATGTATTCTCATAACTCTAAGGGCCAATTTATTCACACTCAATTAAAAACAGTATTTTGTCAAGTTAGCTAAATAAGCTTTAAGGTATTAGCGCAATTAAGTATTCTCCATTTAAATTTTCTATTTATTCACTCCTCTTTAGCTAAATACTTGTTTTTAATAAGACATTTAAATTTAAATGTTTGTTATAAAAAATACCAGGGATTTTTACGTTTTTGTAAATAGACAACCGCCAACAGTTTGAATATTTATAATAATTTCAAATTGATATATTATTAAAATGTCGACAATACCCGAAAGGACTTCAAATTTTACAGAATTGGAAAAAAATATTCTCCTTGAATCCATCTTACGACTGTCTAAAGTAATAGAAAATAAAAAAACGGATGCATGCACCCTGAAAGAAAAGCAGCGCGTTTGGGAGGAAATTGTATTTAGAACTTCTCGCTAGCTTTAGTCATTTCCAACATAGTTTCAGGCATCCGAATGAATCTCGATCGATTTTAAGCGATTGTTCTGTTACTTTGTGCAATAAAATGCAAACGGAGGAGATGCTTACATCAGCAAAATTAGCAATAGAGATTTGCATTGATCCAAGTGCAAAAAAACGTAATGTAATCAGCAGTTGTGCGATTGCAGAACTATACCGTGACACAAAACAAATTTTACTGAAATGCTATCTTAATTTAACATTTTTAACATTGTCCACCTTTGAAGAGAGTACTCCACATATGGTCGAAATATTTCAAGGACCTTAACCACTGTTTGGTTGGTAAAAATAAACCTTTGGAAGAAATCTTCATCATCCTATTTTCCCGTGTTACACGTATTTAGATTAAATGTATAATTAGTTAATGAAGGAAACGTCAATTTAAATCGTTAAATGTGGGTGAATAAATTATATTTTTTTAAATCGATAAATTTCCCATTCTTAATGATAGAATTAAATTTAATTGAGGTTCAATAAATTGGCCCTAAGTACATTCAAGATTTTTAATATAAAATGTTTTTCTATCCAGCTACTGTATTAAGGAAGAGCGATAAGTTCTTCGAAGATGTCTTTTATGAGACAGATCCATAATGTTCGTTAATGACAGTTAATCATTAACATCCTAAAAATTAAAATTAATGGTAGCATTAGTGACAAAGCATATACATAAGTTTTATAGCACACAAAGTACGAAAATTCTTCTCCTAATTGAGAAAAGCTATAGAATCTTGGTGATATATAAAAAAAAGCACAGTTAATAACATTTTATAATTACAGTTCTGAATTTTGATTAGAGCACGTTTGTTTTCATTTTCTCAATTCACCAAACGTTGAAATATATGTACATTTGAAACGTCTAAATCTTTCTTAATTTTAAAACAAAATATTTTTTATTTGAACTTAATTCAAAAGTTTAAAGACCCAAAATACCATATAGACCCAAATAACTATTTTCAAATGGTTTTGTTAAACTGTGAATGGTATGCGGAGTCAAGATTTATTTTGAATATTCCCATTGACAAGCTACCTTACTACAATACAAGACCATAGTTGTCAAAAAAAAGTTATTTATCAATATTTCAGGCAATTCGATAAGTTGATACGTTTTTTTTTTACCCATAATCTTCTTCATTTGAAATCTTAGAAATGTCTTCCGGCTGCCGAAGAAGACTACTTTTGAACTTTACATATCCATCATTGCACTCTAAGGCTAGCGTTTGCGTAAGGTTTGAATTGTAATGCATTAAACAAAACTACTTTTAACAAAAGTAAAACAAACTAGCAATATTCATACTGAAATGTCAAATAAAAGTATCATTCACAATGATTGTAAAATTTCAATTGATAACTATTATACTGGAATTTCGATAAATTGGCAAGTAATATCGTTTGTCTGTTGATGATCGACAATCGTTATAGGGGTGTATGCTTTTTGTTCTCATTGCTCTAAAATTTAAAAAAAAATAGATAATAGGCGTTTTTCTTTTTTAGTTCAGAACAGAGCCTGAGTTGTCAAAAAATAAATTGTGTTTCTTTTTTAGTTCAGAGCGTTCAGAGCTTCGTAAATGTGTTTCTTTTTTCGTTCTGAGCATGTTCTGAGCGTGTTCAGAGTGCGCTCTATAAGCTCAGAATAAAATAACTGAACAGACAGAGTACAATGCTTAAACACAGGCATTTGACAGATGGAAATTAAAAAAAAAAAATGTCGACACCTAAGTGTTCAGGTGTGTTTCAAAAAATACTCAGAGCGCTCAGAGCACGCTTGGTTCAGAGGATGTTCGGAACATTCTCCACATGCTCGGACTCTGTTCGGAGCTCTATACTGAACTAAAAAAGAAAAAAAGCCTAATGAAAAAAAAAATAGTGTGACTTCAATAAATACTGCCACAGTTATATTTGAATTTATGCCCATTACGTCTCGTCATGATATCTTAAATTCAAATATGGGATGTGTATTCAGAACTTTTTTCGTATTTTCAAAACCCAAATTTATAACTTAATAATAATTTTAGCATACAAAATTACAAAAATGAAATTATACTCTTCATTGAATCACGAAGTCCTAACAAGAAGAATTCAAACATATATCTGCATATATATGATTGAGTATACTGTTTTTTTTTTTAAGTTATTTTTTGTTTTGGAAAGTTGTATATATCATAGCCATAAAAAATAAAATAAAAATCCATCAATCATACCTTTGGCGGCTCGCCCTTCGACTCAACGGCAGTTCTGACATCAGATTTAGCAACTTGCAGAGATTCCATTGAATACACTGAAAAGTTTGGACAGTTTGAATCATCATCTTCGTCATTATCATAATCTGCAGTCAATTGGAATAGAGAACTATTAAAAGACGGTGGAGCCGGCAATGGGGGTGCCGATATGGGACTACTCATTAATGGTGGTATCACAGGTGCGACAAGGGGTTGCTGTTGTAACATTGGTAACATTGGGGGCGGTTGTGTTAAAATTGCGGACAAAGGTTGATTGTTCGGGCCAAACATTGGTTGTGGTGGCGGCAGGGAACAAGTAAACGGCGGTGGCTGTTGCAAAGTTGTATTTGCAAGACCTAAGTTTTGTTGCTGATTATTTGAAAATTGCGAAACGAGTGGTTGAATATTGTTCTGCGAATTTGGAACCAACATATTTGGTCGATTTTGCTGCCGATGCTGTTGCAGAGGTGATTGATTTATCGTAATCCAATTGTCGTTATTCTGAATATTGTTATTGAAGAGAGGGAGGGAGTTCCGTTGATTATTTTTGTTGTTATTATTACGTTGATTAAACCGATCTCGATTGTTGGGATTGTTATTATTGGAAGTGATGTCGTTATTTTGGTTTTGACTGCTAAACGAAAAGTTTCCTCTCCCAACCATGTTAAAGAGATTTCCCGCTCCTGCCAGCCCACTTCCTGTGTTTCCACCTGATGAACCAAAACTGTTCCTATAATTTCCGCCGCTGCTGCCGCTTCCTCCTCCTCCACCTGTACCACCTCCACGATAATTAGACTGGTTGTTATAGCGGTTATTGTAGTTACATCCTCCACTATTTCCTCCTGCACCACCACCTCCACTATTGAAGTTACGATTGTTACCTCCTCCCCCGCGGGGGTACATTGGAGCTTGAGTGATTTCAATGTTAGATGGTTGTGTTGTCGTTGATACTGGGACTTCAGGAACGGGTAAATTTCCTACCAAAGGATTTGCTCCACCACTTGCAGATAGAGGTGGCAGGTTCAGTGAACCATCTTGACCAATCCTAACTGCATCCATATGACGAGTGGCATTGTGCCAGCGGTCTTGTAAGTCCATTATGTTTGATAAAAGATCCGGGGTGCTTGATGGTGGTTCGCGTTTTAATCTAGAAAGCAATCCCTTTTTCCCACGATGAGTTCGAAAACTTAACACTCTCACTGAAGTTTGCACAGCAGTTGAGCCTCCACCCCCAGTACTGATTTCTATCTGATTCTCAATTCTCCCATCATCACTGTCAGAGAAGTATTCTAGGTTTTCTAAGTTTTGTTGCTGATTATTTGAAAATTGCGAAACGAGTGGTTGAATATTGTTCTGCGAATTTGGAACCAACATATTTGGTCGATTTTGCTGCCGATGCTGTTGCAGAGGTGATTGATTTATCGTAATCAAATTGTCGTTATTCTGATTATTGTTATTGAAGAGAGGGAGGGAGTTCCGTTGATTATTTCTGTTGTTGTTATTACGTTGATTAAACCGATCTCGATTGTTGGGATTGTTATTATTGGAAGTGATGTCGTTATTTTGGTTTTGACTGCTAAACGAAAAGTTTCCTCTCCCAACCATGTTAAAGAGATTTCCCGCTCCTGCCAGCCCACTTCCTGTGTTTCCACCTGATGAACCAAAACTGTTCCTATAATTTCCGCCGCTGCTGCCGCTTCCTCCTCCTCCACCTGTACCACCTCCACGATAATTAGACTGGTTGTTATAGCGGTTATTGTAGTTACCTCCTCCACTATTTCCTCCTGCACCACCACCTCCACTATTGAAGTTACGATTGTTACCTCCTCCCCCGCGGGGGTACATTGGAGCTTGAGTGATTTCAATGTTAGATGGTTGTGTTGTCGTTGATACTGGGACTTCAGGAACGGGTAAATTTCCTACCAAAGGATTTGCTCCACCACTTGCAGATAGAGGTGGCAGGTTCAGTGAACCATCTTGACCAATCCTAACTGCATCCATATGACGAGTGGCATTGTGCCAGCGGTCCTGTAAGTCCATTATGTTTGATAAAAGATCCGGGGTGCTTGATGGTGGTTCGCGTTCTAATCTAGAAAGCAATCCCTTTTTCCCACGATGAGTTCGAAAACTTGACACTCTCACTGAAGTTTGCACAGCAGTTGAGCCTCCACCCCCAGTACTGATTTCTATCTGATTCTCAATTCTCCCATCATCACTGTCAGAGAAGTATTCTAGGTTTTCTAAGTTTTGTTGCTGATTATTTGAAAATTGCGAAACGAGTGGTTGAATATTGTTCTGCGAATTTGGAACCAACATATTTGGTCGATTTTGCTGCCGATGCTGTTGCAGAGGTGATTGATTTATCGTAATCAAATTGTCGTTATTCTGATTATTGTTATTGAAAAGAGGGAGGGAGTTCCGTTGATTATTTCTGTTGTTGTTATTACGTTGATTAAACCGATCTCGATTGTTGGGATTGTTATTATTGGAAGTGATGTCGTTATTTTGGTTTTGACTGCTAAACGAAAAGTTTCCTCTCCCAACCATGTTAAAGAGATTTCCCGCTCCTGCCAGCCCACTTCCTGTGTTTCCACCTGATGAACCAAAACTGTTCCTATAATTTCCGCCGCTGCTGCCGCTTCCTCCTCCTCCACCTGTACCACCTCCACGATAATTAGACTGGTTGTTATAGCGGTTATTGTAGTTACCTCCTCCACTATTTCCTCCTGCAACACCACCTCCACGATAATTAGACTGGTTGTTATAGCGGTTATTGTAGTTAAATCCTCCACTATTTCCTCCTGCACCACCACCTCCACTATTGAAGTTACGATTGTTACCTCCTCCCCCGCGGGGGTACATTGGAGCTTGAGTGATTTCAATGTTAGATGGTTGTGTTGTCGTTGATACTGGGACTTCAGGAACGGGTAAATTTCCTACCAAAGGATTTGCTCCACCACTTGCAGATAGAGGTGGCAGGTTCAGTGAACCATCTTGACCTATCCTAACTGCATCCATATGACGAGTGGCATTGTGCCAGCGGTCCTGTAAGTCCATTATGTTTGATAAAAGATCCGGGGTGCTTGATGGTGGTTCGCGTTCTAATCTAGAAAGCAATCCCTTTTTCCCACGATGAGTTCGAAAACTTGACACTGAAGTTTGCACAGCAGTTGAGCCTCCACCCCCAGTACTGATTTCTATCTGATTCTCAATTCTCCCATCATCACTGTCAGAGAAGTATTCTAGGTCGTTAGCATTGCCGAAAAGGGAGAACGTATGTAAAGAAGCTGCTGCACGCACCTCCCTATTCGTAGATGTTACAACATCCTGCAATATTTCTGCCTGTCTTCGACTAAGATTTCTGAGAGTGAGTCGAGTACGCCAGACAGCCGCCCGAATTCGTTCATTTTGACTCGTACGCAATATACGCGGCTGATGCACTTCGGTTACCCGCAATCTAGTCTCAGAAATACCCATATCAGAATCGAAGCAATTGTCGCAGTACCAAAACCCTACGGGAATTTCGGCCAATGCTGGTGTCAGACAATCGATATGATAGCCCTCATTGCAGCTATCACACAGCAGCATTACGTCTTCTCCATCTGAGCTATTGCACACTTCACAATAATAAGTTATATACATATATTCATCGCTATGGTCTAACTTTTCGACGCAATCCGCTTTGCAAGCCTTTATTTCCCGAACTACCGCGCGATTCTCGTAAGATTCCCGAACGACAATGCGATCGAACTCGATACGATCGATTGGACACGTTTGCACATTTTTCGACCACGCTTCGATACAATTCGCACAAAAGATATGTTGGCAAGTTGCAGGCGACCCGATTTCTTGCGCACGGAAAGACATTAAACATATGGGACATTTTTCGAGAAGTTCATTGCTACTGCTGTCCGAATTAAAACCGTTCTCATCTTCGCCTTGTTCTACCGTAGATTGTGTTGGTATTTCGTCTTGTGATAAGGTGATGTTTTTAACATTTTGTGCCGTCTGCAAATATTAAAAGAAAAAAAAATATTAATTAATTTGTTTATAGTGGAATATGAAATTATTTTAATGTTTAAATTGTGTCATAACGAAGTTCAGAAAATTAATTTACATACAAATGTATGTACATAAGTGGTCAGTGTATCTATTGTGCCAAAATGTATAGCAAACAATTGAATCGTCATCAAACATTCAGTTTTTCAGTCTTCAGAAATGTTAAAAAACTCCAACTATTTTTTAGATTAATGAACGCAGATATTAGAGCTATTAACCACGCTACTCTCTATCAAGTGTAGTTTTGTTTCAGATGTTATTTTAAAGATTGAACCAAATTTGCTGTTACCAAAGATCAATAGTGTCTCGATTGTGATTCGGTTCTTGGCCTACCGCCTTTTCTGGCTAAACTCAATTGCGCATTAAGTTACGTGATCAACCCCAGGTGCTCGAACTGTAAGATCAACGTATCAAACAAACGTCAAAATTTGTTCTAAGTAAGCCGGTTCTCCACAGATCTTAACACTACATATTATTTTTGACTTCTCTAGGCTTTAGAATTCATCTTCAAAATATATACATTTTAGTTGAACTACCTTTTTGGCAATTATTAGATTTTTTGTAGATACGTTTTTTTCATTCTTGTAAACGGTGGAACTAATTTTTATCAAATTTATAATTTCTCATAAAAGAAAGAAAATTTATTTTGATCAAAAATGGCTCCAAAGATGTTTCCTATAAAAAAATCCAGAAAATTCTTTATTTTTTTTTATTTTCCACTTTTTTGTAGACAGCCCAAGCGACTTTGCACACATTTAATATTTCCACTTATACATATTTGTACGTGTTTTTATGTTTGGTCGTTCGGCGTAGCAAAGGTTACATGCTTCGTTTAATTTTCCGTGTCAGTTTATTTTGTAGACTACGTAAGTACGGCAGTCCTTTTCCGTCTTATTTTTTAGACATGCCCTACCACTTATGTATAATAACTTTTTTGTATAATAAATAAAATTCTCCACTGAAGAAGACGGCAACCGCGCGCCGTCGAAACGTTGGGAAAAAATAAAATAAAATAATCTTTCATTTAACCAACACAGCCGATGAGAATCAACATTGATAACTCTTAAACACATATAACATTAAACTTGGCCAAAAAATTCATAAAACATATTGTCACAATTTTGAAAAAAAAAGAAGGAAATAAAGTATTCATACTCCTATCGAAAAATAGACAATTGGAAGTCCGAAGGCAGAAATCGGTACCCGACTAAACAGTCTTTTTTTAATTGAGAAATAAACATACATAGGCATATTGTAAGTTTATTAGAAAATGTGGAACAACCTTATGGCGCATTTTGAGTGAAGATTTGTATTTTCTTCCGTATGCCAACATAAAAGATGTAAAGAGTGGTCCAAATACAAGTTTCTTTTTAAAATGCAATAAAATGAACAAAATTAAATTTTTTCCATGTGTTATGGCTCTATTAGAAAGAGTAAAACATTCCCATTAATTATGGAACACAACGTCGTTCAAGTGGCTGCCAAGGCTGGCTTCGCAGTAGAGTGAATAATCCGAAATCTTTTTGCAGAATTCTCCTCAAGTTAGTGTGCTGAGCTGTTGACATCAATTTCGAGTTGATGCTCGTGAATTGACTCTCACATTCTCGGCTACAGCACCCACATTCTTGTCTGTGTGCACCGTACGACGACGAAGACCATGAGTTTTCTCACCAACTTTGTGCACAAACTTGCGTATAGCAGGCGCGGTGGGTACTTCATTTCGGCCAAAACTTCTTTTCAATAATTTCCCAACGTTGTTCAAAGCGACTCAATTCGTTTCGCGGAAGTATGAGTGTCATAATAACCTTTTATTTAAAAAGAAATCACTAGATGGCCCACCCTGTATATTCCAAAATGCAAAAATGAAGTGCTGTATGAGCGTTCAATACACTTAATAATTTCAGAAATAGCACAAAATAGCATAATTTCGGGTTTACATTTATTAATTCATCCTTCATTCAAATTTCATGGTATGCCAATTTATGGCTTTTTTGTTTGATATTTCTTTCTTCTTTATTAGTAACCGGCGTTTTTTTCATCTTCTTTAATCCTTCTCAAATTGATTTAGGCTTTAAATTGGAATTCTTGGTATTCTTTAATACTTGTACTACTTTAGACCATTTAGAAAATAGTGGCGCAAAATTTTAGTTGAATTAATATGATGTTAAAGATGTTTTAGTATGAAACGACGATTTCGCAAATTTTAATCAAATATAGCATCATACTTTCTCTACCCTTTATTTAAGTTAAAATCATCGAATACCTATTTTTTTTTTTTTTGGAAACTGAAAAACCAGTATGTACCGCACTGAAGGAAGCACAAGTAAATACAAAAAGTGAGTTTTTTTTAAGAAATGACATACCTTTTAGAATAAGTAAAGATGTACGACCCAAACGCAAAATAGTTGGCCTACTTATCAATTAACAAATTAACATTTTTTATGTGCCTATATTTTCTGGTCCCCAAGCAGTTGTTTTTAAATTTTTTTTTTGTCGATGTAATAAATTACATTTAATAAGTAAATTAGACCAAACAGAACTAAATTCGAGAAAGCACATATGGCTCCAGTTTGCATTCTCTCAAACAAAGATAGTGCATAATAGTTGGACTACTCTCTCTGGGATGCAAAATAGTTGGCCTATGAAGATTTAAATAGATTTTCAGTTAACCGTTATTAAAAAAATGACATGCACTTGTTTTGTTGTTTATTGATCTCCTGTTTTATGCAAGCCAGCCAACAGCTTAATGTCAACCATGGTGCGTGGCGTTGCATTATCAAGAGACCTTAGGGAATCCATAAATAAAGCCTTCGAAACGGGATTATCGAGCTATAAAATCGCAAAACAATTCAATTTACCGCGCTCATCAATTCGAAACATTATCTCAAAGTTCAAAAATAGTGGAAATGTGGTAATCGGTAAAAAAAACGGGACGCCCACTAATTGCAAAATCTCGAGATTGCCGAGTTTAAAAAAAATAATAAAAGAAAATCGACGTCAAACGGCCGCTGCAATAACTGTTCAATGGAGGGAAAGAATAAAAAAAAAGTGTTTCGGACTATGAAAAAAATTGGATACAAATTTTATAAGGTTTGTTTTAGATTTATTTAAATTAGAGCAATTTTAATTCGTTAAAAACATAGGCCAAAGAAAAACCACTTTTAACACCTAAACAAAAGAAAAAGCGGCTAGAGTGGGCCAAACAACGTAAAAACTGGACTTTAAGTCAATGGCGGTCCGTTATTTGGAGTGATAAGTCCAGGTTTGAAGTTTGCGTGGACGACGAACGAAAACGAGTCATTAGAAATTCAAGAGGTTTTTCACAAAGATTGCCTTAAAAAAACGGTCAAGTTTCCAGCATCTCTAATGATATGGGGATGCATGTCGGGGCGGGGTTTGGGCAATTTACATTTTGTAAATGGAATTGGCAATGCTGCCAAGTACAGGATATTCTGGAAAATGAGCTTCTCCCATCAATACCACGACTTCAAACTAGTGATGGAGACTATATTTTCCAACAGCATGTAGCTTCTTGTCATACTGCAAGGTCTACAATGGCGTGGTTATCTGCTGAAGATATTCCTTTACTGGAATGGCCTTCCAGCAGCCCTGATCTTTCACCAATTGAAACTGGCTGGCATAAAATGAATCAAAAACTGCGAAAAGAACCATGCCGGACTCTTCAAGACCTTAAAGCTAAAATCATAAATATTTGGGAGTCTTTTGGTACGAAGAATGTCAAAAATTAGTTGACACAATGCCACGACCCATAGAAGCAGTTATCAAGGCCAAAGGCGACGTAACACCATGGTAAAATAAAAATTAAGACCCATAGGCCAACTATTTTGCACTTAAAAAAATGTTTAAATCGTTATTTTATTTTGTAAGATTGCTCTATACCGTTATTTAATTGAAGTCATTTTGTTACTTATTCCTATTCAAAATAAATACATCTTAAGAAAAATACCAAAATATTGATTTTATTTCCGATAGAATTTAAGAATCACAAGATTTTTGTTTTTTATCATAGGTAGTCCAACTATTTTGCGTTTGGACTCGTATTAGAGAAAATTTCTTGAAGGGCAAAGAAAATGTACCTTTCAAAAATCTTCGGTTTATCTCTATCTCAAGGAGTATTCCCTCAGTAATGGAAGATCACTTTCATAACCCCAATACATAAAAAGGGTCCAAAGTGTGAAATTACAAAGTATCATCCAATCGTTAAACTTTCACATATTCCCAAAATCTTTGAAAGCATTTTTTATGATATTTTAAGTTTTCGTTGTAAGTCTCTCATTTCCCCTAGACAACACGGCTTTGTCAAAGGTAGGCCTACAACGACTAACCTTGTGGAATTCGTATCCTTTAGCCTCTCAGCCTTAGAAAACGGAAAGAAAGTCGATGTTGTCTCAACCGATTTTAGTAAGGCCTTTGACAAAATCTCACATAAGCTTATTCTATTCAAACTGTCCACCCTTGGCCTTGAACCTATCTTCTAATAATGGATTTCTTCTTACATAAACACCCGTTACTACAAAGTTCGATTCAGATCTTCCTTCTCTGATTATTTCTTAGCTACCTCCGGGGTCCCAAAAGGCAGCCACTTAGGACCTCTCCTCTTTATCCATACTATTAACTATATTGAAATGGTCATTAAACATTGCCATATTGCACTCTACGCCGACAATACAAAGTTTTTCAAGACCATTTCTTCCACACATGATGCTACTCTGCTACAACTTGATCTCAACAGTTTCTCTGTCTGGTGCCTAAAAAATTGCTTAGAACTAAATATTTCCAAATGTCAATCAATAACTTTTTCACGAAAACGCATCCGATTTACTCCCCGTCGATATCTTCTACATTATCAACCCATATCCACCGCTGAGTCAATTCGAGACCTTGGCCTTTTATGTGATAGAGAACTCACCTTTCTCACACATATTGACGAGATTATACTCAAAGCAAAACCTACACTAGGCTTTGTGAAACGTTGGTTCAAAGAATTCTCTGACCCCTACGTGACACGTTCTTTATACATAACCTTTGTTCGCCCGCTTCTTGATTACGCCTGTCAAGTATGGTCTCCTTATCAACAAACTCATATATAAAGAATCGAGAGCATTTACCGTCGTTTCCTACGTTTCGCACTTCGTGGTCTGTCTTGTAATAACCCTCTTATTTTACCTCCGTATCAAGACCGACTTCTGTTAATCAACTTGAATACGCTGGGAGAACGAAGAGCTATAAGTGACATTCTCTTCATTCATCGATTACTTTCAGGGTCTGTTGACTGCACAACTCTCTACAATTCCATCTCTTTCAACACTAATTCCCGTAATATAAGAAATCCTCGTCTTTTCTATCTGCCTACCTACCGTACCTCCAACGAACCTATTACAGTAAAACCCGCCTAAGAGAAAAACCCGCTTAACTGAAACACTTTTTTTATCCCCAAGGATTTTCCGACAAATTTCCCTTAAAACACTCCGCTTAGGAAATTATTTTTCACTTAAGCGGGGTTCGTTTAAGTGAAAAACCCGCTTAAGTGAAAGAAAGACTGTGACATTTTGCCGTTTCTCTTAAGCGGGTTTTACTGTACTCGCATGCTTCGGAGGATTAATTGTAACATTAACTCCTTCGACTTTAACCTCAGTTCATCCTGCCTGTCACAACCCTAGATTTAAGAGCTATTTTTTAGTTAGATTAAAAATTAGCTTGTATTAAGCGTAATAAATAGGGGTATTGACCCCACCAAAATTAAAAAAATTTAATTTATTACTTTAGAAGAATGTAATTTTGATTTAAGAAGATTTTAAGAATTAGAATTAAGCTTCTTAATTCATTCAATCCCACTTGCGCTTTTTTCTTAAATTAATATGAACTTAGATCCTTTTTAAAGAATAATCCAAGTAATGCTTTTGAATTTTTAAATCCTACTTTAAGTAATTCTGTGATACTTGTATATAATAAAAAATAATAGTAAGGCTTTAAAATGTAAGAAGCAATAAATTTGGGCACTCATAGCGAACCAGAGTTTAGGACTCACAACTCTAAACATGACCTCCAATTCAATATATTCGTATCATTCAAGTTAACACAAAAAGTTTTTGTATTGTATTACAAAAATTTCCATAAAAGAAAAGGAAATTTATTACGCATTTATATATACAAAATAAAATGCCAAATGCTTTTAAAATCGTGTTGGAAAATTTTTTAATACATATTTATCTATTTGATCTCATTATAATGTCTATTAAACATCATATCCTAATATAAGCTTTATGAGGTTCTTCATTGGTGAATTCATTTATTTTACATTTTAAATTGTCAGAATACAGAATTTTTAAATTTTTGCATTCCATTGGGAAACGAAATGATTTATTTTTCGATTTAATTTTTAAAACTGACATTTTTCGGAGATTTTCGATTCCATTGGGGAAAAAATGATTTATTTTTCGATTTTATTTTTCAAAACCAAGAAAATTTTTAGCTGTCATTTTGTAACTGTGGTTTTAGGTTTTTTGTAATTTATTTCAATTTTGCAAATTGTATTCATAACACGAAGGAAATTATCCCCATTGACAATGTTTACAATGCTGAATTGTTCAAGCTCATATTTATCTACTGAACGTAAATTAAGGATGCAAATTTTTTTTGTTTTGAAATAATGACACGGACACAAAACTACACTTTTTGAAAGACAAAAACAAAATTCGCCGCGAACAAAATCGATTTTTGGTGGTAACTAAGATTTTAAAAAACAGTAAGACGAGCTGTATGGAATTAGCAGGTAGAGGAGCCAACACCATCCCTACCACGGCCGTATCCAGTTTGCCTGCCAACACTCCCCTCCCTCCCTCAATAGATCCCACCACATCAACAACCACAACCCAACCCCAATCCAGTTTGCCTACCAACACCCCCCTCCCCCCCTCATTAGCTCCCACCACACCCACAACCCAACCCCAATCCAGCTTGCCCACCAACACCCCCCTTCCCCCCTTATTAACTTCCACCACAACCACAACCCTACCCTCCCAAACCATCCAAACTTCCCAACCCGCCCAATCCTCCCAACCTTCACAAATCCATTCAACTTCCTATACTCCAAAGCCCTCCCAGACCCCTGAACCAACCCACAACCACACCCACACCATAGCAGTCATCCAAAGCCAGGTAGAAACACTGGCAACAAACGAAGCAAGTCGGATGAGCGAAGAGATGGAGGGCATTGACCTCTCTCCTAGCCCATTCGATTTGAACGAGTCGCTTCCCATGGACGAGGAGGATGATCTGCTTGCAGATGAAGGGGCATTCGCCCCTACCCAATAAAACAAATGTCTGGACGCGGGATCAGAACCAGGCTAGCTCAGGTGAATGTCCACCACGCTAAGGCAGCATCAGCTGTCATAGCAAGAAAATTCACAGCGGACAACCTAGGGCTAGTTCTGATCCAAGAACCCTGGATTTACGGGGCCAAGTTAGGGGCCTAACATGTAAGGACTCTAAGTTAATATGGGATACGAGGATTGACTCGCCCAGAGCATGCATACAGATAAGAAATAACATAAATTTTATATGTCTTTCAGAATTTATGACGCGGGACTTGGTACCAATACAAGCCCAAATCGACATCGAGGGCAACCTCTGCACGATGGTTGTAGCATCAGCCTACTTCGCCGGTGACGACGCCAACATACCACCAGTCGAAGTCAAGAAGCTAGTGGACTACTGCATCAGCAAAGGACTACCACTGATGGTTGGATGTGACGCAAACGCCCACCATACAACGTGGGGTAGTACCGATACTAATCAAAGGGGTGAGTACCTTTTAGACTTTATTATCGAGAAAAATCTAGATATATTTAACGTAGGGAACACACCTACATTTGTAACTAGAGTAAGGAAGGAAGTTCTGGACTTAACGTTTGGAACCACGAACTTAAGTCGATTAGTTAGAGACTGGAGAGTCTCCAACGAACCTTCTATGTCTGATCATAGAATTATAGTGTTTACTTTAGAAAACCTGTTGACAGAGAACACCTCTGGCAGGAATCCTAAGAAAACAAACTGGAACCTGTACAAAAGCGTCCTAAAGACTAGTCTTGAACGAATAGGTCCACAAGAAACGACAAATAGTAACCTTGAGTTAGAACACTTAGTTGATGAATTTAGCGGGGCCATAAATGAGGCTTATGAACTCAGTTGTCCCCTTAAACCCATTAAAAGGCAGAAGGATGCTCCTTGGTGGAACAATAATCTGTCAAAACTAAGATCCAAGGTAAGAAAGCTCTTCAATAAAGCAAAGAGTACTGGAGAGTGGCATAACTACTCTGCAGAGTTGACCAAATATAATGGGGAAATAAGGAGAGCTAAGAGAAATAGTTTTGCGAATTTCTGTGAGGGCATTTCGTCGACACCTGCAGCAGCAAGATTACACAAGGCTCTAGCCAAAGATAACACATTAACCTCTTTGGCACTTCGTTACGCCGATGGTAGCTTCACTGAAAACGAGGAGCAAAGGTCAACCCTACTGCTAAATACTCATTTTCCAGGCAGCTCACCAATGGTAGGAAATATGATAGAGAGAATACCTCTAAGGCCTAACCGGGAAAACTGGAAGATAGCTTCGACTATCTGTTCAGGCAATAGGATTGAATGGGCGTTAAGTACCTTTCAACCTTTCAAATCACCGGGCGTAGATGGCATCTTTCCTGCGCTCTTGCAGAAAGGTAAAGAGGAACTGATGCCCTATCTTATTAGACTGCTTCGAAGTAGTATTGCACTTGGGTACATACCGAGTCTATGGAGAAGAGCAAAGGTAATTTTCATCCCCAAAGTGGGGAAAAAAGATACCACACATCCAAAGTCATTCAGGCCAATAAGCCTAACATCCTTCTTACTGAAAACTTTGGAAAAGGTAATTGATAACTTCATTAGATCGGAAGTATTAGTAAACATGCCCCTAAATCACCGTCAGCATGCTTACAGAGCGGGTAGATCCACAGAAACCGCTCTGTATGAACTAACTAATATAAAACAGAGAGCTTTAGATATTAAAGAAACGGCATTATGCGCCTTCCTTGATATTGAGGGGGCCTTCGACAACACCTCTCACGAAGCAGTTCATTCGACTCTAGAAAGGAAGAGAGTTCCTAGCACTATAGTCAGATGGATAAGTAATATGCTTAGTACAAGAACGGCGGAAACATACGCAGGACTAAACGTCCAGAAAGTCATCACACCAAGAGGCTGTCCGCAGGGAGGGGTATTATCACCCTTGCTGTGGAGTCTTGTAGTTGACGAATTACTAGAAAGTCTAACCTCCCAAGGGATTCGATGTATTGGCTTTGCTGATGACATCGTTATAACGGCACTGGGGAAGTACGAAGAAACTCTCTGTGATATAGTCCAGAGAGGGCTGTCTATAACCAAGAAATGGTGTATATCTGTGGGACTTAACATCAACCCTACCAAAACAACGATAGTACCATTTACCAGGAAAAGACTTTTACCTCGCATGAAACCCATTCGGTTGGCGGGAGATGTAATCGACACCCAGAGGGAGGTCAAATATTTAGGAGTTACACTAGATAGCAAACTCCTCTGGAACAAGCATGTCGAAATAACTGTCGGGAAAGCCACAAAGTCCCTTATGATATGCAAGAGACTTGCAGGTAAATCATGGGGCTGCAAACCAAACATCATAAGATGGATGTACACCATAATGGTAAGACCCATCATTACCTATGGGGCAATTGCATGGCATAAAAGAACCGAACTAAACACAACTAGGAAATCACTAGACAAATTGCAAAGGCTTGCATGCATATGCATAACAGGAGCAATGAGAACATGCCCTACAGCAGCGATGGAAACCATCCTTCATCTGACGCCACTACACGTGGTCATTGAAAATGCTGCTAAGGGAGCCATAATGAGATTTGCCAAGGAGGGTACTGGGACGGGTAAAATTATTGGAAACAGGGAAAAAGATTCGATAATCCGGTCCTCAGTAACAAACCTCATTGACATCCCAAGAGATGGTATGATCAAAAGATATAACTTCGAAAAACATTTCAAAACGGAGTTAAGTTGCAAAAAAGACTGGCTAGGCGAAGCAATAAACTATAGTCTTAAAGAAAATACCATCAAATGGTACACAGATGGATCGAGGACGGCAGAAGGGACTGGTGCTGGAGTTTTTGGGCCTAGAACTAAACTCTCCTTACCGATGGGACAGTCCACTAGCATATTCCAGGCAGAAGTAAATGCCATAGGCATATGTGCTGGAAGAAACCTCGATAGAAAATATAAAAACCAAAACATTGCCATCATGTCAGACAGTCAGGCTGCACTAAAAGCACTAAGCTCCTACACCATCAGCTCCAAACTTGTTTGGGAAAGCGTGATTAAGCTTAATAAACTGGGCAAGAATAACACTGTCACGCTTCATTGGGTACCAGGCCACGTTGGTGTCCAGGGCAATGAAGTGGCAGACTCCTTAGCAAAAATAGGTGCATCGACACCCCTTACAGGGCCAGAGCCCTACTGCGGAATAGGAGAAAACGTGATTAAAAACAAAATCAAAACAGAAGAGGAGACAAAAAGATCAAAGATCTGGAAGGAACTCCCTAAGCTAAGACAGGCAAAACTCCTACTCGGGGACTACAACCGAGAGCGTTTTCTAACCTGCATTAGCTTAAGTAGGAACAAC
Organism: Chrysotoxum bicinctum; assembly: GCA_911387755.1. Lineage (NCBI taxonomy): Eukaryota > Metazoa > Arthropoda > Insecta > Diptera > Syrphidae > Chrysotoxum > Chrysotoxum bicinctum. Next base: position 34,937,635 of record OU426988.1, read on the forward strand.
CTCAGGAAAATCACGGGGCTTCTCACAGGCCACTGTAGGTTGAGAAGACACCTCAACATCCTTGGCTTGGTGAGCAACGCGACTTGCAGATTCTGCAACACTCACGAAGAGACACCTGACCACATACTGGGGAAATGTGATGCACTCGTGCATCAAAGGCACAGGTATCTGGGCAAGCACCACATAAAGGAGAGCGAATTATCATCCCTTAAAATACTCCAAATACTTCGATTCCTCAGAGGAGCAGATTTGGAGGAAGAACTGTAATAATGAGCCAACCTCATCCAGTTCTAGATGGGGGACACAATAGATCTTTAGGTCGCAGTGTTTTTTATACCCCAATTTATTCATTCATTCATTCAAGATTTTAAGAGTTGTTTTTGATCCTAAGAATTTAATCAGGGTTTATAGACATTCTAGATATTCGAATGTTTCTACGTTTAAGATTATGTCACCTTACGAAATAATTCCCTCGTTGTTTTGGCACTAGCATGTCATGCTATGTTAATTAACAATGAAACCATGTTTATAAAAAGGGCTTCGTCAGTAAAAAATACGTATCCAAGCTTTCGCCCTCTTCGAAATGGGTTCTTCTTTACATTTCTCTTAAAAGTATGAATAAAGTATTTATATTCCAAAATAACGTGCCCTCTGATTTTTATATTCTATTGCAGGTAGTTTTCTTATATTATATTCTTAATTGAAATCAAAAAGTATTGAATTCAAATTCCAAAGTATCCTTATGGGAATAAATGATAAATAAGCGAAGGATATTAAAGTGATTACAAAACGGTTGATGCACTCGAGCTAGCGAATAACCGCACTTACAAGTATTGCTCAACAAACAACAAAGCTCATATCAGGCTTTTGATTTTAAAGATATCCAAAAAAATTAATTGCGTGAGTGCAGTTGTGATGGTATTGGTAATCGTACAGTGGTTTCGATCGCCACTCCAGGCAGCATTATATTCTATGCTCCATTCACCAATAAACATTCTGCCCCATGATTTTGTTCGCTGTCATTGGGTTTGTGTAATTAAGTTAAAGGTATTTTTTTTTTAAAGTAATTGCATCAAAAGTACCATTTTTTTTTAAATTGTCACAGCCATAATCATATTTATAATTAGAGATTGGAAGGCAGAACTCCAATTCAAACAAAACTGGGACAACAAAATTCATTCCTTTTTTTAACGACCCGCCCCGACTTCGGATGTATGGGGGCGGCCATGTGACGAAGTTTTAGCATCAACATCAACACCCAAGGAAAAAAATTTATTTAAGGCAAATGGTTTATTATATGTATTTGTTTTACTAATTCATCTTAAGGCCAGCGGATAGTAATGATTTTGTTTTTTATTTGATGTAAAAACTTATAAATTTTTCGGTGTGGCAACTTGGGGGCAAACCACATACATACACATTGGCCGAGTGAAAAACATGAAATTAATATCAGCAGATTTAGAATGATAAATTTTGAAAATCATCGGTATACGTGGAATAAGTACATATGTACGTCTTCGCTTTGAATTTGCTACCGCTGATTGTTGTCTATATTAAATTTGGAAACAATTTTGTATGGTTAATCAAGTTCCTTTGCACAACTTTGGTGCGTTTATGTTGCGAATAAGCGTCACCGGTGACCCAACTTTCAATTTTTTGTGTCCATCGATTTGTATTTTACTTTTTCCCAAGCCAGTTTCAATTGAATTTGCTCATTTGGCTTGTAGATAGGTTATTAGAATTAGGAATTCCTTTACGAAAACAGCCTGAATATTCTAAAGCATTTGACAGGAACAAGATCTCATTCGTTGACGATTGATTTAATCAAGTTTATTTATATTTACATCGGTTTTTGAGTTATCACAACATCGGCTTTTTGTTAAGAAATAACGGTCAATTTTTATTTTTCGATTCTACTCCCAAATATGTATCAAATTATTGAAAATATTCACCAGTTAACATCAATGTTTACTTGGACTCCATCACAAAATAAACAGCTTTTTTCGTATTATACAACATAAATGTGACCAATACTAAATTTGTGAAAGAAGCATTTCAAGGTTATTCCGGTTACTATTTCCAATATACATACATATACATATGTCGAACATTTCCAAATCTTCTACTATATAAAAATAAGTCGGGTTTTCCTTCCTGACGCTATAACTCCAGAACGCACGAACCGACTTCCACGGTTTTGCATTCGTTGGAAAGGTCTCGGGCTCCGTGAGGTTTATAGCAAAGAAAATTCAGGAAAAATTTCAACAGAAAAGCGGAAAAATCATTTTTCAGATACAGCGCCATCTCTGATACATATCATGTTCTACAAACTAATATTTTAAGTAGATGGCGCCGGTGCGCGATACATTGTTTGACAGCTACTCATTGTTCTCTGTTCAGTTAATTTCATGTGACAAACCGGTATTGTGTTCACTGTGAAATTGTGAAAAAAAAGTAAAAAAAATAAGTTATTCGTTTCCTAACATTTCAATTGGAAACCATCAAATCAATCACGTGTATTGTGCAAATTTTTATTCAATTTCAACAGTAGGCATTTGCCTTTAAGGTGGTAAGTTGAACTGTGTAAATTATTTGGATCGTGCATTTGAGGTTAAATTCACCACTCTGTAGTCCAAAATGCCTAGAGGACGACGTGCGAACATCGGCCGCCGCACAAGACATGCAAACCAGCAACAAGTGTATTCACAGAACTTAAGCGAAGAAAGACAAAATATAATAAGAGAAAATGCCCGATTGAGACAACACGTGAGCACACGAAGATCATTGGCATCATACAATCGCTTGGCATTCCAATATGATCCCACTGCGAACTACAGTGATGATGAAAATTTAGATATTGGACCAATGACGACTATATATGCCGATATCGCAATGCGTTAAAGTTCAAAAGAGAAACGGCTGGATTGTGCTGCGCAAGTGGAAAATTCAAACTGGATCCATTACTTACACCACCACAGCCACTGAAACCATTGTTCGATGGAAGTGATCCCGACTCCAGCTATTTTCTTCAACACATCCTTGAATACAATAACTGCTTTCGCATGACTTCCTTTGGAGCTAATATCATTCGAGAAGGCGGCTTCATGCCGACTTGCAAGGTAAAAGATACAACACACATAACCAATCACTCACACCAACACAATGAATTGCAACACATAACAACTACATATACACCACACACTACACCATCACACGATCAGAAGTTACACCGTATTCTTCAACAAATGATTGTTTGCAATTACAGATACAAATATATATCATATATATTTCATTTCGTCGATGGTGGATCAGCTGAATGTGCGGTGCAATATACAGTGAACACAACAGTTAAAGAGACGAATTATTGAACAGTTGCAAGCATTTTTTCACGCTAATAATGCTGTGGTTAATATGTTCAAAACAGCATTGGAACGAATGCCATCGGATACGCACAAATTTGTCATAAGAGCGGATTGTACCCCAACAGGTGAACATGTGCGAAGATTCAATGCACCCACCGTTAATGATGTTGCTGCAATTATTGTTGGCGATCCAACTAAATCGCGAGACATTGTCGTTCAGCGAAGAAGCAATATCATGCATCGTGTAAACGAGACACATCGTTTGTACGATGCGTTACAATATCCAATCATTTATTGGCAAGGGCAAGACGGATGCGACATCACGTTGAAGATGGTCGATCCAATTACAGGTACAATATTCACACACTAATTATTGCTATTATTGCTATTATTGGTTTCCATTAACAATTCATTTAATTTTGCATTTTCAGGCGTATCAACGAATAAAAATCTAAGCGCAATGAATTACTATGCGTATCGTATGTTGATTCGTACACATGAGGAGAATGTCATTCTGAAGTGCCGTCGGCTATTCCAGCAATTTTCTGTCGACATGTATGTCAAAGTCGAGACCGAACGTTTAGCGTTCATCCGATTCAATCAGGCAAAGCTACGATCTGAGGACTATATACACTTGCGTGATGCTATTCATTCAGATGGTGATGTTCAGAATATTGGACGTCTGACGATTCTCCCATCATCTTATATCGGAAGCCCACGCCACATGCACGAATACGCTCAAGACGCTATGACGTACGTGCGAAATTATGGAACTCCGGATTTATTTATTACGTTCACATGCAATCCGAAATGGACGGAAATTGAACGTGAGTTGGAACCGGGCCAAAAACCGCAAGATCGCCATGACATAATCGCCAGAGTATTTCAGCAAAAACTCAAGGTTATGATGGATGTGCTTACTAAGTATCGAGTTTTTGGTGACACACGTTGTTATATGTATGTACTCGGTGGAATGGCAGAAGCGTGGACTACCGCATGCTCATATCCGAATTTGGTTGCTGAACAAATTACATTCAAATGAAGTGGATGACATCATATCAGCTGAAATTCCTGATCCAGTCACTGATCCCCATCTACACGACACGTCGTCACAAGACACAGATGGTCCATGGACCGTGCGGTGCATTAGATCCATTATCGCCTTGCATGGCTTATGGAAAGTGCACAAAACGATATCCGCGACCGTTAGTTGCTGAAACAGTCACAGGGAACGATGAACATCAAGTTTATCGTCGGCGTTCAAAAGAAGATAATGGTCGAACTATCTAAGTTAAAGTTCAAAATCAAGAGATTGAGATCGGAAATGAATTCATTGTACCATATTGCCCGCTGCTATCACGAATTTTCGAAACACATGCAAACGTTGAGAGTTGTCATTCGGCCAAATCAATCAAATATTTGTGCAAGTACGTCACAAAAGGCAGCGACATGGCTGTGTTTGGTATTGCGTCGGAAAATGCGAATGACGAAATCAGCAACTTCCAAATAGGCAGATACGTCAGTACTAATGAAGCACTGTGGCGATTATTGTCATTTCAAATTCATGAAAGATATCCCACAGTTGTACATTTAGCAGTGCATTTGGAAAATGGCCAAAGAGTTTACTTCACTGAGGCTAATGCGGCACAACGAGCTGAGAGACCACCATCGACAACATTGACTAGCTTCTTTGCAATGTGTGAAGCAGATCCATTCGCAGCGACGCTGATGTACGTTGAAATGCCCAAGTATTACACTTGGAATCAATCAACAAAGAAATTCCAACCAACCAACGTCGCAAACAGTTCCAGATTGACCACAGGTGTTTTCCACTGATGCACTAGGTCGCATGTATACTGTTCATCCTAGAAATGATGAATGTTTTTATTTGCGACTGCTGTTGGTAAATGTACGTGGACCAAAATCATTTGCGCACTTGAAAACTGTGAATGGCCAACAATGCCAAACATATCGAGAAACATGTCAACTAGTGGGTTTGCTGGAGAACGATTCTCATTGGGATTTAACACTTGCGGATTCAGTTGTTTCATCAAATGCGTACCAAATACGAACGCTGTTCGCAATTATCATCACCACATGTTTTCCTTCACAACCAATTCAGTTATGGAACAAATACAAAGACGACATATGTGAAGATATCTTGCATCGCTTGCGCATTCAAACGAATAATCCTGACATCCAAATAACCGATGAAATCTACAATGAAGGATTGATTCTGATTGAGGATCAATGCTTGACTATTGCAAACAAGCTACTGATTGAAGTAGGAATGATTGCGCCAAATCGATCGATGCACGATGCATTCAACCAAGAATTAAATCGAGAGCTGCAATACAATGTTGATACATTGCAGGAATTCGTTCGAAATAATGTGCCGTTTCTGAATGAACAGCAAAAACAAGTATACGAAACATTAATGCAAGCGGTGGACAATAATACTGGTGGTCTATTCTTCCTGGACGCACCTGGAGGAACAGGGAAAACATTTTTTGTCATTTCATTGATTTTGGCCACTATTCGATCAAGATGTGACATAGCTTTGGCGTTAGCATCATCTGGAATTGCGGCGACTCTTCTAGATTGCGGTCGTACTGCACATTCTGCGCTTAAGTTGCCACTCAATTTAAACACAATTGATACTCCAACATGCAATATTTCCCGATCCAGTGCAATGGGAAAATTGTTGATGCAATGCAAGCTCATTGTTTGGGATGAGTGCACAATGGCACATAAGAAATCACTTGAAGCACTTAACTTCACACTGAAGGATCTTCGGCGAAATAACAACATCTTTGGCGGCTTGATGATATTGTTGGCAGGCGATTTCAGGCAGACGTTGCCAGTAATTCCCCGTGGAACGCCTGCAGATGAATTGAATGCTTGCCTGAAGGCATCACCTTTATGGAATAACGTAAAAACATTATCGCTAACCACTAATATGAGAGTTCAACTTCAAAATGATCAAAGTGCTGCACAATGTTCCAAACAATTGTTAGCTGTTGGAAATGGAAAAGTCCCAGTTGATGCGACATCTGGATTAATTACTCTTACTAACGACTTTTGCCGATTTGTAGACTCTCAATTACAGTGGATCAAAAAAGAAATCGGACATACAAGTTTCGTCTCTTTAAATCACAAAATAAAATTGATGAAAGTTTGAAAATAGCGTATTTTTGCATTTATACATAGTTTTTACTATAAACTCTGGATATTTAGCAAAAATTACAGTTTTATCAACAAATTGTCATCGAAATTTAATTTAAAAGAAAATAATCGCAAATTTAATATCAAAAAAGAAATCGGACACTCTGTGGTATACTCATTTTATACTCATTTTTTTGTTTTTAACGGGACAAATATAACACTTTTAGGTTCTTAAAATTCCGTTACATATGTCAGGTGTTTGTTCGATTTGAATTTTATGTGTTATTATTAATAACGTCAAAATGGAAGAGCAATGTTGATATACAACGATAGAAGTGCGAAAAATAGTGATAAAACATTTTTAAAAAGGTAACTGTGTACGTGCTATTGCAGAAATTGTAAAAAGAAGCAAGTCTACGGTAGGAGACACTATAAAAAGTTTCAGAACAACAAAATCTGTTGAAAATTTACAAAAATCTTGAAGACCAAAAAAGTTTACTGCAGGAAATTAACGTTGGATATTGTAATAAGTTAAAAAATAAACCCCAAATAGGTGCACTAAAGTTGACGGCGGAGGTAAGGAAATCATGGAAGAGAGGCAAGAAAAAAACCTTTTATCAACAAGAAAAACTGAATCAAGAGAAATAGTTTATAAGGAGCTGCCAAAAGACGAATTTGTCATTCTGGAATCGTGTTTTGTTCTCTGTTTTTATTAAATTTACTCTTGTCAGAGACAAAACGCGAATCCAGAACGACAAATTCGTCTTTTGGTAGATCCTTATAAACTATTTCTCTTGATTCGGTTTTTCTTGTTGATAAAAGGTTTTTTTTCTTGCCACTCTTCCATGAGAATTGCTTTTTCGCAGCACTGTTTTTACGGTTTCAGGGTTAACATTTTATTGCAAGTATTTCCTTACCTCCGCTGTCAACTTTGGTGCACCTATTTGGGGTTTATTTTTTAACTTATTACAATATCCAACGTTAATTGCCTGCAGTAAACTTTTTTGGTCTTCGAGATTTTTGTAAATTTTCAACAGATTTTGTTGTTTTGAATCTTTATATGATGTCTCCTACCATAGACTTGCTTCTTTTTACAATTTCTGCAATAGCACGTACAGAGTTACCTTTTTAAAAATGTTTTATCACTATTTTTCGCATTTCTATCGTTGTATATCAAAATTGTTCTTCCATTTTGACCTTATTAATAATAACACATAAATTTGAAATCGAATTAACATCTGACATATGTAACGGAATTTTAAGAACCTAAAAGTGTTATATTTGTCCCGTTAAAAACAAAAAGATGAGTATAAAATGAGTATACCACAGAGTGTCCGATTTCTTTTTTGATATTAAATTTGCGATTATTTTCTTTTAAATTAAATTTCGATGACAATTTGTTGATAAAACTGTAATTTTTGCTAAATATCCAGAGTTTATAGTAAAAACTATGTATAAATGCAAAAATACGCTATTTTCAAACATTCATCAATTTTATTTTGTGATTTAAAGAGACAAAACTTGTATGTCCGATTTCTTTTTTGATCCACTGTAGCTCTTATTGAAAATGTTTTCCCAAACATTAGTGAGAATTATCAGAATTATGCTTGGTTAAGTCAACGAGCAATTCTTGCCGCAAAGAATAATGATGTACACGCACTGAATTTCACCATTCGATGCGATTTGGTGACATACAAATCACTTCAATGAAACGGATAATTTGCGGACACGTATAACGCTTCGATTCAGTATTTACTTTGGATTCACTTTCATTTACTTAGAGAAGTTCAACTAAATAACACTTCATTTTTGTAATCGAAATTAATTCATTACTGTTGTGAAATGAAATAAAATTTTTCCTTTTCAAATATAAAACAAAAAAAAATTTTTCCTTCATCTTTTAATCACCAAACAAAATGTTACATAAAACGAAGCCATCTGGTGGCGAAACGGAGTTCGCCGGGTTGGCTAGTTTAAGTATAAAAAAAAGGTGAAAGTTGGTGTAAAACGAACATTTTAACAATTCTATTTATTGTATGTCTCTGTATGTATTGGTAGTAAAATACTTTAGAATTAACCGAAAATCATATAATTACCTTGAATTAGTCAAAAACATGCTAAGAAAACTTTCAAAAACTTTTAGCAAATATGAACATAAAAATGCATTTTTTGCTAAGTAATTTGGATAAATGTTCGTATAACTTAGGAGATTACAGTAAAGAGCAGGATGAGAGATTTTAACAAGATATTGAAATAATAGAATAAAGGGATAACGACTAAATTTTTTTTTTTTTTTTTATAATCTACACGCGCTCAAGGGATTATGATTACCCTTTAAATGTTTGAACACAGCGCGGGCGTGAAGTTAAGGAAGAGAAAGAAGAATAGGAAAGATGTGTGGCACGATGTTCTGAGACTGAAGGTTGTTGTCTCAGATATTTTATCTCCACATGATGGCTTAAAAAGAGACATTTTGCATTAATTTATACATAAAGTTTTAAATCTGTAAATTTAGACCTTTTTCAATAAATTTATGTGAAAATATTAACTACTAAGAAGCATCCATAGAACCAGGAAAAGAATAAGAAGCACAAATTCACTATAAATCGACTTTGTCACCTCCAAAAACAAAACCTTGTTCCCAAATGTATTTGTTGTTTAATACGTTTAGTAAAAGACAGCAGTTTTTCTCTTTTACAGATATGTTGTGTAAGTAAAACGACTACCGGAATAATTAGAATGCGAAATTTTTGTTTCGTCTTACAAATGCAGCAAAAGGCAGAGAAACACCTTTGATGTTGAGGCCTTTTTATATAACCATGAATTTTTTGAGACCAACTATCCTTGGATGACGCTTCCCTCTGAGGTGGGATTTCGAAGCGATGCTCTCCTGATTTAACTCTATTTCATTCTTTCCTTGGGGTTTTCTGGAATAAAAAATCTGCAGCAATCGTCGCCATAACCAGCAAGCCCTTCAGGACCTTAAAACCCTCCAAAAATGTCTTATCATAAAAAGTGCCTCTAACCGCCCGAGCTCCGCAAAAATTATAGATGACCTTCATACATGCCGATAACGCTCAAATAGAATGGCTGAGATTTGTTAGTCTCTGGGCATACGAGCTATTGTGCCATTAAATTTATTTATTTTTATTTACTATCTCAGTTTTAGCAAACTTCCACGAAAACTTGGAGTATTTTTTACCAAAAAAATATCCACAGGCATATCGCACGAATAAGCTCTTGCGTTTCAGGCCTAAAATTGTGGGATGTAATATTATTTTATCATTTAGGAGTACATATGCACAAAATAAAGATGAAATTGATAGACCTATTAATGAAATTTACGTACATTTTTCGTAAAAAAAAAATGTTATATAATCCAGTGTCATTAGATGATGCGATTGCTTGGGTGCACTGCGTGGCGAGAACTACTCATTTCCAAAAAAAAATTGAGGGCAAGGTTAGAGATTGCCAAATCTCAACTAGGCAAACAACCACGAACAATTAAACTTGTTCGAAACATCGGGTGAGAGAAATTATAATTATTTGTAAAGAAAGTAAACGCGGAAAGTTCCGAAAAAACTTTATCTATTTAACATGAATAACATCCGCGAAAAGAAAAACTTATGTCGTTTTCCATTGGTTTCACTCAGGGATCCACTCATTCTGAAATCCAATGGAACGTTGCTCACTACTTCAACTCAACTTTGAAATTTTGCCTTTGTATTAGTTAAACGTCGTGTTGGTGAAAATCTGCGATAGTTGTTTTTTATTTGTTATTTGTATATTTATTTGTATATTTCGGTTTAAGTAAATTATTCCTAAACGAACTTAACTGTAGCAAACACAAACGAAACAACCAGCTGCTGCTGGTTTTTACTTTTGAAATTTGAGTATGTGTATTATGCTTCTTGAGTTGATTCTGATTTGAAATCGAAAAGCGAAATTCTCTTCTCAGAAGAGAATTTTTTTCCCAATGGTTTGAGAAGATTTCTGGACGCTTCCAGACCCTTCTTGACGACCAATGGAAAATGACATTAAAATCTCATAGGCAAACGAAGTCCTGGCAGTTTGAATCTGGCGGAAAGAAATATATTTGGCGTCCACAAAACATGCAACACAATCATAGGTATACTCTTTGAACGGTAAAACAACTTGTAGTCTAGGATGCTATGCCCTCACACGCTGTTGGTCATACAAAATTGATACCAAAATGGATCGGAACCTGTATAAATGTATTCGTGTGGACCATATGATATCGTTTGCTGAAGATAGCACATTAAGTCTTTTGAAAAGCACACTTCAAATCTAGTGAATAGTTGATTATCTTAGAGGTCAATAAAATGTATGTGGCCAGCGCAATCTATGGAACGATATAGAACAACACGTTGAAGATAAAAACTAAGAAACATATCTGATCTGGGGGTCATTCCGTAATATTATCGTCAATAATTTGCTCCACGTAACTTAATTCCTATGGTCTCGCCTATCGTTTTTTTGTATTTGGTACCTTTCAGAGATACTCAAACAAACTGTAGTTGAAATGTCATCTTGTGTTTATTTTATATATTTGTTCAAAGATAATGCCAAACTTCCTACTTTTCATTCTCCAAACTCCATTTGCTTACATTACTTTATCCGTGTCCACGAATAAATGTCTTTTCACACAATGATAAACAAAACAAGTGTGAGGTGAAGGTAGAATCATAAAAAGTATCTTGGGACACAATTGTTCCACTGCATGTGTTCGATTCTCTTTCTATTTTCAAATGTCAGTTTTATTTTCAATGATAGGGTTAGGTTAGGTTAAGGTGGCTGCTGACCGGAAAAGTCCAACACACTTAGACCAATATTTGGTCCATTGTGTTACCACAGGATTTCAAAAATCATCCTTACTCGTTAAACCATTTTGAGCTAACAATGAAGCGTTTGAGACAGTGAATGTAGGAATTATTTAGATCACTAGGATCGTTATAGTAGTAGTCTCCTAAGTGGAGTCTACGTCTTTGTGCTAGGGTTTCAATGATAAACTCTAACCTCAAATTCCCTAGTGATGGTTGTTATCAGTCACTGACAGGATATTTTAGTGAAATTTATTTTTCAATGATTGCTATGACTGGCTAGTCAAAAAAATAAAATCAGCATTCCACACATTTATTTCAATGATGCAACGAAAGCTTTAACTGAGGTCTAAGTATGATTTGTTAGTAGGTTTTTTTTTTTAAACTCAAAATGTGAACTGATGTGCATTATTATTATTATTATTCAATTAATATTTTATTTTCGTATTTATTTAAAAAACAATAATTAAAAATCAACGAAAAAGCATTTATCGCTCTTAAAGGAACCAAATAATTTCAACACGATAACTATTTAACTATCGCCTAAACTCTATCGTTTTGACATGTAAATAAAACAAACTAAAAAATAATAAAGACAATTGAAACGCAGTATGGTTTTATTTTCTTTAATTAGTGTGCGCTAAAATTTTGTCCACGACTTTATAATAAATATGTATAAGCTTCTTAATTCAGGCCAGTTGATTTTGAATTTTTTTTGTTTTAATCAACTTATTTTATATTAATATAAACGGGGTAATATCGCGCCATCGGGAAAAAAATGAAATGAGCCCAGTGAATCCACGTTTTGATAAAGTTTTCCCGAGGAATCTGGATTCAGGGTAAAAAACTATATTTCATCAAATATAAGAGCTTAATCAGGACCTTTGAAATGTTGATCTCTGAGTCCATGTGTTCAACTAGTTCTTCTTTCTCATATTTTATTATTGAAAATGTGTCCTTCAATATATTATATATGTAAGTACATAACTAAAGACATCTCATACAAATTTATTCTGTCGATTAGATTACCATGCAACTCAAGTACAAATGTGGAGTTTGTCAACAAAAAAACACCTTCATTGGGTTTAGTTCTTTTTTTTCTCCTGTTAGTTCTTTTAGTAATAAAGAACTTATTCAAATTTCTTCGCTCAATATAAAGAATAAGAAATATGATCGATAAAAATGGGAAATTATGAAAATATGTATGAATTTTTGGAAAGCAATTTTTTTGCGACACTATATTTTTTTTAACAAATATCTGTTTATCTTTGTACATACATTAGATTAGACTGATTTATTAAAACTATTTTGTTTATGTTTACAATTTTTTTAACATAATAAATTTTGCATGGCTTTGTCTTGGCTGTGCACATACTTTTTTTTTTAATATAACACTTATTATATGTGCCCCGGCCTATAAAAAGGTGGCTTATGACTCAAAAAATTATTTTTCAATTTTTTTTTTTTGGTTAGGATAGTTTTTGAGACGCTCTTTCACATGGTGAAAACCAGAAAGTCCTAACTTGCTTAGAAGTGTACTAAAAATGGAGATAAATAAGAGCACAAATGAAAGAAAAACAGAATTTTATTGAAAATCCAGATTCAAGATAATACATGGAATTGAAAATGAAAATGAAAAAAAAAGGATTGAACGCTAACCAAAAAAAAAAAGCTATTTTGCACAAAAAATATTTATTTAGTAATATTAAGTAGTTTTCTTCGTCGCCATCCTTGTTGAAACCTTTGCATTGTTTATCTTTAACAGCTGATTTATCGACATTTTGTTTTTGAGTCATAAGTCACCTTTTCATAGACCGGGTCACACATATTGATTGTTATATCACTTTTTGAAATCAAAACAAAAACAAAAGTAGAAATGTAATATTGTTAAATTTCGAAGTACCATTGTGCAAAATTGGAACAAAATTCAATGATGAAATATAGGGGAATGTTTAAATGCAAATGTTCTAGATGCAAACGAAAATTAATTAGAGGCCAACGGCTCGTTCAAGGACTTAAGCTAGTGATTCTCAAGCATTCCTGTGTGCGTGTTCGCAGGCTTAAAATTTAGCCCGATTCAGACCTGCTTAGATGAAAAGCACTTTTCATAACAAGGACTTGGAGGATTTGTCACTCCCTCGTAAAAGGCAGTAATCCCCTGATAATATTTTTGCAGCTGCTGTAAATTAAATGCAGGCCTTCTGCATGACAGTCCAACACACTAACCATTATACCAAGGGATAAGACAAAAAATCCTCGAGGGAATCACATACAAATGCTTTTTACCAATATGAAACCAAAAATTGAATAAAGTAATCACTGAACTTGGAAAAAACGGTTTAATAAAGTAGAAAACCAAGCAATTTGCTTTTTCAGTTACGTTGATTATACATAAAATGAATCTATTTTATATTATTTATGAAAGGCTCCGTTAGTTCCTGCTTCTATAGAATCCAATAGGAGGCATATAGAGTGGAACTGCCTACAATGAGGGTAGAACTTAATGGTTACAATCCATTCCTGATTGTTTTAGTGAGGTGAAAATGCGGAACTATCAGCCTAATGCACACAATACGAACAACTCGTAATCCGTTTTGTTTTTTTAATATTAAAAGGGCTAAAACCAAGTGAAATCTATTAGAGAATTTGTGCACCATACATATACATATGAATGAAGCGTTTGTTTTTAAGTGTACCGAAGGTAGACCTACCAAAATAGATGTATGTTAGTTACTTCTCAGGGAACAAAATAATATTTAGAGGGAAGGAGGGAAAATGTTTTTGTTATTTCTACAGGGTGTGTTTTATGTTTCAGGTTGATGTTATTTTTTAATAACTTTTCAATGTAATATAAATTTATAATTTATATTTTATTGATTGATTATACGAGTATATGCTCTGTAAAATTGTTGATATGATAACGGTCAAGTGGGCACATTTGGCCGTATCGCAAAGGCGAGCAGACTTCTGTTCTAATTTTAGCAATTTCGTTTCTAATGTTGATTATCCCTGTAAATCGAGAAGCGTCAAATCAGGGGATCGTGGAGGCCATTCGGTGTCACCAGTAACTGTTACAGAATTGCCTATGACATCCTCAAAAAAATATATGGCTTAATAACGCTGCTAACCATACAGTTTCTCTTCGAAGGTGTAGTATTCTTTTTTTAATAACAAAGCAAGCCAAGTCGAAATATGTTTCATCGCTCACAATGATTCGTTGTCAAAAAATGGGGGGTCGTCTATAGCTAGCTGTAAAACTCGAGCACTGTAATCTCCCCGACCTTGATAAGCATTTCTCTGGTAAATATGCAATCTTTTTGATGCTTTTTAGTAAACATGAATTATTTAAATAAAACATTTTGATAATTTCAGCACGTAATTGCAGCGTAAGATGCTCTAAATAAATTTTTATTGAAAACTCCCTAGGACTTTAGAATGCCAACTGATAAATTTCATTCATACAAAAATGTCAACCAACTTTATGGTTTATGAATAAAAATGTTCAAACCAAATACAATTTTTTAAGCAAGGAAATATACCGAAAAATAAATGGAGATATACCCTATAGCTTTCTGGGTTTTCGAAGCACCTTCAACAAGTTAAAGGCAAAAATCTTTGAAGCCTAACCGCTTGTAAGACTCTTGAAGATTTTGCCGTACGCAGTTCATATGCATTAAAACTAATACAACGGGAGTATTCTCTTGACACTCATGGGAACTAAAGACTCAAAATTAGGTTGATGTCTTTAACAAAATGTTAGAAAATGAACGGAAACAATTAACAGTCTTAATGAGTTGGTCCGGCTTCTTGAATATAATCCTTTTACGTCATAATATTCTTTTACATCAGTTTTTTGAAAAGTAAGCATATTTGAATAATCAAAGCTCAATACGTGTTCATTGTACCGCGTTCGACAGCACAGCAATAGTTTAACAACAATGCAAACCAAAAAGTAATTTTAGCTTTGAGAGTGATAACTATTAGCTCATACCGTACAAAATCAAACTAGAAAGAAATTCTTTGGGTAGTTTGGAGAAATTAAAAAGTTCTTATAGAACAATAGAGTGGCGTTACGTAACAAAGTTTATAGGTGCAATCTTCAATAGGTCTAAAATTTGAAAAGAAAGTGTGAAAGTCATGTTGATTGAACCAATAACATGAAAGTAAAATTTGTCGATTGTCTAAAGAGTTCAAGAGTTGATGCAAATGAGATGAGTTTTTAATGCTGACTCTTCAGGAAAGTATTCAAAATTAAATAATAAGAATGAACATTCTGTTTATTTGTGCAAATCGATACAATACTTGCTTTATAAATCATTAGGCAACTTATGGAACGGGAATATCATGAGAATGTATACCCTGTTTCAATATTAATAAACGATTTTGATGATTAAGCAGATAAAATAGTTAAAAAAAACATGTACATTATTCAAAAAATACCAATTTCGTTGAAATAGAGAAATCCTACCATCATTATATTTTTTGTATAAATTTTTTTTTCGTTTTTCAGTTTAAGTTACAATTTAACCTTGAGATCAATAACTTGTTCTCAAAGTGTTGTCATATCCAAATGTAGTTGCCACACATTCTACGAGGACTGTTTTTTATTATTTACAGCTCTCAAGTAAAGTATAGAATTCCGAAATCAAAATGTGTCGGAGCAGTATAGTAGTATAACAAATATTTCGGATCAGAAACCGTTGATCAATACCTATACAAAAAGCCTTACTACATAGAACCCTCTCAGGGCAAAGGACAACGATAAAAAATGGAAATTAAATATATAAATAACAAGTTTTATATAATTATTATTTTTTACAACATAGAGTAAATTTACTTTATAATATGAGTGAATAAATAGCACTAGCTCTAAAGAACTAACGACTGGAAATTAGAATTAAAGTTGAGATGAAAGATGTATATTATACACACGCATGCATGAAGCCGTCAGAACCCGTAAATGCAAATGATTATGGAGAAAGCAAATTCACGACACGAAATGGGTTGTGTGAAATAGAACATCTACTACCTGATAGTGATAATATATAAGGGAAACGCAATAAAGATTATGAGTCTCAAATAAAATATCTCCACTCGATTGTAAATCTATATCCATTGGACAGAGCATCGGCCTGCTCAGAACTTTCCTTAGCAATATAATGTCTTAGCAATTATCATCTTTTTTATAGAATTATTTTATTTACCTTATGAGCGAGCCGCTCATCTTAAAAAAATTGTCTATATAGAAAATTTCTATGAACGATAAATTGATATTAATTAATCCACCAAAACATATGAGAGATTGTCCTATCAAAACTATAGGGATTTATGAGCAAGTGGAAGAACACAGGACATATTTCGTCATCCGTTTAAATGGGTACTAAATCTAACAGTAGATTTGGGTTCGAATCTGATTCCACGTAAAAAATCGTTCAGGGGTACTGTCCCGCAAGGAAATGACAAATCCCCCAAGAGGATACAGTCTCATGATGAAGTCCCTCTTATGTTATACGTTCGGATTCACCAGAAACCTGGCGACAAGGAGACAGGAATGGTTCAGAATGTTTCTTCGTAGTTTAAAAATTCGTATTATAAACTTTACAAATTAAGAAATCAACAGTATTTTCTATTGAAAACATTCAATTTGATTGACGAGATGAAAAGACGATTACGTATTTTCGTCAGATAGTTAGTAAATCATTTAGAAACAACCCAACTTGAATTTAGAAAAATGTGAGAATTCTATACTTATTGTGGTAGAATAAGGGGTCTAGGCATTCATTGAGAGAGAATAACTGTTGACAATCATCACGTATCATGTTACTAAGTTTTGTGAAGTTCAGAATTCAGTTATTGTAACTATTTTCACTTTTAACAAACTTTTTCTACCAAAACAACTAAACTACTGTCAAGATGAAATAAATATTAAGCCACGGAATCAAAGAAAATTTGTTTAAAAAACATGAATCTTTGTACAAGTTTTGGAACATTATCTCAAAAATATTACCGATAACGGGATGCTGCACCAGGAAAATAAACATGGGCTCGATTGTGTGATCGGCATGTAAGTTGTTACTTGATGCAAACAAAAATAAAATAAAGCATCTTTCAATGATATTTTGGAAGATATTGTATATACAGTGATGGAAAAAATAATAGAAACAAAGCTTTGCAGAAAATATTCTGCAGAGGATTAATTTTGCAAATAAACACGCCCAACGAGCAAATTGGAACAATGTTTTATGGTCGGATGAAAAAAAAGATAAATTTATCTGGCTCCGATGGCAAAATCTATGTCAGACGACCTAAGAACAAGAATTCGATCCAAGGCACACAAAAAAAGACGTGGTGGAGGAAATATCATGATTTGGGGGTGCTTCTCAAAATTTGGGGTTGGTCCAATTTTTTGGATAAAAGACCAAATGTGTGCTATTGACTACGTCCGAACCATAAATGAAGTTATGCTGCCATTTGCCGAAGAGAACAGGCCAATTAAATGGGAATTCATGCAGGATAACGACCCCAAGCACTCCCCAAAATTGGCTAAGGAATACTTTCAAAAAAAATAAAATAAATGTTATGGAGTGGTCATCGCAGTCCCCGGATCCCATAGAACACCTATGGGACATACTTAAGAGGAAAATTGGAGACTTCAGAGCCGAGAATAAGGAAGAACTGTGATCTATAATACAAAATGTATAATATTCCATACCTTCCGAGACATGCGCCAAGTTGGTTCATTCCACGGGGCGGAGATGTGAAGCCTTCTTTAAAAATAAAGGTGCAACGACCAAGTACTAAACGAATATGAACCAATTTAACTGTTAAGTAACTCTCTACCAAAAAGAAAAACACAATTATAATATTCTTTCTATTATTTTTTCCAATGTGAAATGGCTATTAATATTAATTTGAATTTTTCTCATTACTACTTTTTCTTTTTATTAATAAATTTAATGTTTTGTATATTTTGAACTTTATGGAGACTTATTCTATGTATTTTTAATTTTCAATTTCTTTCCAATAAACTTTTTGTTTTTAAAAAACGGGACAGAAGAAGCTTGTTTCTATTGTCTTCTCCATCACTGAATATGATACATATATATAAAAAATGCATAAATTTACTTACACGGAATAACACATTTTTTAAATATCTTTGGTAGACTTTAAGAGTTCAGTTTGATTCAAGATTTATGTAAATTTGATAATCAAATGATGGTTTAATTTTAATATATACAATAATTATTGATTGTAATTTTCGTGGTCAATAGTGCGTTTGTGAGTATTGAGACGGAAATGGCGAAGATGGGTGTATCGGTCAATGAGGGCTAGATCAAGTAGGTATGTATGATAGCGTTATGAAAGGACACTCAATAGCGCAGTGTTAACCAGAACCTCACCATATAACATATACCGCTTTAATATTGGGTAAGATAGGAACGATATCTAGTTCAGACAAAAAACCCATTGAACTAGAAAGAAAAATAATTTCTGACGATTGTTATTTCTGTGGCCTAGAAGGCAATGGATTAGCAAAATGCTCCACATAAAAAGTTACGTTTTATAAAATGCTCATCATGTCTAACCTATTTATGGATCATAAATGCTTAAACATGTGAGCATGATGTTGTTGAGGATGATGTTTGAATTGTTAGTCACGTCTGCATAAATGGAAAGTATGCAGTATGAAAATAAACCTATAACAATGAATTGGAAAGGCACATCGAACTGAACAATTGACTTAGTCTGATCGTAAAAGAGCAAATCAATAACTCCTGGTCCTCCAGGGACGATATATTTTATCGCTGAGTAAAAAGAACATTAGAATCCTGATAGGTGTACTAATTGGTCTCTTCCGTAACTTCACGCCCGCACTGTGTTGAAAAACATTTAAAGGGTAATCATAATACCTTGAGCTCGAGTAGATTATAAAAAAAAAATGGCCACTAGAATGGGTGCATTTCTACCCAATTTCTGTAAGAGCTGTCAGGATGGCGAGATTGAAACCATTAAACACCTGCTCTGCGACTTTCCGAACCTCCAAACAAATAGCCTCCGTTACTTTGAAAACAGGTTTGTTGGAGAACTGGACGATCTAACGCAGGTCTCAATGGCAAATATGTGAAAATCTATTGCAAGCACAGGCTGGTTCGCAAATGAACCAGTCTGCATAAGACTCTCTGCTTTTATTAATAGGGGATCACAATGAACCAATAGGCCCCCGTGTACGCAACAGCCTCTGTGCTGTGCACGCCCCTCCTAACCTAACCTAGTCTGTTCGTAAGCTTTTCCATTTATCCTACCCCACTGGTCTCTTTCCGAGTGGGTGGAAAACAGCATTTGTCCAGCCTGTCGCTAAAAAAGGCGAATCTTCTTCTCCTCTGGCTACTTGCACTTACGCCTCTTCTTTCCAAGGTCATGGAAACGTTGATAATTTATCAACTCAAGAAATATCTCGAAAAACCAAAGCTTTTCAATGAGGGCAGTACGGCTTTCGTAGCAATATGATCTGATGGTATATTTCACCGAGCAGTGGAGCCAGTCTTTACACCGTTTTGGAGAAAGTAAGATTATTGCACTTGTGGAAGGTTGGCATCACAGAACTTGGCACGAAAGAAACTGATCTTGCAAATTGGAACCGAATGTACATCTGTCTCGCTCCTCACCAAAGTAGCAAGAATTTGAATGCCGCCACGCCTAAAACCGTCACTATCATTTCGTATTTCGCCAGAAGCAGACAGAAAAATACTAAAATTAAACAACTCAACTCAACGCATCTCGCAACACATCTCGCAACGCATTATACAACGCATAAAATAGTTGTCTTTACATTAATAAAAACTTTATTTTCACGCCTTAAGCGCTTATTGTGCCTACCTATATTTATAATATAAGAAAATAAAATAAAGTTAAAGTAAAGTGGTTTAATTTCTCGCTGTCTTTGTTACTGATGTCGCCTTCGTAACAGCACTTGATATTTCAGACTTTGGCATCAAGCTCTCTTATCGAAAATGCATGCTTTTGGTATTGACGAATCTCTTCTTCAATGGATTAGGAATTAGCTTTCAGGCCGTTCAATACAAGTCCTTTTGGATGGTCTCAAGTCTGAAACTCGAAAAGTAAATGCTGGTGTACCCCAGGGCTCCGAAACCCTCCTCTTAGGCATCTATCCATGAGTGACACTTGCATTGAGGAAACCGAACAGCTTTCAGTTCTTGGTATGTGCATCACAAACCACGTTGTGTGGAATGATCGCATATTTGACGTCAACAAAAGTACTGCTAAGTGTTTAGGTTTTCTCCGACCATGCAAGAAATTTCTCACCCTTTTGATTTGGCTGTAATCTATAAGGCATTTATTCGTTCCAAACTTGAGTACAATTCCCATATTTGGGCAGGTGCTCCAATAACCCACTTGAGTTTCTTGGATAGAATAAAAAAAAAGCTTTAAAAATGATTGCTGATAGAAATATAACAGAAACATTTGAATCGCTCGAGCACATTTTAATCGCTCGAGCACGGTTATTCATGCTCCAATGGACAATGCTGTCAAGATCAGAATTTAATGAGCTTATCATATGATGCCGTTCAAGTTCCACTTCCGAAGAACAAGGAAGTGAAACGAATATGAAAAGCTGAGGGTACTATCATCAGCAAAACAATTTAATGAATTAAAAGTTTCAGGTAGATCGTTGATAAACCTGAGGAAGAAAGTCGGAGAGAAAATGGAGCCCTGGGTAAGACTTTAGAACACTACATGTGTAACGCTTTGGTGCGCGTAGTTGATAAGAAATTCAATTTCAATGTTTCGTTGGATAATAATGCACTATGTAAATACATACTCCACAGTTAACTTTTTTGTTTCTTTGGAAAATGTAAAAAAAATAGAACATAACAAAAAATGTAAAAATTTAGATACCTAAACTAAAACAAAGCAAAGTTTTTCATAAATGTGTTTGTTGAAATTGGTGTTCGCTTCCTGTTATGAAGAAGGCCGGAATTTTGTATATGAAAAATCGTATATGGGTGATTCTACAAACGATGGAATTTTCGGCGGCCCAAGAAATATTTTAAAATCCGTTCAATTATTTAATCTGATTTTTTTTTTATAAAATTAAATCTGATTGATATCTACCTGGCCTAACAATATTATTAGGGTGAACTTATTTTATTTTGCTCAAAAAATACTTTAAGTGTCTGATTCACAGTCCCCTGACGTGTCCCCAGTGCGTTTTCGCAAAGAAAAATTATTACCGTTCTCTTATTTCAGGTCTCATACTAAGATGAATTCCACCGAAGTTACGCCAAATAATACATCTTTGCTACGAGTTAGATAAATGTTTTTATTATTTATATTTATATTTTATTTATTAACTAAACTTTGTCCCCCGTATTTCTAAAAGTCCTCTGGGCTATTGAAACAGTCGAAAATATCAATAACTAGGATATCGATCGAATTTCCAGCACTGGCAATTTGAAGTACCAAGTCTCCTTACAATAAAATCGTGGTGCAATTCGATCCTGTTTTCTTATGTTAGCATTGTGAAAAAGACATTTGTGCAAGAAGTCGAGGATTGTCCGTTTAGTTTATCAGTTCTCCGGTAAGTTTTTACGAAACAAATTTGTATGTAAGTAGGCATCTTTGTTCGCAGTATAGTATAGGTTTAATAAAACTATAGTATTATATATATATTTTTTTTAAGTTAAGCCTTAATATCTTTTTTGCGCAAAAACTATTAAAAACCTCAGTCCCCTGGCTAATAAATGAACAAATGATATTTTATTCAGAAACCTGCGAAAGTTTTGGTTATATTAAACTTCCAACTTCATTGCGAATATTTTTAAAAATAATATAATTTATTTTAAATAGATTCTAAATTGAAAAAAAAAATATTTAATTATAATATATTATATTCTCTTAATAAAATGCTAAATAATACTATTTATCAAGCATGAATTTGTATGTTTATAAAGACTAGTTAAATTTTATTTTAATGTTTAATTCTATTTTAATGTATACCTAAGTCATATTTTAGAAAAAATAAAAAAAAATAAAGATTTATTCAGTCTTCTTAAAAAAAAACTCAGTCCCCTGAACATCCTTCTTCAAAAAACGTCGTTAAAATCGCCATTTTTTTATTTTTTAACTGGCCGCTTTCCACAACGCAAATAGACGATCTATTGATCAAGTAGAGCAACTCTTACGACTTTTGGCTTCCAAAAATGTCATGCCGAAATTTGTATCATTTTATTCCATTGTTTGTAGAATCACCCATATGTATTTATTTCCATTCTTTGAAGTTCGTCCTGAGAGAGTTCACGGTTGCGTTATTTAATCATAAAAAGATAGGTTGTTGCTTACTGGGGCTTTTGTGATCATTAAATTGAATGCAATTGGAAAATAACAAATTAATGTTTACAATTTCAATCAGATAGAATATTAAACTATTGTTATTTCAACCAATAAAAATAATATTCAAAATAAATACAGCAACAAGCTTAATCAAAAAAGTCCTACATATAAGCGTGGAGCGTGATTTTATGTTACCAGCGCTATCCTGGTGGTGGCGCTGAAATTAGCGGAGTGGAGAGTAGGATAAGATACGAAACAAGTAGTAAAAAAGAGAAAAATTGTATTAATAAATTTAGCAGAGACAAATCTAACAAGTACTGTGGCTATGCTTAAGATACCGCCCCAATCGTTCGTCTTCATGAGATTACTATAAGTTTTATATACAAAGATATAAGTAACATCGTCTATCACAACGAACATACTTCCACAATACAATCGATTCTACAAATAAACAACTACACAAACAATAATCAACGACCTGATAAGTGACAAGCTTCAACAGATACAAAATAAAAATAACAATCATTAAACAAATCTGGCAGTCCTTTTTTCTTCTTTAACCTACGTCACACACCTCACTGATAACCTAATACTAAAAAACAATACTCTTTCAAAAATTAAATATAATAGCAAAAAAAAAATTTTCGTAAAAGTTTGAGCCCTTAATATCAATTTTAAGAGGGCTATCATCGCTAATTTTGATTTTTAGTCATAATTTCATGTTTTGCGTCAGAACTGACAAAACATTGAAGTAAAAAAAAAATTCATTTTGACTTACTTTTATATACAGTAGACTCGCGCTAACGTGAACTATTAAAAACCGAGCGTGTTCACGTTTGCCGAGTTGTTCATGTTTACGAAGGTGCAATTTTTAAAATTTTTTAAATAAATTAGACATTATGTTGTAACTCAAATTCATATTTTATTTTTTTTGTGTTTCGGTTTGTAAATACCTAATCCATTATGCTGTGTTAACAAAAAAAAAATGACGTTGAAATCAATAAAAAAAAGGAGTTATCTTTCTTTGGATTTCCTTTTTTTATAAATTTCTGAACAACGCCTTTTGTCAGAGACGTTTAAGTACGCTGATATCTGTTAGACTTATGTTTTCATTTTCCGTCCATTCCAAAGATTTATTGAAAATTTTTATTGCTTCACTAGGCTCTATTCTGGTATGTGCTCTTTCTAAAATACTGTCCTCGCTTTCTTTTTCATCACTGGTCAAAACCTTGTTCGTTTCGGTTGCGTTCGGAAGATCTTCAGTCCATTCATGGATATCAGCAAAAGAAAAACTAACCTACCAGGACTAACGAGCAATCATTTACGGGGATTCCCCGTTTCGCTTAACCCACAAATGCAGAAAAGAAAACAATGTTTTGTACGTTAAATGCATTTTAAATTTGTTCACGTTATAGGGCCTTCTCACAGTGTTCACGCTATAGAGTATTTAATGTAAAAAAAATTATGTTCACGTTAGCCGGTGTTCACGTAAGGCGGTGTTTTTGTTAGCGCGAGTCTACTGTAAAATTAAATTCCCTACAAAAAAGGTCTGATTGAAAATTTTCGTCAGACAAGCCGTTTTTGAGTAATTAAGCTTAATAAATTGTTATTTTTCGTTAGTTACAAAATTCCAAATTAAAATCGAAGAAAAATAACAATGATAGCCCTCTTAAAATTGATATTAAGGGCTCAAACTTTTACGAAATTTTTTTTTTGTCATTCTGAATGATATTCTCGATATATGTATCTTTCAAAAAAAAAATAGTCAATTTTTTTGGCCCAGTCTAATATGTACTATATACATACATTGTTGTCATTAACTGATCTGTTTAACCAAGTGATACTTGCTATCTTTAATCTTTGTTGTTAAATGTGAATTTATTGATTATTTATTTATTTGTCAAATTCGCGTTGATTGTTTTAATTAAAAAATCAATTCAATTTCTCATAAGTAGAATAAAATGTAAGATCATTAACACAAGTTTTATTCTCAAAATTAAATTAATTAAAATTAGATTTGTATTAATTGCAACAAATTCAATGATCATTTAAGTTCAAATAACCAACAACTTGGAATGTATGTACATATATAAATATGTTCATTACCTATAAGATTTCCATTCTTAAAAAATATTTGTTTTGTATTGATTTGAAATAGGTATGTAACTGCATAATCTGCTAAATCACTTTAATAATACAAATTTTAAAAATGCGTGCACTTCTTTTTGTTTACCGGTCAATCATTAACAATTTCGGTAAATGTTAACGTTTGAGGACAGCCACCTGATAAATATTCCCTTAGTGTAATACCGATGATTCATTCGCAAGTTTTTGATAAGCTTCGCGGTCGCTTGTAATGCTGGCAATAGCTCTAAATTTTGTATTTAAATACTTTAACGTGGCGTTATCTCATTATCCTATAGGTATCTAGATAGATCCAATTGGACACAGAATTCGCTAACATGAAATATAACTATGCATTCAACACAAAAAAAAACATTTTCTTTTATCCCATGTTATGAAATCATACTTAACTGAATTCAAACTTGCCCAAGCAAACATGCATACACACAAAAAAGCGACATCTCTATTTTGTGTGGATTTGTGTACAGTATAAGTATATATTCAATGGTTTAAATTCACCCACAATTCATTTTCGAGTTATTGCGCACCTTTGATTTGATTTGCAACATAATCATAAAAAATAGCCCAAGTTATACTTTTTGGCAAATTTCATAACACAAAAGTAGATGATTTTTTCAATTTTACAATTTTTGTAGGTATGTAATTCTGTTAAAAAAATATACGAGTAGAAAGTAAAATTCTTTCGAACACGATATTGGATCAAGTGTGGTATCCTAAAAAAAAAGAAGAAAAACAAGAGAATTAGTTTACCTCTCTGCCATTACTGGAGCCACCTTTTTCCCCAGCGTCCTTGTTCACATCTTCATCTCGTAGTCTCAGGCAATTAAGTCGACTGCGGTGGCGAATACCGCCAACCGGCATATCATCTTCACTGTTGTCATCATCATCACTGTTAAAGACGAAATTTGATTTTTTACCAAGTTTACCTCGCACTCTTCTACTCGACGATGCAGATTTGATCTCATCGTCATCATCATCGTTCTCAGTTTTGATAGACTTATTTGTTTTTCTTAATTTTCGGATTTGCTTATTGTGGGTGGCATCATCACTCATGCCGCTACTACTGTTTACGCTGCTGCCGCTAGCGGAACTACTTCCATCTGAGTCGTCATCGAATTCGATTCGCATCACAATTCGGCGCTTTTTTTTGTTGCCACTTACTCCCTCAGCTGCCCGTGTAGACGAGGAGCATGATGCGGTTGCGGAAGCATTTCTGCTGCTCCGAGTTATGCGCCTACTATTGGTAGAGGTTGACGGTTTTGCACTGTAATCACTGCTACTATCACCTTCACCGGACATAACTCACATTAAAATGGAAATAATAATGCAAGAAATATACATAAAATTTGTATAAAATTGATATTTAAAGAAATTCCACTATAAATATTTTATAAAAGTTCTTTTAGTCTATAAATTTGCAATTATATTATACGTATATACTAATTAATATACATATATTATGTACATATATACATATATGTACAGGTATATAATTTTTTTCACTTATTTTCTTTTCGCAGATAAAATACAATTTTGTTGTTAGATTTGCGTGTTATAATTTAATTTGTTGATGATTAGATACTTTGAGGATTTACAGTTATTTTGATGTAAAATTTGTAGTTTTCTACTAAAGAAAATAATTAGCACTGCACTACTTTTTATTCTTCTGTATAAACTCAGCCATTTTATGTTATTTGTTATGAACAGAAGAATGAAAAGGCTTTGAATTAGGGTTGCTTAAACATCGATAGTCTATCGATAGTATCGATAGTAAAAAACTATCGCCTACATCGATAGTTTTAAAAAACTATCGATTGTTTTTCATCTCACAAATTTATTAGTGGTGAAACCCATAATAAGCAACATAAACTAAAAATCACACTAACACTTATGCATTCATACGAGATGTGAGTGAGAAAAGAGATCGGATCTCACCTTCGCACTCATTTAATATTTAAAAAAGAGTCATGATTCTTGAGTCAACGTGTAATAGCTGACAATATAATGACCTGACTCTTAATTTCACAACAATGAACAAGTATGCGATAAAAATAAGTAATAAAACACATTGGCGAAATATTTTAGTTTTAGTATAAAACTAGGTTAAAATAAATCTGTGGTGTTTGATAGAAACATAATAACTCCATAAAATAATTTGCATCCTTACATTAACTTTACATCGAGCTCCAACCTAAGCGGCTAAAACGATTTTCTTTAAATTTGGAACATAAGTTTTCAGAGAATATTTTTAAAAGTTCTCCAAATTTGAAGTTAATAAGTCAACCCGTTTAAGCCCTAGCGCCATGTAAAGTGAACATGAAAACGCAAAATATTTTATAGACTTATCATGGTTGTACCAAACACCACAGAAATATTTTGCAAATTTTAATCGAATATAGCATCGTACTTTCTCTACCTTTTTATTGAAGTTAAAATCATCGAATACCTATTTTAGTTTTTTAGTATCTTGCTATTTACAAACTCTACAAAAGGTCTGTTTACTTAGTTTTTTGCCCTAATTGTCATTGTTTTAGGTGTGTTTAGAAGCAATTTATTAAGAAAATTGCTTCAGTACGATACTATTTAGAAAATGTTTAAAATTAAGAAGGAGTTAGCAATCTACTTAAAAGATAGCAAATTATTAAGTAGTATCATACTAATACTTTAATAATAGGCTGTATAAAATTTTCCGCCATTGTCATTAACTAACACTTGTGCTGGACTAGCCATGGTCTGAATTTAGAAGCAAGCTTAAAGTTACAAATCTGCACAACACGCTTATTATTAAAAACAATGGAGCAAAATTTGAAACGATTTAGTAATATGTTAAAGCCATTTTGGTAAGTTACAAAGAAATTTGTTAATTTTGAACGATTTTAGCATTTTACTATCTCTTAACATTTTACTAAAGTTAAAATCAAAAACTGGCTACTTTAACTTTTAGTAACTTACTAAATCCATATGAAATCTGTCATTTTCTTAGAAAAAAAATCTCGGCAATTTTATTTGAAAGTGTTAAATTGTATTTTTTATGATTCATGAGCTAATTGTTAAAAGTAAATAAAATAATATAAAATGTTTTCGGAAGACGAAGATTTTGATATGTTTGAAGACTCAGCTTTATGCAGTAAGGTGCGTTATTTTAGAATAGACGGTGGAGAATTTGGTTTTTTTTAACACGTTAAATACTAACGCAACAATCTTAAATTATATGATACTATTTACATAATAATAGGTAGCTTGAAGCTCGCTTCGACCCTTTGTAAACGGGTATTGAGTTGAAATGAGCTTCGTTCGACTCGATCTCACTCGCTCAGCGGTGTCGAGTCGAAATATGAGACGAAAAACCTGGGTCGAGGAGTTGGCTTAACAAAATGTCTCAGAATCGCTCAACACCATTTCAACTCAACTCCAAATCGAGCTCTCAACTCAAATGACGATAAACCTGGGTCGAAAATCCGACCCTAATCCAACTCGATCTTTCGATACTGCATATAAACGTAGTATATAGCTTTGTATATATAAACTATAGTACTCTCATGGAACAGAAAAAAGTGGTATGGAATACACTCTACCGAGGGCGCTGTCGTAGGAAAATATTGTCATGGAGACTTTTGATTTAGGGTGGGGTAGTAATTTTTTTTTTTTTTTTTTTATAATTAACTCACGCTCAAGGGAATATGATTACCCTTAAAATGTTTTAACACAGCGCGGGCGTGAAGTTACGGAAGAGAAAGAAGGATAGGAAAGATGTGTGGCACGATGTTCTGAGACTGAGAGTGGTTGTCTCAGATTTTTTATCTCCAGGGATGGCGGCTGAACTAAAGCGGAGAATTGCCGTGTCTTATTTCTATATCTCTTATAATTCGCATTATTTTATTCGTTTTTCATCCTTGTTGGGCATACTAGTTTAACTCAATCACATGTTGTTAGTGTTATGCCTAAACAACATGTAATGAATAAACCAGTAACCCATTGATGACAATTTTTAGAAGGTTTTAATGGAATTAAAGACGACATAGGCGACGGCAGGGATCGAACCTGTGATACTGAGGTTGACAGGCGAGCACACAACCATCGCGCCACGTCCACCCCCATAATTGAGGAAGAGCGAGAAAATTTTATCAGCTCTGGCAATGAGAAAGACGAGAAAGAGAAAATAAAATTTGTTTTGTATCATTTTCCTTTTGAGGGATCTTCTGTGTGTTTTGTTGTTATATTTTTTTGTCAAGAATATTTTTTGTTTTGTTTTTGCTATTTCATACGCAACAAAGCAACGTTGTTCAATTTCGGCATATCTAACCAAAATACAACGTTGCTTTTTATTTGTATGGACACACATACGTCATACCTATTTGAATAGATTTAAGTAGGAATAATTTTGAAAATTGATTCTTGATAGGATTAGGCTTTTTTGAATTTTATAATATCTACATAGGTACTTTATCTTAATATATTAGGTAACTTACCAATGTTTATTGCAATTATTATTATTTCTGTTATTCAAAAGTATAATAATTGGTGTAATTTTGAAGAACAAAAATAATAATTGCAATCAACTAGGTTAACTGTCTACATTAGATGCAGTGGGTGGTTGGGAGAGTAACGAAATCCCGCCGATCAGAATCCCGAATCACGAAATCCCGCCGAAAATAAAAATAAAAATCCCGCCGATAGATACTTTTGGAAATATTTGACGGGATTTCAATACTATTTTAGTACTTTTAATAAAGTATTCTATTTTGATTTATTCTTGAGCAAATAGAAAGTATTTAAGGAACTGTTGGTTCGGGAAAAATTCAGTTCGTTGTAGAACTCCGAGATGGTAGTAGCTTGGAATTAATATTTCTTTTTCTTTGAAAATTTCATTGGTGAACATTGGTGAATGGATTTTTGGTCCAAATGACACTGAAAATGATTTTTTTGCTTGAAAAAATTATTTTTCGCTTAGAAAAAAAAGAATTTTGTCAAAACGCTCAAAATGTTTTTTAAGCGTGAAAAAAAAATATTTTTTTTTAAAGAAAAACCATGAAAACGCTCCTCAAATAAAATGAATTTTTAGCTTCTTCATAGAAAATTTCATTGGTAAATGGATTTTTGGTCCAAATGACACTGAAAATTAATTTTTTGCTTGAAAAAATTATTTTTCGCTTAGAAAAAAAAAAAGAATTTTGCCAAAACGCTCAAAATGTTTCTTAAGCGTGAAAAAAAATATTTTTTTTAAAGAAAAACAATGAAAACGCTCCTCAAATCAAGTGAATTTTTAGCTTCTTCATAGAAAATTTCATTGGTAAATGGAGTTCGAAATGACACCAAAACGAATTTTTAGCTTGAAAAATATATAGAATGGACTACTTAGGAAAAAAAAAAATTATGCCAAAACGCTCAAAATGTATTTTAAGCGTGAAAAAAATTTATATTTTTTGAAAGAAAAAGCTCCTCAAATTGGACGAAAAAATTTAAATTTTATACTTAAATTGCATTTTAAGCGGTTTAGAAGTCCGTATCGTTCTCCTTGATTCTCAGATTTATGTATGAGAAATTGTTTTAATTAATTATAAAAAGAGTGCAGTAGTCACAACACGACGCACGGGGCCGCCTGATTTTGATGCCGATGATAGCGAATACGAAGAATATGTGTTGGGATATTCTTACCCGATTAGCTTTAAACGCTGCTCAAATGATTTTAAGCTAGAAAAAGTTATTTTAAGAGATAAAAAACATTGAATATTGTAAATAGAAATAATTTTCTTGAACAGCAGGTATTTTGATTAAGAAAACTGTTGCTACAGGCGCCTGCCTGGCGACTTTACATACCCTAAGCGGAGCAACGGAGTTGCGTGAGCGGGTGTGTCTCCGAAAAAGGGAGTTAAAATCCTGAAAACCCGCGCAGCGGGCCACCCAAGGTACTGTTGCTCAAGAAAACTGTTGCTGCAGGCGCCTGCCTGGCGACTTTATATACCCTAAGCGGAGCAACGGAGTTGCGTGAGCGGGTGTGTCTTCGAAAAAGGGAGTTAAAATCCTGAAAACCCGCGCAGCGGGCCACCCAAGGTACTGTTTCCCAAGAAAACTTTGCTGCGGGCGCCTGCCTGGCGACTTTACATACCCTAAGCGGAGCAACGGAGTTGCGTGAGCGGGTGTGTCTCCGAAAAAGGGAGTTAAAATCCTGAAAACCCGCGCAGCGGGCCACCCAAGGTACTATTGCCCAAGAAAACTGTTACTACATCACCTTGCCTATTAAAATGTATGAACAAATATTTTTTATCTTTAAACGCGATTTGTGGCTAAACGGACAAAGTTGACATTTCAAACGTGATTTCTAGCTAAACTAGGCATCTTAGCGTGTTAAAAATTGCATTTTCGTGATCTAGGGAGTGCCACCTTTCAATCCACGTATCGCATGAAACGAAAAACGAATTTTTATCTTTAAATGCAATTTGCGACTAAACGGAGCCTCGTAGACCCCCCAAAGTTGACATGTTCAAACGTGATTTCTGGCTAAACTAGGCATCTTAGCGAGTTAAAAATTGCATATTCGTGATCTAGGGAGTGTCAGCTTTCAATCCACGTATCGCATGAAACGAAAAACGAATTTTTATCTTTAAATGCAATTTGCGACTAAACGGAGCCTCGTAGACCCCCCAAAGTTGACATGTTCAAACGTGATTTCTAGCTAAACTAGGCATCTTAGCGAGTTAAAAATTGCATTTTCGTGATCTAGGGAGTGCAACCTTTCAATCCACGTATCGCACGAAACGAAAAACAAAGTTTTATCTTTAAATGCAATTTGCGACTAAACGGAGCCTCGTAGACCCCCCAAACTTGACATGTTCAAACGTGATTTCTGGCTAAACTAGGCATCTTAGCGAGTGAAAAATTGCATATTCGTGATCTAGGGAGTGTCAGCTTTCAATCCACGTATCGCATGAAACGAAAAACAAAGTTTTATCTTTAAATGCAATTTGCGACTAAACGGAGCCTCGTAGACCCCCCAAACTTGACATGTTCAAACGTGATTTCTGGCTAAACTAGGCATCTTAGCGAGTGAAAAATTGCATATTCGTGATCTAGGGAGTGTCAGCTTTCAATCCACGTATCGCATGAAACGAAAAACGAATTTTTATCTTTAAATGCAATTTGCGACTAAACGGAGCCTCGTAGACCCCCCAAAGTTGACATGTTCAAACGTGATTTCTAGCTAAACTAGGCATCTTAGCGAGTTAAAAATTGCATATTCGTGATCTAGGGAGTGTCACCTTTCAATTTTTTTTTAAAAACTTTTTTCTACAATTTTTTTTGAAAAATTTGAATTTGTTTTTATTTTAAAAATACATTTTTATTTTTTCAATTTTTTGTGGTTCTAAAAAGAACTCCCCTAGAATTTCAAAAAAAAAAATAAATTTTGCTTAAACAGCAACTCTCCCTAGAGTCTGCAATCGCTTAAAATGATTTTTAAGCGTTGAAGGAAAATTCCTTCAACGTTTAAAACTCACTTAAGCGTCGCTTCTTTGCAATACCAACCAAACTATAATCAAGAATAATATCCCTTTGAATAATCTTTTTTAATTAACACTTTATTACGACGACCGACGTGGTATCACCGCCACGGAATTCGAATCGAAACTGAAAAATATTCCGAAATCACTCCTGCTTTTATACTTTTTATTGACCAACTTATTTGGGTATAGCTGCGTTCTCGTTGATTCTCATTGTTTTATCCTTGTTCTTGATTCTGATTGGCTAATCACTTTGAAGTTTCCAATGATGATTACAGTGCTGTCAATTTAGTATTGAATAGATGCGTCCTCGTTGATTCTCATTGTTTTATCCTTGTTCTTGATTCTGATTGGCTAATCACTTTGAAATTTGCAAGTGCTGTCAATTTAGTATTGAAATGGCGGGATTTCGTGATTCGGGATTTCGTGATTCGGGATTTTGTGAATCGGGATTTTGTGAATCGGGATTTTGTGATTCGGGATTTTGTGATTCGGGATTTCGTAACCAACCCGGGTGGTTAGGTAGTGGAAATTTTTTTTTTTTTGCAATTAATATAATTATGTACATATGTATATACAAAGGTATAAAACTATTTCTTTAAGAAAATCTAATACATAGGTACGTATACCTACCTATATTTTTATTAAAGAAAATAGCTTTTTCGTATGTACATACCTATATAAAATATGGTATGGTAGAAAAAATTATTTGTATTCGTTGATAGGTATTTATATAATTAAAAATAAAAAAAAAAAAGAAATTTGATATAGGTATAGAACAGTTTTTAAAATTTATTCATATAAACTTTGTTTGCAAAAAATATAGAAAATTTTTAATACTTTTTATGTGTATATAAACAATTTCAGATATATATAAATATTCACATAAAGCAATTGTGAAAAAAAATCAAATAAGTTTTTCGGGAAAAAGATAATTTTAGAAAACTTAAATTAATTAAAAAAAATTAGAATAAATAGAATAAAATTATTATTGACATAATATTTTTAAAAAATCAGTTACCTTTTTTGGAAAAAATATTGCATTTACATATTGCTTATAAGCAATTTTAGAAAAATAAAAAAAAAAGAAATTTGGTGTCAATTTAAAAAAATTATTGATGCACCCCACATGAAAAACTTTGAAAATAAAAATAAACATTTTTTTATAAAAAATAGTTTTTATCCATATATTTTGTAAAAAAATAAGATATTTGCCCTGCGAATTTTGAACAAACAAATATTTCTTTTAATGTTTGTCTACGAATTTTCATCAAATTTGGAAATTATTAATTCATTAAAATGTATTTTGTTAATATAAATATAAAAGGTACGAATTTATGCAAACAAAGTTTAATAAACCTTTTATTATTAAACTAATTTTAAATATAAGAAATTTCTTTAAAATTGTTCTAGAAAAAAATTTGGGATATTAATTTGAAGTATTTAAAAATAAAGATTCTAAGAAATATTTTCAAAAATTAATCGCTCAAACTTTTTTAAGACATTGATTTTTCAAAAATAAAAAATTTAGATAAAAAAATATTTTTCCGTTTTGTCTATCATCGTAAAGTCAACTTTGATCAAAATCTAGCGTTAAATTTTTTCCACATACAAAACTTGCAATTATGTAGGTACATAATTTTGTAAGTGAAAATAAAATAAGAAAAAATTTGGTACACCAACCTTAAGTTTTTATTATTGTACGAATGGAAATTAGGTTTCGAAATAAAATATTTAGCCGTTTTTGAGATATCGAATTTTCCAAGAAAAAAAAATTACTTCTTTCCAAAAATTAAAAAAAATATTTTTTTTCAAAGCTTTGAGACGCAATGTTTTTAAACTTTTTGGAAGCATCTATATAAAAAATTTCCATAATGAGAAAATTGTCAAATGTCAAAATTTGGAAAAATGGTTCTATGGTAGGTACAAGCTGTGGCACGAGTACGATAACTTGGCCGCCAAGATTTGATGACGGATTTTTTTAGAGGGGTCAAAAATGAGCAGTTTTGGTAATTTTCGATTTTCTCAAAAACTAGAAGACATAGAACCATGCGGTTTTTTGTGTTCGATTAAAAACTGATAGATACATGGAACACATATAAGCTAACTTACAATTTCATTTCACAATTTTGAAAACAATCGGTCTAAACTTTTTTTTTCACGTTATTTTATCAAAATTTGGACTTTAAATGCGAATTTCTCAAAAACCATTGACATGAGTAATTTAATTTAAATACAGGATTATAGAACAATTTTCTGGCTTTCAAACGCAATATAGCACTTTATTGTAAGTGTTGCCGTTGTTTTTTAATATTTTTTTTTTTTTTTTTTCAATTTAAACCATTTTTTCTAAAAGTGCCCCTACCTCCTAAACGGGGGGAGATAGACCCTCCCTCCCGTAGTAAAAAGTGCTTGTTTTTGACCCCTCTACAAAAACCCGTAATCAAATCTTGGCGACCAAGTTATCGTACTCTGCCCCAAGCTGTAATATCTTAATTTCAAAATTTGTTTTATTAAATTAAAGATCATACAAAAAAAATTTATCAAAATTCCAGGCGCCGTTTTCGAGAAAAATACGATTTTTAAAACCATTTTTATTTTTATTTTTACATTTGTATGGATTTTTTTTTCCTCACATCTTGTAGATTATATTGATAAACTTTTATTTATCAAGTTTAAAATAAATCTACCGCGTCGTTCGTTCCTCTTCATGAGAGTACTATAGTTTATATATACAATGGCTATAGTGTAAAGAAAAAAGACAAGAAATAATTGAAAATTTACAAACCAAAGCATAAAAAGAGACGGACTTATAACACTGCTGTCACTAAGATCCGTATCGTTTTATTTTCAAGGGCAGATCCAGATCCGGATCCAGATAGATTTGTGAATAATAAAACGCACCTATTGTGGACCTGTCAATTAGGTCCCTTTTTCTGAGACCAATAATTTTGCCTGTCCCAGTTCCTTCCTTTGAGAACCTCATGATACCTCCCACCTCCAACACTTCTAATGACCTCATTTGGGCTTTTGTGGCTTTTCCGACTATAGCATTTATGTGTTTGTTCTAGAGGAATTTACTATCTAGTATAATTCCTAGATATTTCACCTCCCTCTGTGTTTCAATTACTTCACCATTCAAACGGATAGATTTCCTGGTAAAAGGTATGATTGTTGTCTTGGATGGGTTTATTGAAAACCCTACAGACATACACCATTTACTTGTAATTGTTAGTCCTCTTTGGATAATATCGCAAAGAGTTTCTTTAAACTTATCTACTGCAATGATGGCCATATCATCGGAAAAGCCAATGCAGTATATACCTTGGGAGCAGTGGCGGCTGGTGGGTTGTTGAACAGGTGGTGCACTTTACTTGCTCACTAAGTAGGTATTAAGATTAGAAATCGCAAAAAAACAAAAATTTACGAGTACATGTATATGTCGATTTTTTATTATTTTGTATAATTGCTCGAAGAATTTCGACCATGTATAAAACTGACACACTTATTACATTTAGCAAGGAATCATGTTTTTTATTTTTTCACTTAAATGCGTCAAATCGTGGATTCACGTAACTTTATTTTTTAAAAAAAAATTATTACTGTCTTTAATATACCTAATCACTGTTAATTTTATCCCACACCACACACTGTACACAGTACAGAATCGAACCAAAACCAAAATAAAAAACAATTACTAACCTAACACCTACAAACCTACACTATTTAACCAGTCACGGATAGAGCGAAACAACATTACATATTCGCAGGCGCAGCGCATTCTAGTCAAACATCGGTTGCTGTAGTTAATCTTCGGTTCTCGTGCGCTGCACGAGAGCAGGCTAATTCTCCATATATTTCAATGAAATATCTTTTGTCTCACGCGTCAGGGATACTTGCTTGTAACTCATACAAGTTATATTAGCAGTCCTCGTGCGCTCGCCGAAGCGCACGAGAATTTTTACTTGCAGGGAAAGTAAGTCTTAATAGTAAAGCAAAGCGCTTACATTGTTTCGTCATAATTGGAAATTTTACTTGTTTGTGTTCTTGTACGTATGTTTAAAAAATAAATATTAATATGGGAATCTAAAAATAAAGATGCAGTAATATTATGTAATTTTTAAATCTTTTGAATTGGTGGTTCAGCGCACGAGCGCACTTAAGGTACAGCCGCCACTGCTTGGGAGGTAAGATTTTTTAACAATTCATCTACTACAAGACTCCACAACAAAGGTGATAGTACACCGCCCTGCGGACATCCTCTCGTTGTGATCACTTTCTTTACATTTTATCCTGCTTGTGCCTCTGCATTTCTAGTGGCTAACATTTCTTTTATACATCTGGTTATAATGATAGGTCCGTTCAATGTTAAAAAATAAACTATTGGAACTGCCGGATGAAAAGTAAGTTGATTCATTTTTCATATTGAAAGAGATAATGAACCAGTAGATAGATAGATAGATAGATAGATTGTTTTTATTCTGTATTAAATATTAGTAACAAAATTATGTACATACAATATAGCATGGCATTTGCCGTCTGCCAGATTGACAATTATAGCTTTTGATTACAAATTTATAAACCAATTTAAGAATTAGTTCAGGTTCAAAAATTTTCACTTAAAATTCTATTTCTATACGCTAGTGCAATTTTACAAAATTTGTACATTTTGGGTACATTCATTTCATTTAAGTATCCTAAAATCACCTCTTCGGATAAAAAATCTTCACCAAATATATGTCTTCGTGTTTCCCTTAGTATTGGACATCTACCAAGAAAATGAAGAATATCTTCTCTCTCATCCATATTACATATTTCACAAAAGATAGGTAAATCCTCACGATGCGGTACGTAATTAAGATTCAGTAATTCACCTCTCATCCTGAACATGGTTGATATTTCTTCAATGGAGTGGTCATCTCTAAAATAATTTTTTTCGTTCAAATTATGGTTCAGTTTACTGTAGATCATTCTGTGTATTGAATCTGCTGCTTCCTCCGCATACCTTACTCTTATACGGTCATCTAAATCTGAGATCAGTTTATATAGTGCTGGTTTCCATGAGTTCAAGTCATTAAGATTTAATTCTACTCGTACATTAGCTTCTTGGGCCAGATCGAGCCAATCCTTAAACCATCCAGATCTGCTACGTATTGCTTGAAGAGCAGCTTTTTTTGGTAGGCGAAAATCCGGCATATTCAATACCTTAATGATGTAATCAACATTCAATTTTAATGTTTTAATAAACATTGGAGAGATGCCCGACTCTAACATTACCATGTAATTTGGCGCATTTTGGGGGAGTCGAAATATGCGCTTCAAATAAAATCTAAGTAATTTTTCAACAGTTTCGTATTTTTTTGCACCCCATACTTGGGCCGCATACAACAATGTGGATTGGGACACCGATTCAAACACTTTGTATTTAACACTATGTGATATATGCCTGTTACAAAAGATATTCTTCCATGCGGTATTAATTGCAGTTTTCGTCTTCACTAATTTTTCAGAGAGATGTTTTTCCATACT
Organism: Chrysotoxum bicinctum; assembly: GCA_911387755.1. Taxonomy (NCBI): domain Eukaryota; kingdom Metazoa; phylum Arthropoda; class Insecta; order Diptera; family Syrphidae; genus Chrysotoxum; species Chrysotoxum bicinctum. The sequence continues at coordinate 34,975,525 of OU426988.1, forward strand.
CAAGTTCTTTGTTATGTAGACTCCAAGATATTTATAATCCTTAACAACTTCGATAGATTCATTGTTGTAAGTCCATTGTTCTCTTGAGCTCAATTTACCACCGCCACCCTTGAATATCATGATCTTCGACTTTTCCAGGTTAACTACTAGTTTCCATAACGTACAATATGCGCTTAATTTGTTAATCATTAGTTGAAGTGACTCTGGCGAGTATGCGAGCATAACAATATCATCTGCAAAAAGTAGAGCTTTGATGAGGATTCCAGCATATTCAATACCTCCTGGTAGAATACCGATAATGTCCTCAATAAAGAGTGAGAATAAACTTGGGCTGAGTGTGCATCCTTGTCTAACACCTGTTCTAGTTTGAAACCATTCGGATATATCTTCACCATCCCACACTGCTGCTGTGGTATCCATGTATAAGTTTTGTAGAACACGGCCAAACTTAAGTGTCATTCCCAAACCAAACAATTTGAACATTAGGGCATTTCTGTCTATCGTACCGAATGCAGCTTTAAAGTCCACAAAAAACACGTATAGTTTTTTATTTTTTGCCAAGAACGAATCAGCTATGCTTTTTAGGAGAAAGATATGGTCTATTGTTGAGTATCCTGGTCTAAAACCCGCTTGAAATTCGCTTAATAATCTTTTTGCATCTATCCATGATCTGAGTCGATTTTGAAGAATTGATGTAAATATTTTGTATGAGGCGTTTAAGAATGAGATTCCTCTGTAATTTGCTGGATCCATTGTGTTTCCTTTTTTAAATATCGGAAAAATGAGTGCTTCTTTAAATTCTTGTGGTATGTTTCCATGTTCAAGTATGTTGTTAAATACTTCTGTTAGGTTTTTGATGAGTTCTTCTGTGCCATACTTATAGAATTCCGATGGTATCCTATCTGATCCAGCCGCTTTTCCATCTATGAGACTGTTTACCGCTACCCAAACTTCTTCCACACAAATTGGACTATCTAGTGCGTCTTCATAAAAACCGGGTTGAGCATATTGAATAGTATGGGCACCTAGTGCATCGTGATTCAGTAGCTGTGAAAAATGTGTCATCAAGGTATTAGAACTAAGATTTCGATTTATAACGTAATGTTTCCCATTAAGTTTTTGTACTTGCTTCCAAAAATCTCTCGTGTTGGTGCAGTTTACCAAGCTTTTGGCTTTAAGCTCATAAAATGTTTTTTTCTTTTCTTTACAAAGGGTTTTAAACTTACGATTGTACTGAATATACAACAATTTTGCTGCATTTTCATTGGTTCTCCTAAATTGGTTTAGCCAAGCATAAGATACATTTCTTGCCATCATGCACTCTTTATCAAACCATGATTCTTTGAAAACTCCAACTCCTTTAGAATGGTAAGAACTCGGACACGCTTTCTTTATGCAATCATCAATGCCATTCAATTGCTCATTTTCGTTCTCCATCAAATATACATCCAGCTGCCTTCTATACAATGAAGCCACTGATTCACTCCAATGCAGTCTAGGCATGAGCTTAAGATCAATTCTTTCTTGATTTTCAGTACCATTACATTTGAAAGACACAACAATCGGCATGTGGTCTGAATAAGGAACTTGTTAATATAATTCCATTTGCCCCTTACAAGGCTGTAATCAATAACGGAGCTACCCTGTTTACCAATAAATGTATATTCGCCGAGCTCGTCACTATCGCTAGTACCGTTTTGGATTCGAAGTCCGATTGAGTCGCATAGTTGCAGTACCTTATTTCCCCTTGCGTTCTTTATTTGATCCTTGGATTTTCGAAAGTGTCCTTCACGCTCATTTTCAATTCCTTCTTCGTTTCCTACTCTCGCATTAAGATCACCAATAAGCAGCAGATTCATGGTTGGATCACACGTAACAAACTCTTTTATTTTATCAAAGTCCATATCCCAGTTGTTGCAGTTTACGTATGTTGGTATAATACGAAATATGTCTTTACAAATTTCTATGACCACACAGGTTATGTCTCCAAAGCATTTAAATTCACAATGGTTACTATTAAAATCCTTTTTAATTCCGAAAATACACCCTCCACTCGCTCTTCCTCTCGTATGTGTTCTTATTGCTGGTATAATATTAAGTTTATAATTTTTAAATTTGTTTTCGTAAAAAATTAAATTATTTTCTGATAAAAAAGTTTCATACAAAAATATTAGTTCAAATTTATTTATATAAGTATAAAAATCATTAAATAATCCCTTATTACTAAGACCGGAAACATTATATGACAAGATTTTACATTTTAAATTACAATTAATAGCATTAGTATTTTGTTTCTTAGGCCTTTTATAGCAATTAGACGGGCAGACGGCATTACAATTAAAAATATGGTTGAGAATTTACATAAACAGTTTGAGAACTTATTTGAGAAGCACTGTGTTCGATCATTTGATTGCGAGCAGGAACATGAACAGAGCTAGTTAAGTTGTCAATGTCACCAATGATGTGACGTAACACTGACATTCCGCATTCCTTTCCACATTTTAATTTTAATGAACCAGTATTATTTCAAAATCATAGGTTTATCGAAAACATTCGCTCGAACCGAAGAGGTACATATGTATTGTATATTGTTGAATCGAATTTTACACCTTAACAGCAAAATGATTCAATATAAAGAAAAGAGAAACTAATAGCTTGCTTGGGGTTTTTTGCTGTAGATAATTTGTAACATGGCGTTGGGCAAGATTCCAAATTACAGGACGCACTGAAAAGCCTACTTATGTCCCAATTGGATTACTCTACAAATGACGACAGAAGAAAAACTAGAAGTAAAACTCTTGTTTAACGCAAAATGTGGTCTGCCTGCAGTTGCTATTTGCGTTGACGGTATCCACATCCCCCCCCCCTCTATCAATACCCAAACCCACATCTCTTTTACATGCATCAGAAAAGGCTACCACAGCCTGATTACAACCATAAGCAATCGATTGTAAATTGATCTTTGTCCTTCTACCCCTAAAAATGTTAACAATCTATTTTTTACAAAACAAATATTCTAAATTAGGCAATAAATTAGTTTTTACTTACATTTTACTGAACACCAACCAGACAGACGATCCATTAAATGAAAAATCCGCTACATTTCATATATGCGGATGCGAATTGTATAGAATGAATCCGTTCACGTAAGGTCGTAAATAACAGAATACCGCGCAGTATTACCGATGTTACCGACTTAAATGCAGATTCACTTCGAATAAATAGCAGAATAGTGATAAGTGAAAATTCAAGAAAAATTCCCTCCCATGAATAGCAGAATAGGGCTGAATGTTAAATTAAACTTAGAGACTAGAATACATGATTAATATTAATAAAGATTTAACAATAAAAAAGAAAAAGTAGATAGTAAATTTATAAATACAAAAAACAATTTTAAATTAAAGATTAGCTAATACGTTCAACAGTTTATTTTTAAAAGCATCGCTTGAGCAATTCTCAAATATATCAATTAAAATACAAACTGCCTTTACTTCTTTAATGCATCTTGTAATTGGTTCATTGTAACCATAGTTAGTCCGATGAAAAGGAACCAAAAACAAAGCCGTTACCCTTATATTTCTTGAGGGGATACGGAAAAATTAATAAAACCTAGCATAGAATTACTTTTGCGAACATGTTCATCTTTATTATAGCATCTTCGTCTGCATTTTGTAAATTTGCGACATTTTCACATGTTTCTATAATTTTTTTGACGGGCGCATGATATGAAAAAAAACATTAAATCGAAATGGAAGAGAACGAAGGTAAGTTCAATTTTCATTGTATTGTTTCGTATTAACAAGTGAACAAAGTTATGGCAGTTTATAGGGAGTAAAAAAGAGTTACCACCTGTGTATTCTTTCCCACTGTCGGGTTTCGACATTTCTACTTTTCTGCATTTTGCAGATGCAGAAACATGTAAATCCACTTTAAATGATTTATAATCTAGAACTATGCCCAGATCTTTTTTTTTTTTGAGAAAATCTTTCTATGGTAGCATTATTCAAATTAAACATATCTGTAATTAATCCAGATTTTGTTCAGAGAACAGGTTAGAACGTGACACTTATGTCGTTTTTATTTGGCAATCCGGAAGCCTTCTGGACTCTTCTGAAAGTGTTCACTTGGGAAAAAATGACAATTCTGATTCTGAAAAGAGAAATTTGCTTCTGGATTTGAAATCAAAATCGAAACCAGAAGCACTCACACATTCATATACTTAAACGTCAAACTCAACAGCTGTGATTTTTTGTATGCTATATAGTACCATATATGCTAATTACGCGAAGTGTATCTTTCAACAAATATTTTTCTTTATTTTCATTACTGTCCACATTTGATGTTTCACATATACAATCACAAAAAACTTCAGAATCATCAGAATTAAACAAAAAGTATTCAGTTGGGATTCCGGATCGGAGAGAGATTCCGGATTGCCAAATAAAAACGACATTAGAGATAAATTCAAATGAAGGGAATTATGTCACACCACTGCGAAAGTCTTTTGAAGTCATCTTGAAGGAGTAAACAATCATGAAAGGATTCAATCTTTTTATAGAGCTTCAGATCGTCGGCATAAAGCAAGCATTTAGGATGAATAAAAATATCTGATATATCATTAATAAACAGAAGAAATAGCAATGGTCCAATGTGGCTACCCTGGGGAACTCCTGAAGGCACATAAATATATGCTCTCGGACAACAAAAAGTATTTTGTCACATTATGATAGTTACGAGTATATCTTATATATTGTTACGACTAGGGTTTTTTAGAATTTCATATATTGACTTGTCTTTAAACATTTTTTTGTTTATAGGTTGTTAATACAGAGCACTGTTCTATGTTAGGTCGAATGTTGTATGCATACAGGTTGCACAAGCTGGTGGAGTAGTTTTGTTGAGTAGAAGCTAGTGTGAAGTTAATATGTGTCCAAGTCGTAAACGTACGAAGTTTTATATTTACTGTTTACAGACGTTGATGGGGTATATGGTAGTGACTTTTTCGGGATTAAACTTTTTATAGTGGTTCTAATTGTGGTTAATATTAGCGTTTGTTGTTTTTTGGTTAGTTTTAAGCAAATTTAGTTTGGTGAAGATGTTGAAGTTATAAACAGGCGAGTTTTCGGCTGCAGTGCCTGCCGACGTGTCCAGGAGTCCACATCAACTTTGTATTTTTTGAAGATTTACCAAGCTGATATCTAATTTCAGATATGACATCAGGGTTATTTATGGCGTTCAATACTGAGATGCTGTCGGCACATATGATGTACTCGTTATGGTTTTATTGGCTTGAAGTTTGGCAAATGTTTCCGCTGTAAATATCGAAGCTAAATCAGGCAAATACCAATGGCGGCTGGAGAACGAGCTTCAAGCTCGCTTCTACACCTCATATAAACGTAGTAAGTGACACGGATCAAGAAGCTGTTCAACTATCGATCAACGTCAACCAACCCTTACTCCTTACAACAGAAGTTCCTGATAATTTCATTAATTGCAGACGGCTGAATATTGATGCCCTGGACAAGCAAAAACGGCATAGAACGTCAAAGGAAAGATACCAGCACCTTCCCGAGTACACGTTCAGAGTCTCACATGCTCACAGACAACGTCTAAGAAAACGTCTCCAGCGGATCCATCAAAGTGAGCTGAATACAACCAACAGAAACTACCAGATAGTTTGGAATGAGCTACAGCAAGTCAACATCATGTTCCGGAACTCCATTCAACACCACAATAATATATAATACCAGAAAAGATTGCAAGCAATCAAGCCAGGACCTGATGTTTTCAAAACATCAATAGGATCATTGAAAAACAACCACAAATACTGGAAACCATCATCAGCAGCTACTTCGGCCCAAGACAAGGTGGAAGCGTTCGCCAACTACTTCAAAGGAAACTTCACACCGAACCCACCTACTGACCTAACTTTCTAACAAGAAGGTGATGTAACAGTTGAACAAACACTGCAACCAAATCCGGGTAAAATCAATTTTAATATCATCAATCCAGCAAATGATCCCACCGATGTTCAACATTTATGCAATCTAGAGGAGGTTGTAGAAATCATCGGCAATTCTAAGCCAAAAAAGTTTTCTGGACCAGATGGTGTCTCCTATTCCTGAAAAGGCTGCCGTAATGATTTTCCTCACAAACATTTTAAACAACTGCATCAACAACTGTTACTTCCCCCAGAAGAGGAAAACAGCGAAGATTGTGCCAATTCCGAAGGAAGGTGCTTCCAACCTAGTTTCCAAGTACAGGCCGATATCACTTCTCAACAACATCAGCAAATTACTGGAAGAAGTAATCTTCCGAAGACTGAAGAAATTCTGAAAATTCCATCATCCCTGACATGCAAGTCGGCTTTCGAGAAAAACACGCTCAACCTTGCACCGCAACAAACGTCAAGTACTTGGGAGTGCGAGCTAGAAAGAATCGAAAAAAAATGTCGTCTGAAGTCGGGACCCGTTGTATTTAATTACCAAAAAATATGTTTAAGTTTTTCAGCGAAATACTCTTATATAAACAAATTAAAAATGAACACATAGTGCACCTACCTTCAATATCTTTCCAATTAAACATTTTTTAAAAAACTACTTCCACAATTGTTTTTGTTCGAAAAAGCATAAAAACACAACAAACGAAATCTCGACGCAAACTGGCATTTTCTACTAGAAAACCAGCAGCGGCAATTGAATGACATTTTGCAATGTAAAAATCCATTGTCTGTACAATCTTTTTATCAAAAAATATAACAAACTATTTTGTTTTCCTATTTTTATTCAACAACTCCACTGTTGAGCCGAAACCACTCTTATCTTTTATCTTATGTGCGAGCGTAGCAAGCAGTTTCCACTAGAGACGAATATAGGTATGTGATCTCCCCTGGCAAGCTCTAAAACATAATTTCCTTTTATTATTGCAACTGCAGCTATCGTAACGTAAGCGATATCCAAAACCGCAATAATTCATAATCAATTGTTCGAAAATAATCGTCTCTCTTTCTTTTTGTCTAACTCGCTCTTCCCTAATCGAATGTATAATTTTTTTAATTGTACTAATAACTAAAATGATGAATGAGATCTCAGATCTCATCCATCGACGAGGACAAAGACAAACTTTGGATATATTCGTGCTCGCAGCTCGTAGGTAGGTATATGCTGATTATGGAATAAAGGTATATTCAAAAATGCATTCAAAGTGAGTCGCTTCTTACAATACGAGTAATTACTAAATTTCATTCTGTGCAAGGTGGAGGTGCAACTCCAAAATAATTTTTAGAAAAATAACAGATTTTTTTCAGTGTATAATGTATATCTTGGGATGACAATCACTCAAAAACAGCTGTTATCATTTCATGCGCCACAAACACACACCACCACACCATGTAAAAAACGAAAACATAAACAATGTGCTTTCGTCTCGATACTCGAAAAAAATATGTTAGCGCTCGGTCCTCAATCCAGTTGTAGTGGATCTAGTACGCTTTAAAGAGAAATTAATAACTTCTACTCCGTTCTCCTCCGATTTTTCAAACACATAGCTGGTTTTATTATTTGGTCAAGGAAAAGATTGAAGAAAATAGTGGCAACATTTCTTTTATATGATTTTATTTTTAAATCTTGATATGAAAATAAATTGCACTCATTTCATTTAATGAAAAATGTTTATTACAGATAACTAATTTTGGTTATAAAATTTTGTCTAGAGGCGGAGAATTTTAATTTGAAATAAAATACAAAAAAATGTTTTTAATATCCATGAAATTGGTTTTATTTTTTGTCATTAATGTTTGAATAAGATTTCAGATGTTGGTTATAAAGTTTTGTTTAGAGGCGGAGAATTTTAATTTGAAATAAAATACATACAAATGTTTTTTAATATCCATGAAATTGGTTTTATTTTTTGTCATTAATGTTTTAATAAGATTTCGGATGGTCTGTCGCAGCATGGGGTAATCTGGAAGCAGGAATAGGCACAATTGTTTAATTGTTGAGCACAATCACGAATTCGATCATCATCAACACTCGGCTACACAACAGCAATCGCTTGTTCTGTGCGCACTGTACGACGTCTTAATTGCTCTAATGGGCGATTATGACCACCATTATACGCACGGAACGCCCGATGTGTTTCTCGAATTGAACCATGTTTCTTAAATTAAATTTTAACAATTTGCAAACGATGCTCCGGCGTGATGAATTGTCAAACCAATTTAACCTTAAAACAACTAAAAAACTTTCAAATCCGCTGTCACAGAACTAAGAAAAACACCCTTTGCTTACGGGTTGTTCTTACATTCGAAATCCAAAATTTTAACTCTGTGCTCCGAAGTCCGAGCCCTGCCCTGATCTGTAAAACAAGCAAATATATAATTTATTATATTTAGCTTTCAGAAGCTTTGCTTGCTTGCTTACCGCAATTTAATTAAAAATTTAGTTTTGTGTGCGCTCTTGTTCAACTTGGTTGGTTTGTTTTTTTTTTTTTTTTTTGCCGTGCTGCATTCGGTTTCAAGGAATTATTTTCCCAAATTATCGTTGTCCCTTTTCTAGCTTATACATATAAAAACTCTTCACATTTGAAACAACAATAAAACTACGAATATAGTGTTGTTTTTTTTTTTGCAAAATGACTACAGACGAATGTTGAAGAATTTTTTTCTTTTTTGTTTGTTTTTTTATGAAAAAAGAAGAAAAAAGTTAGTTTAAATCTTCGTGCCGAGTCGCGGTAAACCCCATCGGTTGTTTGGTGTATTAGATAATTCCACCTTTCCGTTCGGCGATTATGCTGCATAAAAGTTCAAGAAGTTTTGTATTGCGGCTGTAGATACTTTGTGTAATTTAGATACATAACATTCGTAAAAAAAGATACAAAGTGCGTCTATCTGGCAATTGGTATTGGCAATCGAAACTAGCCGGGCAGGGGTTACTCGATGGATTTTTTGTTGTAGTTTTTGTGTGCCATTTCGTGGGTGCTTCCAATTATTAAGATATCAACATACTCCTGTTGCTGAACTTCCTCACAAGCTTTCAATAGTTTGTACATATTTGTATTTTCGGTGCTCCAACTGTGGTAAGTACTTATAGGTAATTATTTATTTATTTCCTTATTCCTAACATCAAATTCCAAACCCTTTTTAATGTTTTGTCAATTATTAAATGTGGGTGTGATTCTCATGTGATAGCTCTGCTTAATAGATTCCTGTTTGTGGTTGGAATACGAATATCTAATAATACTATACATATAGGTATGAATTGAAATCGTTGTTATAATAAAGGAAAATACAAAGTTAAGGGATCATATTTGGCTTTTGGCAATGTCCCACGTTGAGTAGGTACATAGGTATTATATTTACTTTTAATTTCATTACATTGTGTTTTCATGATGTCATTGGAAATTATTTGCGGAATATATTTATTTCAATCCATAAAATAAAATAAATAAATATGGTGGTGCAACAGCTCGAGGAGAACCAGGACCTAGTGACTTACAACTTTCAACCATTCCTGTGTGCGTGTTACCAGGAATGAAGGGGACCTACAATTTTCTGCCGATTCCGAACGGCTAATGAGTAGCACTTTTCATTACAAGAGATACTCTTGTAGGATTTGTCAGTTCCTCGCAAGCCTTAGGTGAAGGAATAACGTATACGGTATACCTACTAGACAAAATCATCTGGGTACGTTAAATAAAAACACAGAAATGTAAAATCCACGGATATCGGTAAAGCCTAAATGCGTGTAAACAATTATACAAGTTCTTAAAATTCCACAGGTTCAAATCCTGAAGTTTGAAGATCGAGTGCATACCTACTTTACTTATATTTGAGTATCCGTGTATAAGAAAATCCTATCAGCTACTCACTTTGACAATATTAATTTACAACAATCATTTTATAACAGTTGAGTATTACCTAAGACCAAGTGATTTTCTGCTTGGTTGAATTTTTCCACAAGTTAATTTCTATATAAACTTCATCCATGTACCTATCTACCTTAACTTAGATTATTTTTAATATTTAGTCATTTCATTCCGAAGTCATTTCGTGCGTTTATTTCCATGACTGTTTGTAGTTAGTAAGTGCCCAACAAGATAGAGACCAGTAAAGGTGCCAGGTTTCAGTTTGTAGATCAAAACATGAAAAATTGTTTTTCAATCTACTTTATTGCCTTATATTAATTTTTGGGGCAGCGAGTTAAGAAAGTTTGACCTAGGAGATAAACTGATAAATACGTTCAGAATTTCAAGCTGACCGATATAAATCTGAATGGAATTAAATAGGTAGTGAGGGGTTGATGAGATGGTTGTGTCGCATCTACACCATGGTTGTATAAGTTGGATGAATACTATGTCGTCCCTGCTGCAATGTATTTACAATTAGTAGTGGGCCATGTGTGGACACGTTCCGCCATCACTGGCCCTCTATCCTTTGATGTTCGATTGAAAAACCGGGATCAACACCATTCCAGACCATCGCATTACCGCACAAGCCATCAACCCACCTACACGATAACCCATTATGTAGAAGGTCCATAAGAAATTTATATTATTTTACAATGTTAAATCGTATGTTGATCGTGAAACTATTCGTGCAACGATGCGAGTAACATTAAAATCAAAGCTTGAATCGCAGCTCTAAATGTACCTAGTAATTTTTTGTTTTTGTAATTATATTGAATATATACTCTAAAATTAATATAATGAGCGGTACCGAAGAAGAACCTTATCTTTTGGTGAAAGAAGAATCTTATCTTTTTGATGCACACAATATCTGTTGACCAGAATTAGTTCATTAAACAGAAACCAAAATTTGGAAACAAATTCAAAACTAGGTATATAATCAAATCTGAGTTATGGTTTTAAGAATACTTCCTTAATGACTTATACCTCTACCAATTTCAATCATAAAATTTGAACAGTATATTTTTGAAAGAAAACAACTTCTTCCGGGCGGCCTATATACAATTGAATTGTTTTTTTTTTAAACATATTTTATTTATTCATAGTTGGTATTCCAAACATTCACAGTTCGTTCAAATCAAACAGGGTGTATGATCCCACAATTTCGTCATAAAATAATGAATTTCTATTTTCGATAAGAGCTTTGATAAGACCACAGCTCTATATTTGAAATTTAAAGATTTAATGATTTATAAGCTTTAGTCACATTACTGGTGCATCAGTATTGTGGGCCATTCTAGAGATAGTGACTAATCGTGATAAACTTATAGCGTTTTCGTTTGTTAATCCAAAAGAACCTTGCCGAACGAACAAGTTGCAACACTTTTTTCGTTTTATTTGTGAAAGGTCGAATGAAAGAAAGCAAATTGAACTTGTTTTTATTTTTCATTATCTATAAACATGGTGAAAACTAATTTGAAATAGGTATTTTCGAAGAATATTCCTGAATAACTTCCAGAAATTTGTCCTTGGTTTTTTTACTTTGAGTAAATTCCTTTCGTAAAAATTTCACAACGAATTCATCATCATCACTTGAAAATGACAATGATGAAGATGAAATATTTGCGTTACTGTCGACAACGGATACTATTTGAAGATCTCGCGTATAAGACACATTCTAACGCACCAACCACATCTCCATAACTTTAATTCTTTATATTTTTGTTATTTACCTTTTTGGTTTGGCATTCATACAAATAAATGATAAATTCTATCTATAAGTGCAAATATACCGATCCCTTGTTTTTAATAACTTAGTGATATTAGTTTTATAATTTTTGTTTTAGGAAAGTGTTGTTATTGCAAGCGTGTAACATTTCTTCCTGTTTTCATTCTTTATATTTATGAGAAAGTTTTTTTTTCATTATTTTTTATAAGAAAGTGTATTTCGGCTGATGGTTTTGATTTTTTTTTCCAAACCCAGAACCGATTTTCTTTTTAGAAGAAGAAGAACTGTCTTTTCGGGCCAAACGTTCAATTTCAGAAGCATTCGAAATGCTTCCGGATGGTTGGACGAACAACCTGTCTGCACTGTCTTGCACTGGACACCAGTATTA